>CM053510.1:41666632-42129297 GCA_028627145.1 Eidolon dupreanum | reverse complement strand
AACCTACTACTACCAAATGCTCTTGTGCCAACCACAGGAGAAGAAGGAAAAGGGTACTCAAACTAGCTCGGAGCCATCTGGTGCCAAGCCCTGGCCTGGGCACTTATGCAATGTCACCTACCTCTCTTTTATAGAAGCCATAATGCCCCCATTTTACAGATAAGTAAGCAGAGGCTCAGAGAGAATAACTGAGACCACATAGCTGGGCAGCCTCAAACCCAGGCCTGCCCAAAGCCCAGCTCTCCCCATGGCTCTACATCCCACACATGTACAGTGGATTCATCGAAGTTTAGGCAGAAACACTGAGACACCCACACTACTTCCCCTCCATCCTAAAGAGCCCCCTGCCCAGAACACCCAAACAGCCCCTATCACCTCTGAGGTTGACTCTTACAATCGTAGTCAAGGGTTCCTCACAGTGACACCGCTCTGTACCAGACCCTGTGATACAAGTTTGGCCTCACTGCCTCCGGCTTGTGGGGAGAGCCCTGACCTTGAGGGGGAAAGATGTCACATTTCATCCCCTGCGATGTCTGGTACAGGGCCTGGCTCTTACTACATGCTCAGTAAGAGCTCATGGAAGCCAAATCTAAAACCCAAAGTCAGGGAAATGGGCTTAGAACAACCACTTTCAGCCATGATGCATTCAACAAACACACATTGAGCATCTACTATATACAAGGCACTTGATTGATCTAAATGCTGGGGATTGAGCAGTGACCATAGAGTCTACGTTGCAGTTGGGAGGAGTCAGAAAACAGCTGAGCAAGTACGTTAACATGACTATGTTGGACAGAGGTGGGTGCTGTGATGGAAATGAGCATCCCAGTGATGGAGAGTGACTGAGTGCGTGGCCAACCACAGCTGCAGTGGCCAGGGAAGCCACTCTGTGGGGGAAATCTCTGAGGTGATACCTAAACGGCAAGAAGTAGCCAGCCAAGGAAAGATTAGGGGTAGAAATCTGGGCAGAGGGAATGACAAGTGCAAAGCCCCTGAGGCCCGAAGGAACAGCAAGCGGGCCGTTGTGGCAGGACCTGATGAGAGAGAGGGAGGACATAGAGGTGGCCAAGATCCAGGACACAAAGGCTCTTGCTGGCCTGGAAGTAAGTTTGGATTTCATTCTTTGTGGGTAGTTTTCAAATTCTCCAGGAGGGTAAAAGAATTGTAGGCATCCTAATAAAAGTACAACTTACTATCAAGCAGCAGTTAGAAACAGCAGCTGATAAAACTGATTCACAATGAATCGAGCCCATGGGAAGGGCCCAGTGGAAACAGCTCTGGGCTGAGTGAGGAGACTGGGTTCCAGGACCCACTTGGCCTTGGACAAGTCACTGACCTGAGCCTCAGTTTCCACATGTCTCCGTGAGGGATGGGCTCAGAGGGTTCCAAGGCCAACTCATCATTATTTCAGGCTTCTCCATTCCCACTGGAACCAGCTATTTTCTCACTATTTGCCACTATAGGCCTTCACTCCATAGGAGGTTAGCACACGTTAGAGACAGGCTTGCTCCAAACCCAAGCTTTCTCCCAGAAAAAGTAGAAAAAACTGGAAAGCCTCTGGAAAGGGAGGAGAACTCACATGATTACTGAACATCTACTGTGCCTGGGCTGCATAACTGCTTCCATAAACTGTCCCATGTAATCTTCACAACTTCTTTAGTCCCAAGCCCAAGCTGTACTTTCTACTACACTCCTCACCAACTCTAAGTGCCAGCCCTTGGACCACCTGACACATCCCTGCTTGGGCTCTTCTTCTCCATCTGTCCCCTATCCCATCTTTCCATTGACCGGACACCCACCATTCTGTCCAGACCCAGAGCAAATAGCAACTCTTCTCTGGCCCCTCCCTCTCCCCACCTTCCTCCTCCTCTTCCCCAGTTCCTGAAGAGTTCATTCATTCACTCAACACATATTTGTGAAGAGCCCACTGTGAGTAGGTCCTGTTCTAGATTCTGCGGACAGAGCAGTGAACAGGCAGCATGCCTGGAGCAGTGAGGCAGGCCTGGCTGGAGCCAGATGAGCACAGACGTGGGCAGACACCAGGTCACACAGGCCCTGTAAGCCATGGACAGGAACTGGACTTTCTTTTAAGTATGACAAGAAGCCATTGGGGGGCTTTACGCAGGAGAATTACGTAATAGATATACATTTTCAAAATTTCACCCTGGCTGCTCTGTGGAGAATGGGGGTACCCCTCCTTACAGCTGGCACCACTCTGGGTCATCACCATCTACATCCATTCCCACTAGCCTGCAGCCCCCTGAGGACAGGGCTGGGTCTGAATCTTTCATCTGTGACTCTCCAGAATCAAATACAGAAAAACAGAATTTGTCTCTCAGTGGGTTGGGCGTGGGGTAGGGTGGCGGGGGGGGAGGGCGTGTGAGCCAGCTGTGCAGGGCCACGGCACCAGTACACTGCTCTGCGCTAGCTCACAATTACCCCCACAAGGAGCCAGGTTGTGAGTTATATGCTTCCCTATAATTAACTCTCTCATTGAACCTCACAATAATCCTTAGGCAGAAGATTCTATTTCCACTTCATCTCCTCAAGGAAGTAAAACCCCTCCAAGTTCACATAGCTGTTTTGTGGTAGAGCCAGAAATAAAGCCCATGCCTGATAAACTCCAAACCCAGTGCTCTCCCAACATGCCCTGGGTCCCGCCCTGAACCCAGCTCTGTGAGCAGAATGGGAAGCGCTGATAGGGACCCTGGTAGTAGATAACTTGTGGGCCCAAAAGGCAAGCTGGAAGCTTCGGCTGAGGGCAGCAGGAGAGCAAGAGTCTTTGCAAGTCACCTGTCTACCCTGACCCCAGCACAAAACCTGGCACATAGAAAATACATCTCACTCAGGGAACAGAAAATAACCAAAATAAAAGACCTCGTGTCAGCAGGAAACAGAGGCTCAGGGAGGCTGAGAGAGGAGCTCAGGACCATATAGCAAACAGAAGTGACTAGAACTGTCCCTAACTGAGGACTGACATCAGAAGGGCAATGACGTAACTGTCTCTGCTCTAGGTCAGAACTTGAGGAAAGAAGCTAAAATGACAGCTAAGAAGCTTCAGAGAGAATTTCCCCCTGAGGGGGAAAGTTCCCATGGTCCCAGGGAAAGTCCTTGGGATATCAGAATGCAGCCAGGTTGTAAAGGTCTTCATTTCACAGATGAGGAAACTGAGACCCCGAGAGAGAAAGGAACTTGGCCACAGTGGCCAATAAGATAGTGAGTATCTTCAGGGCAGAGCCTAAACCAAAACAGCGTAGGTTAGAGGTCACTGGTCAGGTGAGGGAAGGAAGGGAGAGAGGAAGGAAGATGTAAAAGAACATGGCACACTTTTAGGGGTAGGAAGAGGGAAGAGAGGAAAGGGACACCAGACACCAGCCCCTCACATCCCCGTGGCCAGACTCCAGACAGTTTGTGACTGCTTCTGGCTCCATTTCTACCACTCCACTGGGAAGGGCACTCCACTAGGGGCTTCGCCTTAAATCAAAAATCAATTTGTGATATGACACATGCCTCAGCGTGGCTGTGTAACTTGGGGCAAGTTCCAGCTTCTCTGCTGTCACGTAAGAGGCTGGAGCAGAGGGTCTCCCAGCCCGAGAGTGGTGATTTCCTAGAATGGGTCTGTCTAAAAGTTCTCAAGGGTACCCCAAAACTCTGGTGGGCACCCCCCCACAAGGAAGCTGGCACACATCCATGGTGAACCCACAGTTAAGAGATCTGGGTTCAGGTACCAGTTCTGTCTCTAACTGTGTGACTTTGGTTGTCTTGCTCTCTCTGGGTCTCAGTGTTTACTAGCCTTAAAATGGAAGAAGTCCACGCCTGGAAAGATGAGAGAGTCATGCAAATGGAAGTTGTCCTGGGTGTTTTCACCGTCCCTCCCAGGTATAAGCCCAGCATCCAACCAATATTAACTCCTCAAGGGGCCTTAGCGTTTGTGCTTCTCCCTTCCTCTAGAGCAGGGCCTGGGGCTCAGTCCCTGTTTGTAGAAGGAAAAAGAGTCTGTTTCAGGGCAGTTTTCCCCTCTAACTTATCCTCACAATCACTCTGGAACACTGGTTTTATTAGCCCCATTTTCACAGGTGAGAAATGTGAGCCAACCAACTCGCCAGGGTTCCTGTGAGCAATAAAGTGACCAGTTGCTAACCTAGGGAGGGGACCCTTGGGCCATGCTCTCCTTTTGCCAGTCACAGGCCAGTCGACAAACATCTACCGAAATCCCTGAGGCATCTGGAGGGCTCCCTGCTCTGGATAGAGGTGCAGGCAGGGAAGCCCTTTCTGGGCTCAGGCCTATCTACCTTGGATGTATACAAAAGCTTCCCGCCCAGAAGCGGCAGCCAAGGACACAGAATCAGGCACCACAGTGTGCACGTACACTGGGGCTTCAGGACCCTGGGGTCCCACCAAGGATCTCAGGCTCTGCTGGCCAAAGTCCAAGGTCAAGGTTCAAAGCAAGGTCCTGGCTGCCGTTGCAGCTTCTCCTCCAGCTCAGGCTCAGGCTCCAGCTCCCAAAGGTGCCCAGGTCCCCAAGAAGACTCCAGAGTAGAGACCTCTGCGGACAGACTGAGGCCTTGGCGTAGTCCCCAGGGCGCGCCCTCCCCTTCCCGGCCAGGGCCTCACCGGCATGACCGCGTAGGTCTTCAACGCCTGGTTCAGGCTGCGCACCAGCGCCCATTTGCCCGGCTGCTTGGCGCGTTCCTCAGCGGGGGCCACAGGGTTCGCGGGGGTGGCGGGGTCCGCGGGGTCTGAGAGGTGGGCGGGGGTCTCCATGGCGCGGAGGGTCTGGCGGCGGCTCCGGCGGCGGCGCAGTTCCGGCTCCCTAATTCACCTAATCTGGTGCGCGCGGCCCGCGGGGAACCCTAAACCCGGCCATCTGTCGCGGGGCCATGGCAACAGCGGCTTAGGTGACGCCCGCGGGCGGGAACTGGGAGGGGGTGCCCGCGCCGCCCCGGCCCCCTCCCATTTCGGCGAGACCCTCCGACTCCCCAACATCGTGGTCCTGGCGGGCTTCTCTGGGACCGCAGCAGGTGGCAACCGAGCTGCAGGCCTCAGTGTAAATTAGACATCTGGAACCTCACCTTGATTGCACTTTTGGAGAAAATAGGTATGTTTTCTATGAAAAGAAACGTGGGGATGTTATGAAGTAAAACACAATAAACTCTGTGAACTTTTAAGACCGAAGGGAAAGTTCCTTAAAGATCTTTTTAGCTCACTGGCTGGTTCTGGGGAGTGAAGGCAGATAAAAATCTTGGATGAGGCTGTGGGGGGTGGGAGGGGGGGTGGCGGAAAGCCCTTGAAAAGTCTGTCTCTGGTCCTCCCCCCGCTCTGAGGTCAGCCAGTCTATCATCTCCAGCCTGCAGAGGCGGCACCGCGGGGGAAGGGGGTCTACTGGTTCTTGAGTACATCAAGCAACCCTTAATGTCTCAGAGCTCACCCCACAGTAGGCGCCAAGCTATGCTCCTGTGCGTCCTGGAGGCCACACAGGACTGGGCACCTGGCTCACATCTGTGCTGGGCAGGCAGTCACAGTGGCCACTGTCCCACTCGAGGGTGTGGAATGCCCTGGCCCTGTGACTGTCCTCCCACCCCCACCTTCTTTCTTCTCCCTGTTTATCTTTATCTTCCTTCCTTCTTTCCTCCTCCCTTCTCTTCTCTCTTCAAAGCCTCTTGTTCCCGTTTTCGGTCCTCGTCATTGTCTGGAATCCTGAAAGCCCACTTCTTCCGTCACAAACAACTAAACTGCTGCAGGGAGTATGGGGAACGGCCAAGGAGACAGTGATGCCTCACGCAAAACTCAGAGCTATCCCCTTGGTTCTGAGCTTCCTTCCATTCCAACACATGTTCCAGCCTTGAGGACCCAGTGCTTTGCCACCCAGCACAAAGTGGACTGACTGCAGTGATTTCCACCCACTTCCTGTGCCCTTTCAGGAACCCTGCTCTTAGGAGGGGTGCTTCCCCCAGTCAAGCCCAGATCAAGCATACCAACCTCAGCCCACCTCCCCACAGTAGTCCATGGGAACAGGAATCAGACACAGGGAAGTGCTGCTGGTGGTGGGCTTCCAGCCATCCTTCCACCTGTCCATTTAACCAACTTCCACAGGCTCAGACTAAAGCCTAGCTAACACTGTTCTCAGAGCTCCCAGGCTGGGGGTGGACAGACCCAGAAACAGATAAGGAAGGCACTACTAGATAAGGGACACATTAGCCCTGGGGAGACAGAAAAGCATGCCATTAAGAGGTTGAACTCTGGAGCCAGATGGCTTAGGTTCAATCCAGGCTAGGCCACTCACAAGCTGTGTGACCTCAGGCAAGTTCCTCAACCTCTATATGCCTCTGTTTTCTTATCTATCAAATTACAGGATTAAACAGGTTAACGTGTATAACTCACTCAGATTGGTGCCTGTTAGAGCAAATGCTGTATGAGTGTTGGTTAACTGAGCAAGTCATGTTAAGGGCAGAACCTGGGTATGTGAATTTTTAGGTAGACATGAGGGGTAAGGGCCTTCCAGAAAAGGGAACAGCAAAGCACAGAGAAGCAGAAAGAATAAGGAAGAGATGGTCAAACAAGTCTAGTGGATAGAGAGAGGTCCCCTAGGGGAGACCCAGTAAAAGGTTGAGAGCCTCCTCTGCTAGGCACAGACCTACTGCTCAACCCCTGAACCCCCTGTGCCCAGGCCACCCTGAGCCAAAGCTTGGGAATAGGCCCTTTCCTTGCAGGTGGCCTGTGTACCAGCTCTGGGATGAACGGACCTACCCAAGGATACATAGTAAGTTGAGACAAAAAGCTTTTAGAAAATAACTGTGCCAGCTGTCATCAGTAAGTAGTATCAGCAAAGATGGCAGAATAGGGAACTTCAAGAACCTATCACTCTACAAAAACACCAAAAAAAAAAAAAAATCTACTTTACTAGAACTCTAGAAAATATTCAAAGGTTTACAGTAACCAACTGAACATTTAATGAAGAGAAAGCTGCTGAAACCTAGCAGGAGAGCTTTGTGGTATTTTAAGCTACCCAATCCTCTTCTCCCACTGCCTTGGTGGCAATCTCAAAGATGGCAGCCTGCATCCCTGGTGTGGATTCTTGGGGCCAGAAGGAGCAGAACAGACCTTGCTATCAAAGGATTATGGTTATTTTAACCTGTCTGGGGGTTCCCTGAAGGAATAAGGCAAAGGGCTTGCCTTTATTTCCCTAACATGGAACTTCCCCAAGGCAGAGAAGTAGCTATGGAAGGTATTAGTCAAAAACATCCAAAGGCAAGTGAATTACCCACTGCTGCCTGGGAGAAAAATAATCAGATGAAGCAAACAACAAGCACTCCAAAAAGCCTGGAGGAAAAGCAGGGGAGTGAGATGCTTTGGGGAATAAAGGCTTTGAAAATCTCCTGCATATGCTGGGGAATCTAGAAGACCATGTACATGCCCAGGGTTGGAAAAATATTCAGAAAAAGTCTGAGAAGACCCTAAGGTCTTATCTTCTACTGACCTTCAAGCTCCATGCAGACAGGAAGTGAAGGCTAAGGCAGAGTTCACTGACTGAGCATGGAAAGCATGCACCAACACACACACAGAACCCATTTGCAAAGACCTAGAGTTTTGTTTGTTTCGGCCCTAAATGTTTTAGAGACTGCAGTGAACTTCCCAAACTTGATAAAAGATATGAATCTATACATCAAAAGCTCAGTAAATTTCAAGTAGAATAAACTCAAAAAGATCTACACTGAGACACATTATAATCAAATTGTCAAAAAACAAAGAGAGAATCTTAAAAGCAGTGAGAAAGAATGACTTATTATATACCAAGGATCTTCAATATGATTAATATATAACCAATTAATCATCAGAAATCATGGAGACCAGAAGGCAAGAGTATTGAAAGAAAAAAAAAAACTATCAAACAAGAATTCTGTATCTGGCAAAATCATCTTTCAGATGTGAAAGAGAAACTAAGACATTTCCAGATAAACAAAAGCTAAGGGAGTTTGTCACTAGTAGGCCTGCCTTACAAGAAATGCTAAAAGTAGTCAGCGAAAATTAAAGGACACTAGACAGTAACACAAAGCCATACAAAAAATAAAAGCCTTGGTAAAGGCAACTACATAGGTAAATATAAACCAGATTATTGTTATTTTTAGGTTGTAAATCCTTCCCACACTTTCCCTATGTTATTTAGAAGACAAATGCCAAAACAACAATTACAAATCTATGTCAATGGGGACACAGTGCATAAAGATATAATTTCTTATAAAAAGGGAGAGATGGAGCTGTATAGGAGCAGAGTTTTTATATACCATTGAAGCTAAGTTGATAACAACTCCCACTGGATTGTTATAAATGTAAGATCTTAGTTGCAAACCCCAGGGTAACAGGGGTGGGGAGGGGATATATATATATATATATATATATATATATATATATATATATATATATGAAAGGAATCAAAACAGTACACTGGGGAAAAATCAAATACAAAAGAAGGACACCTAATATTAGAGGAATTGAGGGGAAAAAAGATGTGACATTAAAAATAGCAAAATGGCAGAAGTAAGTCTTTAAATGGAAATGAATTAAACTCTCAAATTAAAAGGTGGAGGTTCACAGAATAGGTTAAAAAAAAAAGATCTAACTATGTGCTATCTATAGGAGACTCACATTAGATCCAAAGATACAGATATGTCAAAAGTGAAAGGATAGAAAAATATATTTCATGCAAGTAATAACCGAAAAAAGCTGGGATGGCTCTACTAGTATCAGACAAAATGGACTTTAAGTCAAAAATTGTTACAAGAGAGTAAGAAGGACATCATATTTTAATAAAAGCGTCACTCCAACTGTTATCAATTGCCCACGAATTTATCTTAAAAATTCTCCTGACCTGTGAATTCAGGCAAAGTACATCCAGTCTCTACTCTGGCCCTACTATGGGTCTGGAAATCATATCATGTCATACTAAAGAACAGCTGCTCTCACTGTGGTCCCTAAAGGAGCAAGCCATCTACACCACAAATCTCTGTTTCTTGCAAGCACTAGCTGGCCTTGAAACCTAGGACAAGTCCCTCTTCCTGAGACCTCAGTCCCCTATCTCTGCCTGAGGGGCTATCAGAAAAGTCTCAGAGACTTCTCTGACATCACCCACCGTCGCCACCACAGGCAGGGCAGAAGTTTCTCCCATCTGTAGGCTCCCTCCCATCCCACTCCACCACCAGGGCTCCTGCTATCACAGGGCACACTTGCTGTGTCAATGAGCCACCTCTCACTTTCATCTGGTAACTCCTCTAGGACCAGGAGAAGTAGATTCATCTCTGCATCTTTTGCGCCCAGCCTGGTACAAAGAAGGGGCTCAATGCCGCTTTGCTGGGTGGGTGAGTGAGAACGTGGCTACAGGAGGTGCGTTTTGGAACACTAGAAACCTCCAGGCACCACCATCCCACTCCTGAAGCCATCAGCACAATGGGTCTGCCCAGACCACTGCAGGGCCTTGGGAAAGAGCACAAGTTCTGCAAACGCCACCCAGCAGGAATAGTCTGACCTCTCCTCCCTCAATCCCTGTGCCTGTTCCAGTGTCACACCCCTGTGGCCTGTACCACAGCCCCCTCCCAAAGTCTCCTCTCCCTGCCTGCTGTTCCTCTCACCATCATGGCTCCCTATCCCATGCGGACCTGCTCAGTTTATGTCTAAAGTACCCTATCTGGGTTTCAGTCGCTTCACCTGTGATATGGTCATGAAGATCCCTACCTCATATATGGCCCCATGGCGATAAAAAGGGATCATGGATAGAGAGTGCCTAAGGACCAATGTGCATGTTACTTTTGAAGAATTAGAACTCTCAACAAATGAATAAAATTCCCCAAGAGTTTTGGATCCTTTGTCCATCTTTGTGAAGGTGTCTCCTGTGTCTGGTACCTCATGGGGGCTCAGAATGGGAAGGAGCAAGGATCTCTGTCACTGATATGTCCCACATGGGGATACTCTATACATTGGAAAAAACCATCGTATCCTTTGAGGTTTCCTGAGACTTTTATTTTAAATAAAGTGAGAGAGAAAAGAATGGGGAATTCTCATACACAGGAACAGTACTAATATGATTTTATTAGTAATATTCGTCATAGCAGCTAACTTCAGTAAGCTGTGTCTAGCATTGGGCTAAGCAGTGTTTGTGCCTTATGACATTTCATTCTCAAATATCCCTTTGAAGTAGACCCTAGCCCCTCAGAGTAAATATGGGTGTAATGACAATCATTCATTCAGCACAGAGCTCCATCTCTGAATGGGCTGGTGCCGGGGCTAAGGAGACAGTGGGAAGCAGGATGAAGTCTGTCCCCCATTTCCAGGCTCTCCAAGAGGCCCCAGGTAAGCAGGGGAAGAAGGTGGAGTGATCAGGATTCTAATGTGGGCAGAGCAAGAAGGCTCCCAAAGGGAGCAATGGCCATGGTGAGACCTGAAAAGGAGTCAGCTGGGAAAAGGAGAGACAGAGCGCTCTGGGCAGAAAGACCAGGTGTGAAAGGGCAGGAAGGAGTGGCAGGAGGAGGGGAGGAGGAAGGTCGACCTGGGAGGAGGAAAGCAGACCTGAGAGGCAGGTGAAAGAAGCAGAACTTTGAATCCTTCATGGCATTTTATCTTTACAACTGTCCTGGGAAAGGAGGGTTTTGTCCTCATTTTACAGATGAGGAAACAGAGGTTCAGGAAGGCTGAAGAAACTCCACAAAGTCTGCCCACTCATCAACAGCAGAGCCCAAGGGAGCCCAGGTGTGTGGGCTCTGCCTATGGCGTTGTGTGCGTAGCTGGCCAGGTCCCCAAAGCTGGGACTGTTAGAGGAACAAAGAAGTAACAGAAATGTACTTTCTGTGTGAGGGGTGGGCAGAGCTTCATCCACTTGCAGACACCCCCTCCCAGCAGAGGCCACCCACAGGGTGAGGTGGGCCAGTATTCAGAAGGGATTGTAGGGAGAGAAGGGACAGCCTCAGAGGCCCCCTGAGGGAAAGCACCCTTGGAGGGCTGTGCGTGGCCCGGGCCCTCCCGCCACGGGGCTGCATGTGCTCCCACCCTCCCAGCCCCACTAGCAGCACAGGCGCCGGCACGTGGCAAATGCTCAGTGACAGTAACTTTCCTTCTCTTACTGGTCCTAGCCGTCCCTGATGGGACTGTAAACAGACTCTCAGGCTGAGGGGCTGAGGGGCTCTAGAAGTGTTCTCCAGCCCCAGGGTGGAAGACTGCCCATCCCATTCCTGTGCCGACGCCTGCCTGCTCACGTGCATGACACGCACGCTCACACACAAACGCAGCCACACAGCAGGCTGCCCGCTGGCCTCTGATGGTCCCAGAGGACGCGAAGCCACTGGCTGAGCCCCCACAGCACACACCCCCACCAGCCCCAGGGCCTGGTTCCAGGCCAACCTGGCACAGGACCCACATTCCTGGCTCTGGAGACCCGGAGCTCATTAGAGCCTCAGACTGATCACGGGGAAGGGCTGAGGGTCGGGGCCATTGTGACCCTGGGAAGGAAGGAGAGCTGGAGGACTCGGCCAGGCAGAACCTCTGCTTTTTCCATATTACCCAGTGGGGCTTCAGCTCTGGCCATGTCATCCCCCACTCACTGCTCCCGTCAGGCTCAAGGCCCTTTCTGGTCTGGCTTCAGTAGATCAGTTATAAAGCCCTCGTCCCTTTCCCCAAAGGCTTTCTTGCATTTGGGACTTTGCACATGTTTTTCCACTGCCTGAAATGCTTAGAGATTCAGAGACGCATGTTAATAAATAATTTCTACCCAGTGGAGTGAGTGCAGTGAGAAAGGAAGCCCCAGCAGGCACATCAGAGAGAGCAGTTCTAGACTGGGCCTGGGACAGTCAGGGAAAGTTTCACAGCTGGGTTTTGAAGCATAGATAGGAGTTTTCTGAAAGAAAGGATTGGGGGGTGTGTCCCACAGTCCAGCATATGAATGAGAGAATATGGTATGGGGCAGGATGAGTCACCCAACAGGGTTATTCCCGGCACAGAAAGATGAAGGCCAATGGGGAGAAGGGAGGACTCACCTGCTGAAGAATCACCATTGTCCTTTGTCAGATGCTCCTGTTTCCCACTTGGCCAGACACGGTTCTGCAGGGGGAAAGACCATGTCAAGCTTCTGAGTGCCTGTACCAGGCAAGGGTCACCTGGGCTCCTCCCAAAGGCCCAGCCCCTCCTCCCTCTGGGGAACCCTCCCTGGCTTCACTCCTTCTGGCCACAGATCAGCATGTGTGACCTGAGCCTCAGCTGCCTTCACCGGCTTCATTGCCCAGAGCAGTTGAGCTCTTCTTTCGGTCACTCCATCCAGAAATTCCCAAAGGACTCCTAGAAAGTAGCAAGTCCACCCCCTCTCCAAGACATATGGCAAAGAGGCCCAGAGAGGGACCAAGACTTGCCCAAGATCACACAACAGGGCAGGCAAGTTCAAGACCAAGACTTGGTCTCAGGCCTCCCAGCTCAGAGCTGCCCCAGGAACGTGGTGGCCGGGGCAGCCTGGTCCAGAGGGAGGGTTATGGGTTAAGCATGCCTAAACCCTTCCAGAACACCCACTGCCCTCAGAATGGGGGCTCTAAGTCTGGCTTTTAAGCCCTGGCACTACGTGGCTCCTGTGGATTTCCCAGTCTTACCTCTCAGAGCTTTTTTCTTTCTTCACTCCTGCACTGGGGCCATCCTCAGCACTCGCTGATCCTGAAATGTGCCAGCCCTTTTCATACCCCTTGGCCTTTGCATACACTGGCCCCTCTGCCTAAAATTATGGCTAGTAAACTCCCACTTGTGCTTTGTGGCTCAGTTCAGATGGTACCTCCTCCCAGAAGCCGTTCCTGACCATCCCCAGGCTGCCAAAAGTCCAGATGTATCTCTCTTTCCAGGCCTTACTACATGCATTATGCTGTCTGATCGGGGTCTGTCCCTGCCTCTGCCCCCAAAGTCAGGGAGCTGACCCAGGGCAAGGTGTGGGGTTCAGCCATCACCTCACACAGCACAGGGCTAAGCCTGGAGATGGCTCAGGAAGGACTTGCAGGACTGAGTGCAGTGCTCCAAGGCAGCCCCAGCCCAGGGGCCCTGCCTGAGGCCCCTCTGGCCTCCTTCCTGCCCCCCAGGATGAGCATCAATTATTCACAAGGCCCATTCAGAGGCACTGGGGCATTTGATCCTCTGTCCATAACACTGCCTGACACCCGAGCCCTGACCCCTGCCCTGGAGCTCTGGACACAGCGGGCACACAGTCCTTCTGGAGACCTGCACCCAGCCTGAGTGCCTGGCAGGGAAGGGACTTCAACAAGGGCCAGCAGGCAGCCGCCCCAGGGAGCTACGTCTGAAGAGGATGCCTGGCCATCATGCTGGCATCCTGTACCAGCGTGAGCATCAAGAGCCAGGGGGCAGAACCAGAGTTTTCATTAAGAGTCAGAGCTTTGGGGAGGAGGAAGGAGGTAATAAGGGCATAGAATTTCAGGGCCACACATAAGGGAAAAACTGCAAGATCACAGTTTTTTCTAAGAATAAGAATAAGTCCATGTTCGAGTTAACTGCTTTTCAAACTGAGAACAGGGAACACAGAACTGCATTTATATTTTTAGGCCATGCCTGATTTACTTTGTTTCCATAGCAATGCTGGCTGGTGAGGGTTCATATTCCCATTGTGCAGATGGAAATTTTGAGGCACAGAGGAAGGAAGTGACTTATCTGAGGAAAGAGATAAAGATTGAGAGTGTTAGAGAAAGGCCAAAGGAGACAGAGACATAGAAGACCCTTTCTCTTTCTCTCCCTGCCACCCCCAGCAAGTCTGCTCTCCTGCTACAGCCCTGGTCAGACACAATTCCATGGACACCATGACCCTTGGCTTTTCCCTTCTCCAGTGTACAAGCCTTTATCTTTCTGGGCTCAGGAGTTTCATTTGATGGTTGATGTGGCTGAGTCCCCAAAGGTAACAAGAGGCTCAGACCAGGAGCAAGTGGCTTTGGGATCCAAGGATCCAGGGCGGCACAAGCCCATGTCTCCCCTGGAAGTTCAGGAAACCCTCCTCCCAGTGCCCAGGACAGCAGGCGGCCCATGCTTACCTGGGTCCCAGCTGCCCACTCTCAGCGGCCCACCGCCTGGGTGCAGCTGCCACCTGCACGGAGGGCTCTGGAAGCTGGGATCAAGGGTCTGGGGCAATCCGTACACACACGACTCCTCCTCCTCTGACTTGTTCGGGGGTCTCTCTGGGCCTTTCAGTTTTTCCCTGTGTGATTCTCTCTCCCTCTCAGTCTCTCCCAGGTTGGCTGTCCAGCCTGCACTGCTGCCCTCTCTTCCCCACTCCAGAGCCTTCCTCCAGGAGGCGGAGTCGGAGGGGCCTCCACGGTCTGGGTGCCATGACATCAGTGTGGGGGATGGGTTGTGCTGCCCAGGGCTCTGTGCAGAGCATTGGCCACCAGCGGGAGGCAGGGCACCAGGATCTCTCTCAGCTGTGCTGTGACCAGCATGGGACCCAGGTCGGGGCCACCCTCTCCAGCCTCATCTGCCTCCTGTTGCTTACAGTGACAACACCTGCTCTCTTAGCACCTGGCTGGGAACCTCGTCCTGGTCCTGACTTGGTCACTGATTTGCTGAGTCTTGGCCCCAGCCTGCCCTCACCAAGCCTGTTTTCTCCTCCATAAATGGCTGTTGAAGACTCTGAGAGGCAAGGACCAGGCAGGGAGCTGCAAGCCCCCCCTCCCCGCCTTCTAGCCCTTTGTCCACCCTTCCTTCATGCACACCACCCGCACCCAGACCACTCCCTGAGGGCTCCCCTCAGATGTGTCCCCCACTGAAGCTCGAAGCTCGTCACTTCACCACTGCCCCACAACCTGTTCTGGGGTGGAGGGCGGGGAGGAGATGTGTGTTGTCTATAATCATCCAGAAAACTTTCTCAAACCAGCCAAATTGGAGCAACATGGCATGTACCAGGGAAATACACACATTGAAGTGAAATGTGTGGTATTTTTAGGCGGGGACTAAACAAGGATGAATAAACAAGATGTCTGTTATTAGCATTGGTAAAGACAGTACCATTGGAGACTCCCAGCTGAGACCTGATTCATTGTCACCACCCTTTGCCTACAGCCACCCTGGCAGCTGCCCAGTTGTGCGGACTTCTCCGGGGGCAACTCTAGGCTGCACAGAGGGAGGCACTCTTTTGGGTCCCCAGCCTCTGTAACAGGCACAGGTCTGCAGGGATGGGACCACCCTAAAAGATGGAGTGCCCTCCGCCATACACGCACTCATGGAACCCAGAAGTCCAAGTGCGCCACCTGCTGGGCACAGGCATGGCAGCCAATGGCACCTCCTTAGGAGCAAGGCTGGACATTCAGCCTCTGCCTGGAGCAGCAGGTGGGAAGTGGGTGACAGCCTCTGCAGGGGCCAGGGCTCCCTCTGACCCAACAAGCCTGACCCCTGAGGACCTTTGGCTGCCGGAGCATGCTTGGCCAGGTGGCCCTGATGGGAGTTGCTCTGAAGCGCCATCCCCACTCCTGGACAGGTACCTACCGCTCCTCCAGTCACCTCTCTTACTGAGTCTCCCAGGCTGACAGGCAAGCCGTACCAGCCCTATACAGCCAGGAAAACTGGGTGCCCATGAGTGAGACACCTGGGGCCATAGGCAGAATGCAAGTCTGAGCTGTGAGGGATGGGCGTGGAGCAGTGTGGCGTTTGGGGGTGTGGGGAACGTGGTGATCTCCAGGTGTCTAATCAGTCACCACTTACTCAGCACCCACTAGGGGCTAGGCTCTATGCTAAGGTGGGTACAGAATTCATAATGTCCTTTTCTCACAGTCCTATGGGAAAATCTAGGAATTGGTCTTAATTCTCTCACTCCTCAACCCAACCCAGTCATCATTGAGTTCTGTCTACTCTATCTCCAAAATATATCTAGAGCCATTTCTCCCCACTGCTACCCCTGGCAGGCTTTCCAGCTCAAGCTGCCCGCTCTGGTCTCCCCGTATCCACCCATGCCCCCATGAGCCCATCTCTTCTGTCTGAAGCCCTTCATGTGCTGCCTGCCTTCATCTCACAACTAGATAGGGGCTAGGCCTTCCTTCCCAGCAGGCTCAAAGAGCCCCAGCAACTCCCATGCTGCTTACCAGTAATTCTCTGCACGGTGTTTGTCTGGATCAGAGTATCTCTATTGGTCTTCCCCACTACTTTGTAGACTGCCCCAGAGCAGGGGCTGTGGCAGGTCCCCCGCATCCCTAGTGCCTGGGATGGGGGTTGGGATAAGGCCAGCTGAGGGAATGACTGAATGATCCCAATGACCTCAGTTCATGGATGCACTAGGCAGGCAGTGGGGTCCACCCTCAGCTGTAATGTCCTAGTCTTCCCTCGCATGTCTCTCTGACACCCTGACCTAGGAAATATTCTCTCCATTGTCCCTTAACCCCAGAGGGACAGACAGACACTGGAAGATCTTTCTGGCATATAGTTAACATTTATTCTGAGAACAGAACAGGTCTCTACTCCCCGACCCTACAGTGGGCCCTGAGGGGAGTGAAGATCAAGTGGTATGGACCAGGGGCCTTGCCCATCTGCAAAAGGGGACTTGCAGGCCCCTGTGAGCTAAAGAGTGCATCAGAGGAACAGAGTGATTATTCTCCCCACCCACCATCCAGTCCCAGCCTGGAAGAACTCCTACCTTGCCTGCCCCATCCCCAGGACCTCCTGGGGACCAGGGATCTCTACACAGCCAGGAGCCAGCCTGGCCCACCCACAGCAGCAGGAGGCAAAGGTAGGGCTGCTGAACAAGTTCTGTTGGTGGTGGTGGGGGTGGGGGTGGCAGGACCCAGCCCCCAGGCTGAAGCCCACACAAGTCTGCCAGTTGATCCTGGTTCGCCATCCCCCAAAGCCCAAGTGGACAAGGCTGAGCAAAGGCCCACATGTCTGCCCCAGAGGCCTCAAGCTGGCTTATCCAGCCCTAGCCCCTCCACCCTGACTCAGGAGTGTCCACTTGAAATAGACATTGAGAAATGATTACATGAGTGTATACAATGTGCACGCATACAGAGATACATAGAGAAAGGGTATGTTTTTGTCCTTTTTCAGCACTTGTTAGTAAGAGTGCTGACAAACAAGAATCATTGGCCCCACTTTGCAGAAAATGAAATTGAGGCACAGGAGGTTTAAGTGATTTGCTCCTGGTCATGGGCAGAGTCCTGGCCCCAGGCCCAGGTTCTCGGGGGCGGGGAGTCCTGGCTTTATCAAAAGGAGTCTTCTTGTCCTCCTTGTCATTCAGTTCCTGGCCCTCACATGGCCCCTCAGGGCCAGGACCTAGGAGTGGAGCCAGCAACGAAGTGAGGAGGCAAAGTCAAAAGCCAGCACCTCAAACCAGGACACTGGACCAAACAGGCAGATCTGAAGCCAAAAATTCAGATTCCCAAAGGAATTCTCAGCAAGGCCACAGGAATTCCTGTTCTGGAACCAGTCAAACTTTATCATTTATGTCCCTTGTCTGGAGCCTGAGAAGAGACCCTAGGCACGTCACGGCACCGATACTTGCCAAGAACACAGTTGCTGCCAGCTTGCAAATCACCCAAGCACAGAACACTCTCTTCATCCACCTCCAGCCCTCCTCTGAGAAGGTATGACTTCTCCTCGTCCCTCCCCAGCGGAATCAAAATAAAATCAGAGGACCACAAGAACTGGAGCTTAAGAAGAAAAAAAAGTTTCGGGCTCTCAGTTTTCCTTTAAAACCCCCCAGTTAAAATTGATAGTTTCAAAACAGAAAGAGTATAAAACACTGAGACTAAAAGGAACATTTTGGTCCAGGCAGCAAGGAGAAGACTCCTTGGTTGCAACTTTGGGGAAATGTTGGTGGAGGGGCCTCTCTGGTCAGGCGATGAATTTACTTATCTTTTGCCAAGTCCAGTGGGCGACCTGACCCTGGCGGGCCTGACACCACCAGCGCAGAGTCCTTTCTCACAGGAAAGTCCAGATCTTGCAAGGAAGGGGGGCCTGGGAGCATATGTCTTCCTCTCGGGTCCCCATGCCCAACCCCAAGCCCCCGGCCACTAAACCAGGAACATTTCTTCTAGCATCAGGACAGTGAAGACAGAAAGACACCCTTCCTCTCCACCACTGCCACCAACTCTCTAAGGGCCTTAACCCAGAGGCTGGGGATGAAATCAGAACCTAGAATGAGAAGGTAGCTATAGCTCTGGGCATCTGGACATCTGCCTACGAGGACCTGAGAGCAGAGGCGAGGCTCAGGACAGATGCTGGGTTTTCCAGAGCCGCAGCAGGGGCCCAGCTCCACCTGGGGCCTCATGGGTAACGTTTATTCACTTGGCAAACCTCTGCTGAATAAATAAATGGATGGGTGGGTGGACAGGATTAGAGAATGAAATGTCACCTGCACATTTCCCAAATTCCAGCCTGAGCAGGAACCCAGCAAGAGCCAAGAGTCCTTTCCAGGGGGCTAGAAAATCAGGTATTGATGACAGAAAAAGCAAGGTCTGGCTGGGACACTTGGGCAGGCCCAGGACAGGAAGGGCAAGAGTGGGGCTTGGGGATGTGGCAGTTTGTGTGTAAACAAGTGACATCTTATTGGTACTCCGTCAGCAGACAGCAAGGCCTTGGGAAAACGTTTTCAATGGATAGAGTTCCCTAGCAGTGGTGACAGCTGGAGTAAAGAGGGCTATATAAATCTCAGGCAAGAAGACTCCTCCATGAGAAAGGAGTGCTTTGGGGTCCTCAGGACACTGAGGCCCAGAGAGGCACAGAGACCTCCCAAGGTCACACAGCAAGTCAGTGGAACATCTGGGAAAAGGACCCCAGTATCCTGGCTCCTAGGTTAGTCCTTGGCCTGGTTGGGGACATGCAGATGATGGTGAGAACTGCGTGTGCCAGGTGGCTGGGCAGGTATCAGACAGCCGTGAGGGAGGCACTGCTGAGGATGTGCACAGCAATGGTGCCTGGCAGGTCGCTGGGCTGCCGGCTACTTCGGTCTTGGAGGTGGAGGGTGTGCAGGGCTTGGAGGTCATCCGAGTCAGCCTTCAGGCGTACCTGGCCCAGGAACTCGTCCTTCAGGACTCGGTGGTTCCAGACCTAGAAGGAGAAGGAGGATCGTGGGAGGCCATCTCCAAGAGCATAGGTCTGTGGGGAGTGCTGGTGGGGTGTCAGGGCCTTGAAGCCCCTTCCTGCAGTGCCAGCCCGGCTGAGCAAAAGGAGCCCTGCATTGCCTCTGCCCCGCCATGAATCTTGGGCAAGGCCCTGTCCCTTGGGGAGCCTCAGGCTTTCTCCCCTCTGTCAAAGCTCCCTTACATGTATGAAGTTAAGTCTGTTACTAGTACCTCTGCAGTTGACTTTGGGTGACCTTGAAAAGTGATAGACCCCCTGCCCTGGTTTCTCCATCTTTAATATGAGGGTATCAATATACCCTAAGGGCCATTCTGGTCCAACATCTATGGGTCTGTGATTGGAACCAAAGGAACCCCTGTTAGGAAAACTTGGAAGACCTACAGTGCCTCCCCTGGGGCATCCGCGTGTTTGTTTACAGATGGTTTCTCACCCAGAGAGATGGTGCCCTGGGCCCAGGGGACAGAGGGCTTCATATTAATGAGCTCAGAACTATCATCCACTGACCACCTTAGCCTGGGAGGGGAAGGGAGCCCAGGCACAGAGCTGGGCTTTCTGATTCTGCTCGCAGGAAGCAGCCACCTTGCCACATGCCACTGAGTGCAACTTCTCCAGGTGGGCCCAGTGATGGGGATTGAAGGAAGAACTCACAAGGCCTCGGGGCAAAGTTGGCAGAGATGACCACCCTCCCTGGCCAAGAAGAGACTGACCCTGCTGGGTCTCAGACACACTAGCTAAGCCAACTTGCCCGCCCCTCCAAGGGGACTCTGGGGCACCAGGAGGGGCAGGCAAGAGAATTCCCAAGGCCACACCTTGTGGTGAACAGATGAACCAGAACCGAGCATTCCTGGGTCCCCATCAAAGGCTCTGCCACCCTGGGTCCAGCTCCTCTGAACGGGGAAACATCAAGCTGGGGGTGCGAGAGCGGCCCCAGGATAAGCAGGCTCACCTGGACAGTGATGGGCTGGCCCGGCTTCTTGCGGTAGAAGATGCCTTTCACGTTATACTCAGGTGTCGAGGTGTCCTTCCGCACAGCCGAACGGACTTTGTCCCCCTCACACTTGATGATCACATAAGAGTTAGCCCCTAGGGAGATGGAGGGATCAGTGGGGTGAGGGCTGGGGCTAGGGCAAGGGCCTGGATGGGACAGATGTCTGGGATGTGAGATCCCAGGGCAATCAGAACCTAATCCACTTCCTAACTTCCAGATACAGGAGGGGACATACTGGCAATCTCTGGCCTTCAGACCTTCACTCATGCTACTCCCCCTTCCCAGAGCACCCTTCTGCCCTACTGCACTTCACCAGGCTTCATACGTTAATACCTTCTTGGCCTGGAGGAAGGCCACCCCCTCCAGGAAGCCCTCCCTCAGCTCTCCCAGCTGCCTGGCCCTGTACCTGACTACCCCACCTCACTGGAATGGCCAAAGAGCAGGAGGAAGAGCCTGTTCCTCTCTCTGTGCCCACCTTTATCCCAGGTCTGGGCCCGAGTGGATGCTGGGGAAGGACTGCTCAGTGAGTGAGAGCAGGAGAGCTCTGGAGACTGGGTGTCTGTAGCTGGGGAGAGGGAGGAGCCATGGGGCAAACTCCCTGGGGAGGTGGGTGGGGGGATTTTTCTGGGTGAGCATACCTGCTGAGGAGTCCTTGAGACCAGCAGCCCCCAGGACATGCACCTGGGTCACCTGCTGCGGGTAGCCACACAGGGAGCTCCAGCAGGAGCGGGGGGGCTCATCCAGGCACAGCTCCCTGGTACAGGGCAGAGAAAAGGAAGGTGTTCACGGAGGGAGGCCATGAAGATGGAAGGTAAGGGGGCTTCAAGAGTGGGGAAGGGGAGAGAGGCAGTATTCAGTACAGACGTCGCTCATCCTGGGCAAACCCCCTGGGCTTCCTGCTGTCCTATCCCCAGCCAAGGGTGCCCCATCTTTCCCCAAGGGGAAAGCAATTTACTGAGCACCCACTGAGTGTACGCCAAGCTCTCTAGTGGGATGTTACAGAAATTATTTCTAATCCTCACAAAGCCCTGGAAGGTAGGTGATGACTATGCCCATTTTATAGATTAGGACGATCGGGCTCAGCAGGGGAAGGGACCTGCCCACACAGCTGGTGGAGCTTAGGACGATGAGACCGAGGTCCACCATACAAGCTGCCTTTTGGTGTGGGATATGGGCAGGCAGTACGGAATCTGGGCTGCCTGCCCATGTGGGAGCGCTGTGTGGGGCCCACGGGGTCTGTGCCCCAGCAGCCCCCCTCGCCCAGCTCTACTGCTGGTTGCAAGACCCTGGGAAACATCCCCAACCTCAACCCCCAGTTCTGATCCATAAAATGGAGGGGACGAGGCTCCCAGTCAGGGTTCGGGAAGAGCAAATAAGATGAGTGAAAGTGTTTTGGTAAACTATGAAGTGCTGTGCACATATGAGCTGTTCCTTTACATGGCCAAGAGGGGCTGGAACAAGAGAGCCGGGGAAGGGAGAGGGAGGAGACGAGTGCTGGCGTCAGCCTGGAAAGGCTGGAGCCTGGGCTCCACGCCTAGGGCAGACGCTGCACATCTCTGGGCCTCAGGTGCCAGGCCAGCCTGCTGTGGACCTCGGCCCGCCCACCCTGGCCCTGAGCCAGCCCCCGCGCACCCACCGGCAGTTGGAGGGCACGTCGGTGAAGACTCGGAGCAGGAACTGGCCAGTGTGGCCTGGCTCGAAGGTGGTGGGGATGATGACGTAGCGGCCCTCAGGCTGGTCTGTACGCAGGAAGACGCTGCGTGAGTTGATGTAGATGGAGCTGGCAGCCCTGTGCTGCAGGCTGTGCATGCGGTACTGACGGTTCTCCTCCACCTGCGGGCAGAGGAGGGGCTGGTCCTATGGAGCCTCCCCACCTCCACCCCCCACCCCACCCCATATCCCACATCGCTCCCTCACTGCTGTGAAGAGTGACGAGACCCACTTACATGAAATACCCCAAATAGGCAAATCTACAGAGACAAAAGCGGATGAGTAGATGAGATGCCTGAGATGAAGTGATAATGCCTAAAAGGTGTGTGTGGGGTTTCTTTTCGGGGTGATGAAAAAGTCCTAAAATTGATTGTAGTGACAGTCGCACAACTCTACGAATACACTAAAAGTCACTGTTCACTTTAAATGAATCGTATGGTATACGAATTATATCTCAATAAAGCTAGTTAAGGGGAGGGCATAGGAATCCCCTGATGACAATATCCGTGAGGTTTCTGATTATCACAAGAGAACCAAGTATCACTATCTGCCCAGGTCACAGCATGTGTCCATGAAATGACATCGCCAGCTGGCAGGACACGCTAGACAATTCCTGGAACAAGTGCCATGATAAGCTATAGTTCTATCAGTGAAGGTCGTGACATGTCCAAGTCTCGACACATCAGCACACAATGAATATCCCAACACAGTAATATGAACAAACAACTGTCGTGACATGACCGAACATGTCGAATGCCAGGGTCTCAAGCCAGAACATGTGCCTGGTATATCTGTGTGATTCCATTAGGTTCTTGATGTCTAGTACGGTGTCCTGCTATGCTGAGTGCCATCACATACACACGGAAGGTCTTGGGTCCCAGGCAAGGGGAAGTGGCCAGTGGCCAGCAAGCCCTCCAACTCAGGGGGACTCAGAGCCCTGACAAAGGGAGCAGCTCAGGGCTCCCAGAGCCCAGTCTCACCCACCAGCAATCCTTCCCTTCCCCACCCACCAAACAGTCCAGGCTCATGGGTCTAGGGCAGGAAGAAATCAGGCTGAGTGCTCCCTTAGGAGCCAGGCTCTCTGTGTGGATGGCAAATAGGGCCCATGACACAGTGTGCCCATGGCGTCAGTTAATGTGGCCGGGGTGGCAGGGGTGATGTCAGTGACAAGGGTGTTCTCATTCAGGTGCATGCAGCTCAAACTCCAGCTCCCTTGCTCTCCTCACCCAGTGTGGACCTCACCTTGTAGATGTCGAAACCAATTGCCAGATTTTCGCCCTTGCCGTCCCGGCGGGTGGACTGTTTTGGGCGCTGCTGGATGCAGATCAGCACTTCATCTTCTGGCTTCTTGACATCAAAGATGTACTGCAGGTATGGCCAAGGAAGAGAGACACCGCAGTGAGACCATGCTGCAGGTGGGCTCGCTGGCTCCTAGAACTCGGCCCAGAGCCAGGCCTCAGCTTAGCTGTGTGTGCTTGGGCAAGTCTTATTACCTCTCTGAGCTTCGGTCCCTTGTCTGCAAAATGGGCCTACAATGCCTCCCTGCATGAGGGGGTGGGAGGACTTGATGAGACCATGGATGCTCAGCTCAGAGCCTGCATGCAGTCAGTGCCCAATGAAGGCATACCAAGTGTGAGGACCAAGCAGTTGGCAGGGTCATGACTGAGCAGGTTTCAGGGAAGAGGGCCCTGTTGGGGAGCCAGCCTGGCCAAATTTCCCTGGAAGCATCGTGTTTGTGGAAACAAGGGGTTTGAACATCTAGCGCAGTCTCTAAATATTTCCTATAACTCTGGACAAGACACCCAGTCCTCAGAGTGAAGCAAGACACCTGCTTCTCAGTTTCACCATCTGTGAGTCAGATTGTGAGGTTAGGGGCTACATGACCACTAAGACATGCTATCCAATACCTGCTGTAGGGACAGGTGTGCTATGGTGCACAGAGGGACAGGGGTGTACCCGAGGTCATGCAGGAGTCTGTGGCAGGACAGAGGTGAGGGGCTCCGCAGAACACTCACCTGTGGATTCTGGAAGAAGGTATCCTTGTGATTGATGCAGCCCCCGCTGCGGTTCTGCCATGGGTCCTCATGCCGGGTCCAAGCCCCATGCAGCCGGGCCTCCTCCCATGTCTTGTGGACACTCAGGTAAGATGTATTGATCAAGCGGCACTTGATAATGTCGGTAAAGTATCGGCATAGGTCCTCGAAGGTCATCCTGGATGTAGCAAGGGGCTGAGCTGGGCAGGTCCCTAGGGCTGGCCCACCGCCCACTTGCCCATATGCTCTGAACCATGGCTCACACAATAGCAAGCATGGACATGCCATCATGTGGACATTTCACCTCTCTTTTGCCCTATTCCCTGATTTGTAAGTTGGGAATGAATCTAAAAACAGCTGCCTATCACACAGAATTGAGAATTAACTAATGCAATAAAAGCCATGTAATACAACTTTTGGCAGACAGAAGCATTGGCAATGGCTGGCTGTTACAATTAATAGTATGAAGAACTAATTTGTACAGTCCTCTACAGTTTATAAAGCATGTTTCTATCCATAATCTTCCATGGCTGTTGTGAGGCCTGAATAAACTGGTGGCAGGAACTCCTTCGTTAGGTGTGCTGTAGTGGCCAGGATATTGCTATGGTCACTGAATGCTACCTATACCTCCAGGGCCTGGGTTGGGGAGGGGAAAGTGCTTATCCCCCTTCAAGTGTGCACACATATGAGAACATGCACATGTATGCACCAAATGTGAACATACATGAGAAAGACCTTAGGAAGAAGCCCTTTCCACTGATGAGGGGCTTCTATTGCTTTATTTTAATTTAAATGAGTCCTTAGCCAGATTGGGCACAGTACATCTCATCCACAGGAGCCCAGACTAGAGGACCTGGGAGCCTCCTACAGGGGCTCCCCTGATACCTGCAGGAGGGGCCCTCACTGGGTTGCCAAGGTCACTGCCATCTACTTCAGGGTCTGCCTGGGGCCCTCACAGCAAGAGCAGACTCACCAGAACTCGCCGTCATCCTGCACGGTCACACCCATCTTCTCCCGCTCGCTCTTGCTCACCTTCTGCCATTCCTCTGAGCTGGGATGTGAGCACAGGGGAGGGGAGAGGTGAATAAGTGGAGGGACCCCACCAGGGTCTCCCTGGCTAGGGCAAAGAGGATGAGGGATGCTCAGCATCAGGCCTTCATCAATGTGGGTGTGATTAGGGGCATCTGTGCCACGCCCAGCCCCTCTCTGAGACTTCCCTGTCTGCCCGCTCCCACAGGTAACTGTGGGCTGCCACCATGCCAGAGTCCAGAGGTCTGGGAGTAAACCTACAGGCTGGAGGACAAGAGGGACAAGACCCTCAGTGGAGGGACTCCATTACTGGGGGCCTGGTCTCTGCTCACCAAGCACAGAGCAGTCACCTCGGATGGCCTCCCTCCCTGCTTTCCTTCCCCCTCACTGGCCAAACTAGTCTTTATGTCCCCTACAGGAATCAGCTTGTCCCCACCTCCAGGCTTTTGCCCAATGCTGAATCCATCCCCCAGCTCCCATTCCTCCTAATGTTAGGTCTCCTCCTAATGTCATCCTCCCCTGCCCCCAAATCCTTCAAAACCCAGCCCCGGTGCCACCTCCTCCAGAAAGCACATCCCAGTCCTTGCCCAAGCTCTCATACCAGCCCCCACCCCGCCCCCACCCGCCCAGCGCTGGGGCTGGTCGGCCCTGTGCCCGCACTCCCATCCTGGGACTCACGTGTCGCTCCACGGCCCGTTCCACTCCCGCTCGCCCCAGGGGTTGCGCAGGCGGATCATGTCCAACTTCTCCGACTTGAAGAAGGCCAGCAGGCCGTGGCCCAGGCGCACCTTGCGTACATCAGTGATGGCGTATGCGTGGCCCTTCACCAGGCCACACGCCAGGCGGGCCTCCATGTCTGCCGCTGTCACTGCCTGTGGGAGGACACTGCTGTTCAGAGAGGCTGTGCTAGGTCAGGCTACCGGGGAAACCAGAGGGCGTGAAGGGTCGCTATACTCACTGCCCCCTACGGGACGGGGAGGGAATGGCAGCTCAGCACAAGAGGGAGACCTGTTCCTCTACGGTTAGCGACTGAGGAGGCATGACAGTCCTTTACACAGTCTCGGGGAGCAGCAGTGTGAAATAAAGGAAAGGATCTGCATTGCGGTGGACACAGGGGTGTGTTAGAGTGGACAGCATTGGCTCAATTTTGCAAGGTGGGTGCTTGAAAGCAACCATGGTGGGAGTATTTACACTACAGAAATAAGCGAATGCTACAAATCGAGGCTTTTTATTTTCCCAGACAGCCAGCTTATCAACACATCACTGGGTCAGCCAAACTCTGCCTTCACTGAGCCACAGTTTTCCCACCCAAAACGTGAGCAGTCAATGAAATAAGACTCGAAGTGTTCAGGCCTGTGCCAGCAGGCAGTAGGGACTCTCTCCCCTCTTCTGGTCACCTCATAGCTTGTGATGCCTCAAATCTTGACTGAGGGACCCTTAGATGCATAGACACCCATCACCCCAATATGAGAGGGCCGGTAAAGGGGGATGTTAGTGAAACAGTATAGGCAAGGCATTTGATACTGTAGGGGGCTAGGACAGGGGGCTTGTGGCTTGTGCTGTCCAGGACTGGGGAGGGGTTTACCTTTTAACTCCTTCTCCCCTCCTTCTACCCCCATGAGGCTGAGAATCTGGATTTATGAGCCAACCTGGGCAGGGGCTCTGCCTGGGATGCCACAGCTACCTCCACCCCTATTAGGGCTGATGAACGGGAGGGGCCGCCTCTGAGGTCTGGCTCTGTGCTCTCACCTTGATGGAGGCACTGATGAGGCCTCCTCGGCTGTGCACTTTCAACACCCGCTCAAAGAGCTGGTTCCTCTTGCCTTCGTCATTGGCGAAGTCACCCTCTGTCAGGTCAATGGGCTCAGAAACGCCACCTGTGAAGTCGACTAGCGCATCCGCCGTGTTGCCTCCATCCAGGGCCTGGTAACAGCCCGCCAGCCTGGGGAGCAACGTGGAAAGAGTTCCTAGCTCATGCTGCCCTGCTGGTCTAAATCCTTCATATTATAGGAGAGGTTTCTGAGACTCAGAGAGGTCAAGCAAACTGCTAAGGTCACACAGCAGACCATAGCAGAGCCAACACTAGAAGCTAGGACTCCAACTCCCCAGCCAACGTTTGTCCCACTGAACTGCACCATTTTCCCTTAGCCTTAGCAGCCCTGTCTGCAAATGTTAGCTGTTCAGAAATCTAGCAGTTCTTTTCAAGAGCATTAAAAGCTCATACATCTTTTGACAAACCAATTCTGGATGAGTGACATTATTTGTAACATTAACAATGTAAAACAAGAAATCACCTAAATGTCAAATAGGGAACTGGTTTTAAAAACTAATGCTGCACCGTTACTCTGGAACATTCAGCAGCCACTGAACAAAGAAAGCACTGTGACAGAATTCCTACAGCCAGGACAATGTTAGTGCTTGCTTGTTACCTTTGAAAAAGTAATACAGCTGGGTTCCAATTATGTTTAAAATGTATACAACAATCTATTTAAAAATATTAAGCATCTACTGTATACAACATACCAGGAGCTAGAGATACTGCTGTGGTTCTTTATTTAAATGTTAGGAAAAAAACTGGGGTTGTAAAGGCAGAGCACTGAATGTGAATGTGAGAAGCAGAATGGGACATGTAACACTAATACTATGGCATATTTATGGAAACTAAAAATATATGCCTACAAAACAGCAACAGGTTTTGCAAGGTAACCTACAAACAAAAAGATGCATCAAAGATATTAAAAGAGCTGCCACTTGTGTGGGAGGGAGTGGAGAGAGCAAATGGAGATACCAAGTGGGTGAAGGTGAGGCCTTGAGGGGACAGTGGCCATGGATGGTGTTCTTGAACAGAAGAGGCGCCCCATCTCAGGTGAGTGGGTACAGAGTTGAACTTGTGGGTGATGAAAAGCATTGGGTGTAGATAGTGGCGATGGGTACACAGCATTGTGAATGTCATTAATGCCACTGAATTGTAGATGTACACATGGTTAGGCGATAAATATTATGTTACAAAAACAAAAAAACCTAGCAAGTCCACTGGGTGGCTCTCCTAGAGAGGGGCCTGAACTAGGACCACGAAGACTGAGTGACCACCAGGGGGCGAGTTTTGCTTTCTTAGGATTAAGAAAGCAGAGACAGCTGAGCAGTCTCCCGAAAGACGCAGAGATGCAAATCTCTGTGATACCCTGACTGGCAAGGCCGTCACACTCGAGTTCGAGCCCAGTGATGCCACTGAGAATGGCAAAGCTAAAATCCAAGACGAAGAGGGCATCCTACCTGACCAGCAGCATCTGATTTTTGCCGGCAAACAGCTGAAGGATGGCCACACTCTCTCAGACTACAATATCAAAAAAGAGCCCACCAGCACTTGGTGCTTGGTCTGGGGGCGGCATCATTGAGCCCTCCCTCCGCCAGCTCGCCCAGAAGTACAGCTGCGACAAGATGATCCACCACGAGTGTATCCCTGTGTACGCCCGCCTGCATCCCTGTGCTGTCAACTACTGCAAGAAGTATGGCTATGCCAACAACCTAAACCCCAAGAAGGTCAAATAAGGCCCCTCCTCCACCCGCAGGGCGGCCATCTGCCCAAACCCCTTGGCCCTGGGACCTCAATAAAATTTCCCTTTTATTGACTGGGGGAAAAAAATGGAACTTGCCAACATTGTGTTTTCTTGGGTTTATTTTTGGTTTTGGGAGTTTTTGTTTTTCCTTTTCCTTTGTCATTGTCCAAATGGAGACTGACAAATGGGCCAGAGAGGAAAAATCCAGGCTAGCACAGAGCTGACTGCTGGCCTCTGACCCTCCTGCCCCAGGCCTCCCCTATCCTGCAGGGGCCTGGGCAGGTCACTCTATCCCAACTCCCTCCACAGCTCAGCAAACCTTTGCTTGTGCCTGTGCTGGTGACCCAGGAGGAGGTGGTGAGCAGAGAATGGATGGATGGACAGTCAGTCAGATGGATGGGTGGATGAGGGGGAAGCCTAGCAAGCAGGCAAGGCTCTACAACCAGCCTAGGCTCAGAGATACCACGTCCCCAACAAGGCCTCCATGGAGGATTCAGCAGCTTGGATCTTTGGGAAAGAAGCACTGACCTGAATGCGAGTGCTGGCTCTGCTCACGGCTACCTGCAGGAAGCCTTCTTGGGCCTCAGTCTTCTCGGGTGTAAGTGGGAGTACCTATTCCTCCCTATGTGGTTGGTTATGGAGACTTGACAGCCAGGTATCCAGAGGACCTTCAGTCCAAGCCTCCACCCTACCCAGAGTAGGCTCAGTTGGCCATGCCCTGGGTGCCTGGGCTCTGGGCATGCTGTGTGACTTTGTCCCAGCCTCTGACCTCTCTGCGCCTGGAGCTCTGCTACAGGAACACCCATGTAGAGCCCATCAGCGGTGCTGCCCCAGTCTGGCCATCCACCTGCCTGCCCACTGCCGGCACCTACTTGGCATAGGCCTTCTCCACCAGGGCACACCAGAACTCATTTCGGGAATTGGAGTGGCAGTAGATGAGCTGGTTGTTGACGGTGGGTAGCCGGTCGTCGATGACCACATCTACCCACTCCCCGAAGCGCCAGAAGTGGAAGTGGAAGATGCCCACATAGGCATCAGGCTTCTCAGGGTCCCACTCCTGCTCCTTCCAGTCTGGGATGACCTGGATGAGGGGAATAGGATGAGGACACATTGAGGGTCACGTCTGGCTTCCTGAAGAAATGGGGTGCATGCCTCCAGGGAATCAAAATGGAAAGGAATACCAGGTTCAATTCCCACCTCTGCCATGAACCAATGTGGCATTTGGGTGAATCCTCATCTCTGAGCCTCAGTTTCCCTATCTCTGCAGTGATGGAGGCTTCCCAAGGCTCCTTCTGGCTCTGTCATTCTGATTCTATGAGCATCCCCTTTCCTTCCTTGTGCCTCTATCTGCATCCTCCTTGTTCAGAAATACATCATACCCACCAGTTCCCATCTGGTGAATAGTGCCACCATCCCCACCCTTCCTTATCCAGCCAGAGCCAGAACTTGGCTACCACACTGGCCTCCCCCCCCCCTTTCCCTCTCTTCATCCAATGAGGCCCATCTGAGATCCTACATTCTGCTAAAATCTATCTCCTCCTCTCCATCCCTCTGCATCCTTGGCCCCATCCCCCATCTTCTTGCCCTGGGTCATTAACAGCATCAGCAGCCACCTCTGCCCCCACCTCATACAGCAGCAGAATTACCTTTCTGATTATGTTACTTCCCTAGGACATAAGGTCCAAACACTTAAGGTACTCTCCCCCTACCACCACTTCCCAGGCTTATTTCTCTAACTACTCCTCAGCCAACTCCCCATCCTTGCTTCAAGCTCTTTCTCTGGCCAGAACTCTATACCTGCTCTTCCTCCAGCTATTCTTTAAGGTCTGCCCTCCTCCTCCAGGAAGCCCTCCTTGACTCTTCAAGCCAAGCTAGGACCCCCGTCCATCAGTCTCATGGCCTCTGAGACACTTACTCCAATTACAATTAAACAAGTGTGTGACCTTGTGTACAATTCTGATGTCACAGGAATGCCAGTTCCCTGAGAACAGGGACACATTAGTCTTGGTCACTGCTATCCCCCAGTACCTAGCCCAGAGCCTGGCCCAGAGAGGTCGCTTAATAAACATGTGTTCACTTAATGAACAAATTCATAGGCATTGACTGGGCCTCTTAATAATATTATTTATGGAGTATCTTGGAAATGTCACTTGCCAAGCATGTGACTGCCATGGGTTATCTCAGTTTAATTCACACTACACCCCATGAGTAGATACTATTATTCACCTCTACTTTATGGATGAGAAAATTGAGGCCCAGGGGGAGCAAGTAACTTGTTCAGGGTCACATAGCTGAAAATATGCACATTCTTATCAGTGTGGACCACTCTGCTCCTAGCCACATGTTGGCACTGAGGACCCAGATGAATCAGACTTAGTCTTTGCCTTTGCAAGGCTCCCCAGTAGGGTGGGAGAAGCAGGCGTGCCAGCAAATGCTGAGGCCGACATGAGGTGCATGTGGAGAGAAAGGAATGGTGGGCCTGACCCTAGAGGGCCAGCAGCAGCTACTGAGTAGGTGTCCTGAGAGCTGGCAGTGTGTATCCCCCAAGTGGATAAAGACAAATAGAGGCGATCTAGGCAGCAGGAGGTGGGCAGGGAAAGAAAAGGACCAGGGGGGCCAAGCCTAGCAGGACCAGTGGTGGCTGTTTCTAGAAGAAAACCACTCCCAGGTAGGGGGCGGGGCGAGGTGGGGGCATACGGGCACCCAAGCTGAGGAGCCAGAGATGCATCAGGAGGCTGTAAATCCCAGGGCCTGGGCCAGCCTGAGCACAGAGACTTCAGCCAAAAGTCATTCCCCAACGCCCACACTCATTAAAGATGCTTTTGTTTATACTCCTTGGACCGTCAACAGGGATGCTGGCAAAGAGAAATGTTCCCTAGTGGGACATTCAAGAACAAGAAAATGAAAATGCTAAGCACAATGAGAGATGCCACAGCCACTGAAAGAGCCTGTTAGGTGTCAGGCTCAAGGCTGGCTGTTTACTCCATCGCCCTGACCCTCACTGCTACCTTTCGGGGCAATATTATGGAAGTCGGCAGCTGAGGCTGCCCATGAGCACAGGTGAGGAAGGCAGGAGTCAGTCACACTCAGGGCTTCCTAGCCTGGAGCAGTGTCTAGAACCCAGCAAGGGCTAGATCTTGTCCGGTCTCTTTCTCCCTGGACCCCTATCTCCCCTTCCAGTCAACCCCACGTACTTTCTAAATCAAAACTCCCAGATGGGCCTCTGCCCTGAACTCCAGCACGCTTTCCTGCTTTGCTCTTGGGACAGAAAATTGTGTCAAAAATAGGGCATATTTTTGTGGGGTGGGGGTATCATCCCCACTGCACATACGGGAATCCTGAGGTCCAGAGAGGAGCAAGGAGCTGCCCAAGGGCAGAGTGATGGGGAGTCCAAAGCTGAGAACACTGACCTGGCCACTACATTCTCCTCCACTCCTCTGGGCTCTGAAAGCTCTGGACTGCGTGCGGGGAGTTGGGGTGGAGGGAGGACAGGAGAAGGAGGCAGAGGAGCCCTCGCAGGGCGCTGGGAGGGCCTGCTGGGGCTGTGGGAGGATCATTAGCCAAACCCAGGGCTTGGCTCTGAGCCCTCTGTGGCTCAAGAAGCAGCTAATGAGGCCTCAGGCCCTGGAGATCCAGTCAGGGATTCCCATGAGTCTCACCTTCCCCTCCTGCATCACAGCCATTGGACCCGGCAGAAGGTGGGACCCAGGCCAACCTTTTTATCCTTTGGCCTCTCTGCTGTCAGCCGAGGTACCAAGCAAGAGGGATAAGACTGTCCAGGGAAGAGAGCGCCATGGGCACACAAACTCAGCTTCCTTCCACACCACATTCAGTCACACTGGAAATCAAGGAAGCAACCAAAATCCCTGGAGCACATTAAAGGATTGAGGACCAACCTGAAAAGGCTCCCACTGGCCAAAGACAGGCCAATCTGAGCAGCAATAAGGATAACAACTTCTGTGGATGGAAACACATCAAATACGTTCACCTCCATGAGATCATGATGATACACAATTAGTCACTATTGGAGGATGGCAAGGAATCAACTCATTTTTTCTGAAGGAAAATTAAGGGAAAGAATGGAAGATTTACTCTGCCTTTTCTATACAAACTGTACCAGAGGGTAACTAATAGCAGATGAAGAGAGGTTTGTATCTGGAGATGAATTCTAGCTAAGAAATGAGACTCTCACTTTTTAGAACCACTGACAGGTAATGAATTTATACAATCATGGCTTCTAACATCACAAAAAAGAGATACGACCAGACATTATGTGCCTCCTGAGAGAATATCACCTATGAAGCAGTTGTGCCAAATAAAATTCGTGCCTGAGCCTTATCAGGCCTCTAGAGCTAAGTCCTAGCTTACAGAAAATGCAGGGCACAGAGAACATGTTAAATGACATCATGAAAACAAAGCCAGCAAAATCCAGATACAGTAGCCCCTCGTCCCTTTATCCATGGGGGGTACATTCCAAGACCCCCAGTGGATGCCTGAACCCTATACATACTATGTTTTTTTCCTATACATACATACTTATGATAAAGTTTAACTTATAAATTAGGCACAGTAAGAGACAAGCACTGTAATACCATGACAGTTGCTGATCTGATAACTGAGATGGCCATGAAGTGAGTAACAGACAGGGCCTTACACAGTGTGGATACACTGGACAAAGGGATGATTCATGTCCAGGCGGGATGGAGTAGGACAGCACAAGATTTCATCACACTACTCTGAACAGCTCACAATTTAAAACTTACAAATTGTTTATTTCTGGAATTTTCCATTTAATGTTTCAGGACCACAGCTGACCATGGAAAAGTGAAACTGCAGATAAGGCAGGGGGTGGGGGGACTGCCGTGGTTGGAAATTTCACAGGACAGCCAATTTCTTCAGCAGACAAATTGCAAAGAAAAAATTAAAAGACGAAGTGGAACCAACTGATTGCAGTTATGGACCTTTGCTTGGATCTCATTCAAACCAACAAACCGTAAAATACACACAGTTTGTGGCACAAATTGGAAATCAGAACATTCACTGGGTATTTCATGATATTAAGGAAGTATTGGAAAATTATTTTAGTTGTGTTATGGTAGTATGGTTAGGATTTTTCATTTTGTTTTGTTTTGAACGAGTCCTTATCATTCAGAAATGCATCCAGAAATATTTCCGAATGAACGATATGCTGCCTGGAGGAGAGGAAGGAAATGAGATTGTTGAAGCAGAGGGATGGGCACGGGCAGCTCATTAGGCCGTCTCTCTTCTCCTGTTGTCTACAGTTGAAATGCATCACTAGCGACACTGGCTCCTTGATCCAACACTCAAAGCCCTGTGGGCCAGCTCTGCTGACTCTCAGCCTCACTCACCCCTGAACACTGCTTCTCTCAGGACCCACAGGAATCTACACTCTGTGATGCTCTAGGCCATCTCTTCAGCACCCAATCCACACAGTTCCTTGTCCCTCAGCGGGCAGCTGAGCAGCAGCTTGCCAGGGCTGCCTGACCTCACACTCCCCTCAGGCACCATTGGGCAGCTCCTCTGCCTGGCTCCTGGAGGGCAGGGCTGTGTCTCACTCACACCCAGATCCCCAGCACCCAGCACAGGGCCTGGCCCAGTTCCACAGCTGGCTTTCTGGAAGGACAACCCCCAAGCACTGGCCACGAGGCTTGATTGACCGGTGACCTTGTACATACCAACTGTGGTGCATGGCAGGGACTTAAGTTTTGACTAGGCGACCTCTCTAAGTGTCGGTGTCTGCATCTAGCTACCGTACCTCTAGGACTGTTGTGAGAACTAAGGTGGATCATGGCCTTGGAAGTACTGCATAACCTGTGGAGGGCTGTGCACACATGATGGGTCATCCCCATTGGTGTACCGAGTGTGTGGTGCCCTCACACAAAAATCACAAACCCCGGGGCTGGAAGGGAGCTGAAGTGACCTTCAACCTCCCTGCCAAGAGAAGAAAGAAAACACTCAACGATAGCCCACTATTCAGGTGGGAAGAGCCAGGCCTGAGGGGTCGAGGCCCTTACTTGGGCTGAGCAGACAGGAGGTAAGAACTGTGTGGGATTTGGAACCGCCCTCCCCACCCCACACCTAGGGGCCCTGTTAACCGATACTCACTGCAGAACCACCCAGAAACCTCCAAATCCCATTAATGGGCTCACCACAGCACCCCATGGCACCCCCAGAACCTGGAGTGCTCCTGGCATTTTCCCTGGGGGACTCCAGCCCAGATCCAAGTGGCTGGGCTCAGATCCTGCTAGGGTAGGCCTGACCGGACTCTGCCAAGGTGTGTGAGAGACAGGAGAGACAGGGAGGGTCAGGAGCCCACGGAGGGCAGCACTGCTCAGGACCCACGTGCCTGCAGGCCCACGGTGCGAGTGCATTTGAGTGAATGTCTGTGTGTGAGATCATGTGTGTGAGATCGTGTGTGTATGCGTGTGTGTGTGTGTGTGTGTGTGTGTGTGTGTGTGTGCGCGCGCGTGCACGGTCATGGCATAACAAGCGAGCTTTTCATAGATTTCTGCCTGGGACCCCAGAGGGCCAGCCTGCAACATTTCTGATTAAGGCCAGTAGGACTGTGGGGAGGTGACAGGATTTCCTATGTCACCCTAGTTGGGTGAGGTGAGCCACAAGGCCTCTATGAGCCCTCAAAGCTAGAGGGTCCTTGGTTCTGAGCATCTGAAGTTCCTCAGTTCCCAGCTTCTGATTCCAAGAGCCTCAAATTCCCGAATTTCAGATGCCACAACTGGAAGAGGCCAGGAACATAGGGCGCCGCTCCCTGTCCCTAAGGAGAGCAGAGCCCCTGGCTCACCACCTGGAGAGCAGGACACTGATGCACCTGCAGGGGGCCCCGGGGAGTCCTGTGCACAGCTGGATGCTCAGACCTAGGCGGGAACCCCAGTCCCGGGGCAGAGCCCCTCCCTCTGGGCTCCCCAGCTATACCGTGAGGGCTACAGTTCCCCTCAACTGGGCCTTCTGAGCCTGGTGGTGAGGAGAACCTACTCCCCGTGACCACTCCCTCCAACCACAAAACCAGGCCTGGCCCCACTTGTCACCGGGCTGCTGAATTATCTCAGGCAACTCACTTCACCTCTCTGAACCCTGCACTCCTCCTCGGTAAATAGGTTCTCCTAACACCCTCTTCTCAGAATAATCATGAGAAGTGAGACCATGTGTCTGCAGGGACTGGGAGAGTAACGACGAGCAAACTGAGACAGGGCGCCCGTGTGCCAGCTCGTGAAGCTCGGTGCCTCACTAACATCGACTTGGCTAATCTTCGCAACGCCCCTGCAGGGGAGGCACCGTTATTACCCCAGCGACAGATGCCCAGGATCACATGGGTGGTCAGTAGGTGGCACAGCAGGGCGAGGTCCCTCACCACTCCACACGCTGCCTCAGTGGGAGGCAGACGCTCAGGAAATGGCAGGTCTGTTCGCTCTATAGCTTCTCCTGGTTTCCAAGGAAAATGGGTAATTTCCCAGACCCTGCACTTCTCCCGACCCAGTCTCGGGAGTGGAACTAGGCCTGTACTGCTGTCCGGGACTGGGAGGGCTGGTTCCTCTGTCTCTGTTTCCCCTACCGTTCCAGAGGCGTCTTCAGGAGTGGACAGAGGCCGTAGCAGGAAGGGCAAGGCTTGGGGAACGAGGTGGCAGCAGCTGGTCTGGGAGGGCTCTGGGCTGGAGAATGGGCATGTGAGATCTGGCTGGGGGAGCATTTCGAAGCAGAGGTTTTCCCCAAGCAAAACCCCGTGCGGCCTCTGAAGCAGAGTCTAAGCTGGGTATCTGGGAAGAAACTGGCCTCTGCTGGGTCTGGGCCTATAGTTGGGGTGGGGGCTTCGCCCCTGCCCATCCCAGGGGACCAGTGTCATGGGGCCAAAGGTCCGTGGACCTAGATGCTGGTCCACACACACCCTCTCTGGCCCTTCCGCACTCTGTGACTTCGGGCAGGCCACCTCCTCCTCTGGACCTCTGTCATCTCTGTCCAAAAACTGAGTGAACTAGAGAAAGATGACAAGGGGACAGAGCTTGAAGGGTCAAGTGGAGCACAAGGTGATATGGCAGTTTCTGTCTTTTCTAGTCAGCAGGACAGGGCTGGAAAGCACTCACAGAACCAGGCTGCTCCCTCTAGAGAGTCTGGGGCTGGGAGAGGGTCAGGGGCTGCCTGAGGACAGACAGTAAATTGGTGACCCAAGCCAGACGAAACCTGAGCACAGGCCTGACCCTCCTCCCCTCCCCTTGGCTACTCTGTCCCGTCTTCCCCCTGGCCAGCCACCCTGCAAGGTTGAGCATGGCTTGGTGTGTCCCCACCCATCTCCTCTGGGTCCGACTGGCAGAGAACCAGATGGAGCCTTCCCCTAGCCTCAGCATGACTCTCTCCATGCCCCCTACAGAGGCTGGTCTGGGGGCCACTGGAGAAAAACCTGTCCGGGTGTCGGTTCTTGGCTGGGTGTCAAGAGACCTGGTTCTAAACTCCAAACCGGTGTCTGACCTTGGGCCACTCACCTGACTGCTCTTGGCCTCATCGCGGAAAGCGGCAGGAGGAGGGGTTGGGAGTGTGGGAGAACCCCCCCGAAGAGGTGCTCAGGGCTGCAAGGGGGCGGGGCTGAGTCAGAGCCCCTGAAGGCGCGGGGGCGGGTCACAGCGAGAGACTACACACCACCTGAGGCAGGGGCGCACAGGCTTTATTGGGGCGACACAGAGAGAACAGCAGAGGCACTCACATGCACACACAGGGCGAATGTGGTGGTGCAGCATGGGGGTACAGGCAGTCTGCACCAAGAGGATCCCCCTGGCTGCAAGGAGAGGTCAAGCAGAGAGGCAGAGGGCAGAGCCGTCCCCGGGGGTCTGGCCTTCCCCAGTGGCCAGTGGGAAAGCAAAGCAGGCAGTGCCAGGACGTTAAGCACATCCCAGCAGAGGCCAGAGCTGTAAGTTAGAGAGGACCCAGCTCACACCACAGCCAATCTCCCACGTGAAGAACCCAGACTCCCACACCTGCTCCTGCGTGCATGCCTCCGGAGTGGGGGCCTGCCCTTCCCGCAGCCCTGGCCAGTGGGGATGGCACTGACCCTCCGTCTCTCAGTGCATCTGTTCCCAGCACCACCACCCCCTCGCTGCTCCCCTGCTTCATGAGGGAAATGTCATGGGCACGTCCCTGACAGAAACCAGGACTAGTCTTGAGACAGGGTGTTGGTGGCACTTCCTGAGGTACCCTCAGCTGATGCCAGGCAGGTCACTCCCCTCCCTCAAAGGGGGCTCGCTGGGCCCAGGGTGCTCTGAAGAGCACTGAGGGTTGGGGAGGCGCTGATACTGAGTCTCCCGATAATCATTTCTCAGTTTCCTATTGGGTGAGTGGGTTGTGCCCAGTGACCTCTAAGGCCAACGTTCCGCCGTCACCGCACACAGCCACCTCCAGCCCACTTCTGAGCATCGGCCACCACAGCTGCCCTACCAGGCTGCCCCACCCCCATCCCTAGGCTCCACTGAAGACGCCAGAAATGCCCCCAGATGAAACACTAATTTTCTCTGACTATTGAGCTAGAAAAAGCCTGATGTCCAAACAGGGGACACTTGAGGCCCCATAGAACCTACTGTCCCCATTTCCAGGGCTATGGACCCCTCCATCAAGCTTTTATCTGGCAGAGAGAAACCCCTTTACTACACTGTTCCCACTTCACTGTATGAACTTCAGTCTCCCAGCTCAGGAACGCCCCCACCCCACCCCCCTCCCCAGATCAATCTGACCAAGCCCCTGCACTAAGGGCCACCCATGAACCAGCTGGGCAATTATATAGTAGATTATCTAAAATCAGACTTGTCTGTAGGGCAGGACAGCCTCTAGAATATATCCATATGAATATAGCATGCTCTCTCTCTCAACATATACGTATATATATAAATAGATACATTTCTATGTGACTTTTTTATGCCTCCCTTCACTTCTCCCCACCTGAGGTCATTCTCAGAAGAGTGAGAGTTGGACTGCATAGCCTCCAGCGTGACAGGCACTCACCACTGCTCAAACCAACACCCACCGCCACCCTGCCCGATGTCCTGAGGGCCCCCGAGGCATCGTGGGACCATGCCAGGCCCATGCCAGGACCAGCGCCTTCCTGGATCCCCAGTCTGGGTGTTCACCTCCGGACAAAGGGCGCTGTGGCCAAGTGGGCAGCAAATGCCTGTTTACTGGATTCCCCAAGGAGGCTGCTCTGCCGTCTCCATCTGCCTGTCTCCAGAGGAAGCCTTATGGCTGGTTCTTTGGATTTCTCTCTCTCTCTCTGTCTGTGTCTGTCTTTCTCCTGGTCTCCTTCAGTCTCTCTCTCGATGATGATGATGAGACAGTAGAAGGCAGATACCATGGCCCCTTCATCTTTCCGCACTAGCCCCAGCCCGTAGTCTACAGCAGAAGTAGCGGCAGCCAGTTCAGCTTCTAACTACAGAGCCTTGTATCTTTTTTCTTCATGAGCAGGAGTGCCAGCACCGGCGAAAGGAGACGAGGAAAGATGCAGGCTGAGGGGGTCCTGGCCAAGCTCAGTACAGGCCAACAACTAGAAAGATGTCCCCAAATACACACCTGGGGAAGGGGGCACAGGCAGGCGACAGGGCAGGTGGGCGAGAGGAGAAAGCAGCAAGGAGCAGCTGCTGTCAGAGCTGGTTAAAGACCACGGAGGCTTTGAGGTTGGCGGGTTCCACATCCTCGCCGAAGGTGATGAGGAAGTACATGACCTTGCGGATCTTGGCCAGCTCCGACAGGCGCTCCCCGAACTCCAGGGCATCAGCCTCGTTCCAATCCATGACATCCGAGTCCTCCTTGCGCCAGAAGATGGCAGCAGGGTCCAGCAGCTGGCGTGTCATGAGGTTGGTGAGGTCAGGCGTCCAGTTCTGGGAGGTGCCCGTGATGGTGACCTTGCCCGGCTTGTCCAGCACGACGTCCCAGCGCTCGAACTGCAGCCTCTGCTGCTGGATGAAGTCGAGGCGGTACACGGACTCGGCCGGCCGCAGCAGCTTCTCGCCATCCTGGCGCTTCTCCCCACGCTGCTTCAGGCTTTCCACGCGTAGCCGCATCTGCTTGGTCAGGTCCTTGTCCAGGACCAGCGGCATGATGAGCTGTGGCTGCTTCGGCCCGTCCTCTGCCATGGCCAATTGCTGCTGCTGCCTCTGATGATGCTTGGGAGCCGAGTGTGCTGGGGCCTCACAGCCAAGGCAAGAGGCCACCAAAGAGGGGCCCCGCCTACCCTGACACCCTCCCCTCGTCCCCAACCCTCTTGGCCACTGGTCCTTTCCAGCCCCACCCAGTCCTCAAAGTGGGATGTGTATGAGGGTGGAAGTCCCCAAATACCTCCTCTCCACTCTTCGCAGAAGCGCTAATGGAGGCACTGCAAGCAGGCAGGAGGGTGACAGGCTCCTCGGGGACTAGACCGCTGATGTCAATTGCTGTGGCAACCACCCTGACTACCACCTCCATGGATGGGCTTGGAGCTCACTTGTTTATGAAGAAGGGAGCACTTCATCCAGGCAGTAGAGGGGATGGAGGTGGGGAGCAGGCACTCACTGGAGGCATGGAAGGAGAGCCTGGAAGATGTCCTGGCAGGAGGGCAGGGGGAACAAGGACCAGAGGGGCCTGCTGATTTGAAATCTGAAGTCACCCAAGCCAAACCTTGGAGCCATCCTTGACTCAGCCTCTCCCTCACCCCACCACACCCAGTTGCCAAGGCCTGTGGATTCTGCCTCCCAGATACCCTGAGAACCCCCCCAACCACCACCACCAATACCCACTGCCAGGGCCACAGCCTGGCCACTGTCATCTCCCACCTAGACCTCTGTTCTCAAACCTTAGTGAGCATCAGGATTGCCAGCAGGACGTAAAACACAGACAGCCAGATCCCACCCCCAGAGTCTGTGACTTAATAGGTCTCTGATGAGGCCTGGGAATTTACATTTATCCTGGGTGATGCTGCTGCTGGTCCAGGGACTGTGTATGGAGAATCACTGGCCCAGACGATCCTTGTCTGCTAGTTCTGCCTCAACTCTGCACCACATGGCAGCCACATGCTCAGGTTCCTCTCTTACTAAAACCCCACATCTTATTCCACCTGTATCGATCCTCAGTTTCCCCCAGGAGACTTGAGGCCGAGAAAGAATCTGACAAATGTCTATATCCCCAGTACCTCAGGCAGAACTAGGAGCTCAGCTATTCTATGTGAGCAAATGGAAGAACGGGAGTATGTAGTGTAGTGGGAGGTGGGAGAGAGGGGAAGTTGCCATGACATGCCACACACAGAAGAGAGGACAGAGGCCTGAGCCAAAGTGTAACACCTGAAAACAAGCTGACGGGTCTAGCGCACACAAGCAGTCACTTGCTAGATAAAGGCTAAGTAAGTCAGTGGGATCTTGAACTCTGTAAACAGCAGCGGGGCATAGAGGGGAACAGAACCCCTGGTCCTGTTGAGCGCTGGGGTCAGTTTTGGGGGTTGCTGGCAGCAATTCCCCCAGAGTGTTTGAGAGAACCACAGAACGGAGATGTGAAACCACCTGACTCCCACAAAACCTTTTACTTTGTAGCAGGAGGGGCAGAGGAGAGGGGAACAACATGGCTGAGGAGTTACTGTTGGGGAAGCTTCTCTTTCCTGCCTAAGGAGGAGTGTTTCTTTCCTTCCCAGAACTAAATTTTGCTTTTTATTTGTACATTTGCATAGTCTTTGTCTGTGATGTCTCCCCACTAGACCATAAGCCCTGAGAGGGCAGAGACTGTCTGCCTTGTTTTTCACTTTAAGCCAGCACCTAGAACAGAGCCAGCCACACGGGAGGCACTCAGATACTACTTGTTGAATGAACAAACGAATGAACGAATGAATGAATGAATGAATGGTTAGAGAACAGTCAATGTTATGAGCCATGGGGTCCATGGCCCGCTGCCAAGAGGTGTCTGGCAGAACAGAGAACTAGATGGGAACCCAGAGGGTGGGGAGGGGGGTTTAACGGGTGCAGATTGTCCCTTATGCAGTGGGGCCTGCTTCCCATGGGCGCCTTTAATCTTCTCACAACCCTGTGAACTGGAAAGGTCAGGTTTTCACTGAGGCCAAGAGAAGGAACGTGACCTGCCCAAGGTCACACAGCTAGCAAGAGACCCAGGTCTGGCTGGCTTCGAATCGTCGGCCCCAGGCTGCATCAAGAACTAGAGGTACAGGAGTAGCTTCCTGGGGGAGGAGGCAGAGTGTGAGCCCCGCATCCGAGGCTCAGCATCCCCAGAGTGAGGTGGGGGGAAAGAGCAGGGGTGCAGGTCAGCCTGAGCACTCCCGCTCCACTGAGAAAACAAGGTGGGGCAGGGGAGGCCCTGCAGGGCAACAGGCCCAGAGGTGAGGGGTGACAACAAACAGGACCCAGTCAGCAGGGACCGGAGGGGAGGTAAGGCACAGTAATGAGCTCCCCAGGGCCTCGTGCCTCCTTTCGGGACCCAGGGGCTGTCACCACAGCAGCACTAGGAGGCAGAATGTAATTAGTCCAGAGTACCCCACCCTGCTGCAGCCTCCGGAGGACACAAGCTCCTAGAAATCAGCCTCTAGACCCTCGAAGCCTCCAGCCAAGCCAGGTGCCCCAACGTCCTACAGGAGGAACCTTCAGCCCAGAGACAAACACAGGGCTGCCAGTCACACTGCATCAATGACAGGCCTCCCCTGCAGGTTCTAGGTTCACTCACAAGATGAGGAGCTATACTAGCGGACTAGCTGGGGCCAGGCCCAGGGCAGAAGCAAGCTGAGGCTCCTCCCTACAAATGACCAGACAGCCCATTCCCCAGGAGGGGACAGAGCGGGAGGCCTGCAGGAGTGAGACTGCTGGCCAGTAGCTGGGTCTGACAATTTGGGGAGGGGCTCCGTTCTCAAAACTTTCTTGAGCCTTCTCTGTGCCAGGCTCCTGCTGGGCTCAGCAGGAAGACATCAGTTGGCCTAGCTCTGCCCATGGAGAACTCACTTAGGAGGGGAGACCACAGAAAAACAGGCAATTATAAGGCAGGATGGGAGGTGTGGGGCCGGCACTATAGGATTCCCGTGTGCCACCTCCAGCCCTAGACTGAGACCTGACCTAGCTGATGGTGAGGCTCAGAGGCAGGGGACCTTGTTCTCGGCTCAGAGAAGGGGTTTGGAGTCTGGAGGCAGAAAAGTGAGGACAGCCCTACATCTGGAGAACAGCCCTGGGCCCCGATCCTCTCTGGGCCTTGAAGCCCACGAGTGAAATGATCCCACGTGTGGCTCTCTGAGGCCCTCCTACCTAGGACGCCCCATGACTACCTGCGTCTACAGGATGCAAAGGCCCTACAGCCCGCAGTTACCCCAACCCCACAGACCCATCAGGGTTCAGGCCCTGGGGATGCCCAAACGGGGGTGGCTCTGAGGGTCACATTCTATTCAGAAGACATGACATCAGGGCTCCACCACAGTCCCAGCCTCAGCCAGGGGCACAGCTCCCTCTGATGGCTGAGGGATGTCTTAGAGGACAAGAACACATTCACTCTGCTCCTTGTGTCCTGCTTACATAAGAACACCCACTACTATCTATGAATATTAATTATCATAACATAGGTAACCCAGCCATCATTCACTGAGCACTGCACAGGGCAAGGTCCTTCAAGTATGGTGTCTCCTTTCACTCTCACAACTCTGAGAAGGGGGCCGCCCTGATATCCTGATTTTTTTGGATGAGTTACTTGAGGCTATTTATAAAGCTACCAAATGGTGAGGCTGGGGCTCGTACCTAAGCTTGTAAGACTGAGATGCCCAGTTCTCTTAAGCTCGCCCCTACAGGAAGAGCAGGCAGGGCAGGGATGAGAAAGAGGCAATGACTTGTATTTGCTGGCATGGAAATGTAAGATGCAATCCCTGTCCATAATTCTTTAGAGAGCACAAGTCCAGCTTCCACTCCAGCCTTCTTTCCTACACAGGAAGGGAGGCAGTGGGGGTCTGGTTAAAGGGCTGCACTACCAAGTGCTGCCACAAGAGGGCAAAGTGTCAGGACCAGAGCCTAGAACCTAGCCTTTCCAATCTAAACCCTTCGGCACTGGTCTAGAACATCAGCAGCTTGGAGCCATGAATCATGGGCCACTCCCACTGAACAAGTGAGAAAATCAGGACCCAGAGAAGGACGAGAACTGGCCATGCCACACAGCCAGTACTGGCAGAGGTCTCCTGAGACCCAGTTAGTGATCTCGCCACACTGCACATGATTTAGGCAGCTTCCACATTTCTTAGGTACATATTGTGCCAAGTGGCTCCAGGGACACCGTGGGCCCCCCACAGTGGGGAGGAGACACATATAAATCCCCTTGGGTGTTACACAAATTGCCAGCACCCAGCCCGGGGATCCTAAGCTGGCAGGTGAGGGGAAGGCCAGTGCTGGGAGCCCCAGTTTCCCTCCACCCCACCCCCTGCACAGGTTTCCACAGTCTCATCTGCAAGGTCAGGCTGAATCTCCCCTGTCAGGTAGTGAGGGTTGCGGGCTGAGTTCATATTCCCCAGTGACCCCCTCGCCCCCAGGCCTCACCTTCTGCCACAGCGACTCTCGGGAGGCGAGCGATGAGCAGGCCGCCACGAACCAGCAGTTGCCCACTTGGCCCTGGTGCAGGTCATGGGAGCTGATGCCGTCCACAAAGAGGCGGGGGTCCTCGCAGATGTCCTGCGGAGAAATCTTGCTGTCAGCATGGAGATTCACCTGTCTACCCTTGCAGACTGGGGTCCCCTCACAGCCAGTTGATTTCCCCAAATGCAGTTTCCCCCAGGTGGAAGGCCCTTTTCCTTCTCCTGGCTGAGGAGCTCTGCTCTTCTGCCAAAGCTTCTGCAATGAACTAATGCTGTGGCAGGACTTCAAGGGGTTGGACCCTGGACCACCACCCTCTCCTGCCTTGCACATCCTTCCCTGACCAACACATCCTTCTTCAGCACCAGCAGCCCTGCAGTGCCCACCCCAGCCAGCCCTCAGGGGCCCACGGTCACGAAGCAGGGTGGGGGTGCAGGGCGGAAACACAGACCAAAGCACATGTGATGAGTGCAGAGGGCGAGGAGCATCAGGGAGCTGATGAGCCAGGCCCCATATAGGCACGTCCTCAGGCTATCTCATCTGACCCTCACCCACCTAAGGAGCGTGGCACTGCTATTCCATTTAATGGACAAGGAATGAAAGTTCAGAGAAGGGCAGTGACTTGTCAAGAGCACGCAGAAAGCAAACGCCAAGCCGAGCAGACACCCACAGAGCTCCCAGAGGGCCCACCCCAGGCCCCTCCTCCTTGCCCATCAGCATCTTCACCCCACAGAGCTGAGGGAGAGGGTCTAGAGTGGGAGGTGGGAGAAATAAACACTGAGAGACGCCTTCCCAGTGCCAGGCATCCTGCTGGCACTACGCACAGTCCTCACCATGGTCCTGAGAGGTGTGCACTGTGCTCACGTTACAGATGAGCAAACTGAGGGCCAGAGAAGTGGAATAACATGCCCCAGCCGCATAGCACGGGCCTGTCTCCAGCAAGTGCTCCCAAGCTAGTTCAATCACAACAGAGTCACTGAAGTCCTACTGCAGGTGACCAGCAGAGGGTAGCAGAGTCAGGAAGACAGAATTCAAATTCCTGCTCCCCTTTACTAGCTGTGCAACTTTGGGTCAGTGACTCAACCTCTCTGAGCCTCCGTTCCCTGCCCTGCACAAAGGAGGTAGATTATCATTCTTGCAGAACTGTGTAAGGACTCCATAACTCATGGAGGCAAAGCACTTGCAGGGGAAAATGGCAAAGGGCTATCCGTTCTCACTTAGGTATCTGGGATCCCAGTTGCCACCTCTGCCTGGGAAAACCAGTGTTTTGCAGAGCCGCATTGAGAGCCATCACTACCTTAAGGACATGAGCAGGTCTAGATGGGACTTCAGGGCCAAGCTGCAAGGCAGCTTCCCCAGAGCAGAGACTGCAGGAATATCATCTCAGGTCACGGAAACCCTGTGAGGCCACTGTCAGGAAGCCTAGCCCCCCTCCCTACTGCTGACCTTACCTTATCTACCAGCCCAGCACCCCGAGCCAGTCAGAGCCATGACTTAGCATCTGCCTCCTTCGGGTCCGGAAGGACAGGCAGGACAGGAGTGGAGGGGAGCTTCATGTCTGGAGGACCCCAGCCACAGCCCACCATGGGAAGAAAGACAGCTACTGCCTGGCATCACCAGGGTCTGCAGCAAAGACCTCCGAGGTGCTCCTTCCCATCGGATCCCCCCAGCCAGGGCCCTGGACAGAGACAAGACTGCCCATTCCACAGAGGAGGACACTAGAGCTCAGGAGGAGGCAGTGAGGCCCAAGGTCACGAGGCAAGTAGGTGAACCGATGAGACAAAAGTGAGGTCTGCTGGGCTCCCTGGCCAGACCTCTCTTCCCCACGGAGCAGCAACTGTCTCAGCCTAGCCCTGCCACTCCAGAACAGAGCTCTAGCCCCGCCACTCTAGAACAGAGCTCTAGCCCCAGGCACTACCCCTGACCCTGAGAAGCAGAGACTGAGCTCAAGAGTCGGGAGGCCCACCGTGTTCGAGGTCCAGCATTGCCCTGACTCACTGTGGCAGAACAGGGACCAGGGGCAAACCCACCAGCCTGGGAGGAGCAGAGAGGAGGTGGCAGTCTGAGTGAGTCCCCACTGCCAGGAGAGGTGCAGGTTCACCAGCTCTAACCTAGAGAAACTGCTTGAGGATGGTGGCACCTGGAGTCTGTCTTGGAGTCCAGAGACCACCTTGGGGTACCATGAGTGGAACAATCACCTGGCACTGTGCAAAACAACCCAGTAAGATGGGTACTGCCAGCATCTCCATTTTACAGATAAGGAAACCAAGGCAAAGAGAGGTTAAGAAATTTGCCCAGGGCCACCTAGGAAGAGGTGTACTGAGATTCCGATTCAGGCAGTCAGCTCCAGAGCATCCAGGTGGACTAGGATTTGTGAGTGACGAGCCACCATTCCTTCACTCAACCCTTGCACCTGTCCTTAGCCCAGCTTAGGAGGTCTCACTATATAGGAATGAGACCAAGGTGTCAGGGACAACCAGACCCTCACCCTCATGACCAAAGGACCAGGGTTCTCAAGACAGTGTTTGTCTTTCCACCTCTCTTGGGCCACCAGCTAGGAACAGAGCACAGAGCAAGTCAAGGAGGACTCCAGCCCACAGGCAGGGCCCTTGAGGAGGAAGTAGACTGTGACGCTGCATGAGAACACAGCTGTGCCGGCAGGAACCCAGAGAGATGAGGGGAGGATGCCTGGAGGTGGTGACGCCAGCAGAGCCGGCATGAGAGGCTCCAGAGGGAATGGGGACTCCACATCCACCCAAGACACATCCAGCTCCCGCCTCGTCACCATCTTCCCCTGGGATCCTAGCCACCTGTGCTCCTTTCCATCACTGTCCACACTGAGTTTTGCCTTGGGGTCTCCCTGTCAGCTTGCAAGCTCCAGGGCAGGGCCTGGGCCTGACTCTGCCCCGCTCAGTGTCAAGAGCAGGGCTTGGCAGGTTCCACTGGGGCTGCAGGCGGGAGCCCTGGGAGGGAGGACGAAGTGGCATGCAGGATTGGACTGGACAGACACCTGCTGTGAGCCTGGTTATCCCGCAGGGCTGAGGGGTGAGGGGTGACCGCTCCTCTGGTCAACATACCTCTCTCGGGCACAGCCTCGTGGCCCTGCGGTGATCTCTCAGCCCCTCCCAGCCTGTTAGACCAGCACCACCAGACACAGGTCAGAGCTCATAACCACCTCCCTCAGCGGCATAACAAGAACTTCAGGTTTCCAGGCTGGGTGTGCAAGCAGCAGTGAAGCAGGCAGCGGATCCAGGGCACTTCCCGCTCCTCCCCCGTCCCTGTCCATCCACGTTCACCCCAGTCACCTTGCTCCTGCAATCTAAGGCCACAGTGGGAATCAACCAGACAAGCAAGCAGGGCAACAGGCTGAGAAGGGCAGCAGGACCTCTGCCTGGGACAGGAACCAGGGCAGCGTTCTCAGGAGTTGTAGCTTGTCCCCCCTCCCCATGACTCCACAACAGATTTGTCTCCCTAGCCCATGCTCCTCTTCTCCCCCACGGTGATCCCATGAGCATATGCCACAGAGGGGATTATTTCTGGGCAGGGTAGAGGCCCAGGTGCTGACCTCAGTGCAAACTGCCTGTTTGGTGGCATAAGTAGACTACGGTGCAGCACAGCCAAGGAGTGGGACCTTCTTCAGGTGCTGGTATGAGGAGCATGAGCCCCGAGCATGGGGCTGGGGACCAGCAGGCCACTTTGGGAGAATTCTGCGAGGTTACGGAATGGACTTCTCTTTGTAGGACTCCTACCTATTCCCTTCTTTGTTGCACCAAGGGGCCTGCAGGCTCACCTCCAGAGATGAGGGGAGGCAGAGTGCTGGACGGGGGGTGGAGGGCCCTCTGCTCCTGCAGAGATGGGAAGGGACCCCACTAATGCCCTGGGCCTAAGAGGAGGGCACTCCCCATCTCCTTGCCCCTTTACGTCCATCCTCTGGGATTCCCTGTGAGTCACAGGTCTTGCTGACAGTCCCCTTCTCTTATCTCCCTGGAGAGGCCTGTGGGGGAGGCCAGCAGATGATTACTGAACCAGAAGGAATAAACAAACAATGGGGGAGAGGAGGAGGGTGTGGGCTTGAGGCAGGTGCCCTGGGTGGAGACTGAGGAAGATGAGGCCTGGCCCCACCTGCAGAGTCCACAAGAGATGGGACTTCCCAGGCAGGGCCAGCTCTGGGCAGCGTTGGCGGGTGGGCGAGAAGGGAGCCAGTTTGTCATCTGCCTACCATGTATCTGACACCACAGAGGCCTCAAGTCATTTCATCCTCCAGAACCATAATCGGCAAGAATTGTTCTCTCCATTTACAGATGAGACAGAGGCCCAAAGGAGAAGAAATGACTTGTTCAAGGTCACACCTCCCATAAGGTAAGGCTAAGTCCATCTGATTCAAAAACCAGCCTCCTTCTTCCACTTTGGGAGAAAAATAGAGGGAGGCTGGAAGGCAGTAAGGCTGGCTGAGGGGTTCCCCAAGAACACAGATGCCGTGACACTGACACCAACTGCCCTAAAGAGGAGTGGGAGGTGAGTGGGAGAGATGAAGGGCCTCTCCTGGCTGTGGAGAAGGTTGGCTTTTTGCTCTATTTGTAAAGTCAGGTCACAGAACCCAGGAAGTGGGACTCCAAAAAAACACAGCTGCCTCAGGCCAAAGTTCCCTCTGACTGGCCAAGAGCCAAGCAGCTGGGAGTTAATAGTCACCCCACTGGGCCAGTTCCACTCCACCCTCCTGAGGCAAGCCAGGCCTGACTTCCTGCTCCATCAACCACCCATCCTGTCAGTGGAGTGAGGGCCTGCCAGTCACACTGGTCCTACCGCCACCCAGCAGGCTTGCTGACACATGGACCACCCATCACACCCTAGTCCACAGGGTCTCACCTCCTCATCCAACACCACTCAGCCTGGCCTTGAGCTGCCTCCTCAACTTGGAACTGATCCCCCACTGCTACCCCTGGGCCCCACTCAGACATCCCCATCTCAGCACCAACCACCACATGCTAGAGAGGACCAGGCACCAAGCCCAAGGAGGAAGGCAGTGAAGGAGAGGGCAGTGTGGCAGGACTCCTGAACTGGCAAGGAAAGAGGTCCAGAGAGGGCAGGTGACTCACACAGCAGGGGGATGCTGGGCCCAGCCAGCCTGGCATTTCTTCCAAATGCCGTTTGGCAGCAAGTCAAAACTTCCCCAGCCTGGCCTCACTGGGCTCCTTCAGAGCCAGGATCTAAAATGTCTGGGTGATGGCAGGAGGGCAGGAGAGGGTGAGGATGGGGCAGCGAGGGGGTGGAGGGAGAGGAGGGCCGAGGGCTCGAGTGTCTGCCCTCCACCCACTTGAACCCAAGATCTCACAAAGGCCCTTTGAAAGTGGCCTCCTTCTCCACCCACCAGACAAAAGAGAGAAAGGAAGGCGTGGGAGTGGGGGACCCAAGAGGCGGGAATCTTGTGGCCTGGCCAGGAGGCTCCTGGGAGTTTCAGAGAACCGAGGCAGGGGACAGAAATTCTATTGCGGCTCATGGGGATAAGGGACTCTTTATCTGGTGTCACGGAGCAGGGCCAGGGGTGGCAGGCCTCCTGGGTCACAGCCCAGATCCGCTGCCAGCTCCCTGGGCAATGGGGGCACCCTCCTCTCCCTCTCAGCCTCAGTTTCCCTTCCTTGCCCAGCTAAGAAAATACACAGGATGTTTTCAGTTAGAAAGGACTTGAGATCATAGCCTAGGATAGGAACAGGAAAACTAAATTTCATTTTCCCAAAATGTCCAGGGGGCTGGAGGGAACTTTTTAAATGCTAATCTGACCCTGTCATACCCCGCTGGCTCCTGCAGCCTCAGACCACACACCCGGGCTCACCCTGGCTTCCTCTTCCCAGCGCTCCCCTCCATATGCCCCGTGCTTGGCAGCACTGCCATGTCCCAAACAAGCCTGAGGGTTACAAGCCTTGGTGCCTTCTTCACACTGTGCCTTCTGCCTGCACAGCCCTTCCCAGCAAACGCCTTCTCCAATTATTGGGCAGAATCTCCTCCCAGCCCCAAGCACTGGGGCACAGCACAATCTCCTGCACTAAAGTCCCTCCTATGTGACCAACTCTCAAAGTGTCACCAGCACAGTGGTGGAAACTGGGGAGGGGCCTGAGGCAGTGACCTCCAGCAGCCTCCCCAGTGGTCACTCAGGCCCTAAGGAGCACTCACTCTCACACTCAGGAATCAAGGTTAAAAAGAATGAAATCACGCCACAAGGCCCAGCACTTCCATTAAACACATTCTGGCCTCAGCGACCAGGGCCCGGGCAGGGGGAGCAGCCAGCCGGATGCTGCATAATTCACCATTCTCAATAGTGACGGTAACTGTTGCCCGTACTGGGTGCCAGGCTCCACGCCAGATTTCTCCATGCATCATCTCTTTTACTGTTCACAACAACTCTATGAGGTACTATTATTTTTTACTACTATTATTATTGATTAATCATCATTATAAACACTTTTCATTTACAGCGAATAACTATTTCAAAATTGTTATGATAATAATCAGCAGAGTAACTTCCTTACACTTTAACGTTACTTGACATTTCATTAAAAAAAATCACATCCATGCCACCTCATTTTTATCTCAGTGGGCCCTGGGGCTAAGGTCCGTTCTCCTGGCTCCCGGTCTAGATCAGTTCCACAGCAGGAAGGCCCAGCATCAGGCCTTCCATGCTCCCGGCCACCTGGGGCCTCAGGATGACACCACCTCCCGGCCGCCCTGCTGTCGCCTGCAGACTGGGTGGGTCTGGGCATGCTTGCCTCAGCTCCAGCCTGGGGCAGACACTGACCTTGGGCCGCTGCCACCTGACAGCGGGCCCCGGGGTGCCCTTGTAGTACAGCGAGTCATCAGTGGCTGGGAAGCTGGGATCCTCGAAGAGCACCTTCTTGCGCAGACAGGCCCGCTTCAGGGCTGAGTAGTTCTGGTCTCCATAGGGCTTCACACACGAGAACATGGTGGCCACTGTCCTGGGGCTGAGGCCCAGACAGGGCAGCCGGGGGCTGGGCGGGTGAGTGGGCGGTTCCTGGGGCACCTGGGAGGACAGAAGGCAAGAAGATCATCATTTTCTGAGGACTGGAGGCCCTGAGTGCTCTCTCCCAGCAGCCCTGTGAAGTGGGCATCCTCATTCCCATCATACAGAACAGGCATGGAGGCAAGGCGGGGTGAGGGGCGACCTGCCCAGGGTCACGCAGCTGGTACACAGAGAGCAGGAATAGGAACCAACTGGTCTGACTCCACAGCCTGAATTCTCTCATTTCTGATGCTTAGAGGTGACACCAGGCCCACAAGCCAACAAGCCAAAGGCACGACCACATGGTGCTCAGGACTCTCAGTCGGTACCCACAGCGCACTTCCCTTGTTTTACCAGCCTTCCCTAAACCTCCCCGGGCTGAATCCAGACAAGTGGCTGACCCACAGCTCCCTGGCTGGTGTCACACCCAGAGGAAAGCAGCGGCATTGTCTCCAAGTCTCTCCTCTGCACCATCGCCCCTTAGTCTAGAGCGGCACGATTCTGCCCTATGTGGAAAAACCTTGACCTGGACTCCATCCAGCCATCACTCACATTCATTCTCTCTTGCTGCCTCCCTCCAGCATCTCTGGAATAAATGTCTCCAGTTTACAGGCAGCACTCTCATTGCTCCTTAATCCCAATGACCTAATTCCCCAGAGGATCTGCACCCCCGCCCCCAGCCTCCAGGACCTCCCAATCTCCAAAGCCACTCTCCCAGGACAGCCTCCCACATGCAGCTGCTGTGCCTCACTCTCCTGATCAGCCTCCTCCTCCTGGGCTCCGGGGGCATCAGGCACTGGTTCTGACCCCTCCCTTATCCTAGACCTTCCCTCCCTCACTGGAGTCCCCAGTGGTCTGCCTGCTCACCTGTCCCCCACTGATGACCCCTGTGTTTAGCCTGGACCCTAAACTGGCCCACCTTCTATGAGGACCACGGGCCCCCTCATAGATACGAACCCCAAACTTAGCTACTCATCTTCTCTACACCTCCCCCAGATTCCCCAGCCCAGGGAACAGGACCATAAGTACCCCGTAAGACCAGAAGCCCCAGAGGACTTGGTTTGGTCCTCTTGGACGTGTAGCCCCAGGCACAGAGCCTGACATAGGAGGTGGCCATACATGCCAGCATCCTCCTTCAGCCCCTGAAGGTCCAGGTGAGCCCAGCGCCCTGAACCTTGTAGCCAGACACTTGCCAACCAAACACAATGGACATGGACAGAATCAACATGGCCAGAAAAACCTCTAGGAGGGGAGGGCAAGGTGAGGAGCAACAGCCAGCAAGCAGGGCCTGACACATTAGATGACCTGATAGAGGCTTAGACAGCCAGTCACCTAACTGACAGCCCCATCTATGTCCCCATATCTCAGACTCCATCTGGGCTGCTGGCAGAGCTCCACACTCGCTGAGTCTATCCACTCCGGGGCCTGCCAAGGGCAACACTGCAACCCTGCCAAACACAGGTCCCAACTTCCCAGCCCAGCTGAAGGAAACTGAGGCAAGGTAGTTTGAGAGCAAGACTGATGTGCATGCCAGTTCAAGCTGTACCACTCACCTGCTGTGTGGCCTTAAACAAGGTACGCAACCTCTGAGTCCCCATTTTCATATTTCCACAATGAGAACAATGTAGGCTCAATAACTGGAAGATACCATTACAATTAGGCAAGGGCCAAGAAGACTGCTTAGCAGGCCAGAGGGAAGAGGAAAGAGAAGTGGACAAGCTACCTCTCATTCCTGGGAGAGAGTTCCCATTCTTCTGACACCTATCATGTGCAAACCACCTGGCTAGAGGTTTGTGTATAGTATTTGCAAACAGTGTTGGGTAGCTCATCCCTCTGCCCAGGAAGGCCAGCAACCCTGGCCTATAGCTCACCCCTCTGCTCAGGAAGGCCAGCAACCCTGCTGCCTTGGAGACCAAGGGAAAAAGAAGCGGGGAGCCCGGGGAGCCAGCCCCTGGGCTTCTGGAGCACAGCCACCCAGGAGAGTCATTAGCATTACGGTTTCCGGTTTCTGCAGGGCCTCTCAGGAAGCAATTTAAGTTGTAAGAATTAGATCAAAGAAGCTGAAAGCAGGAGCCCAGAAATCAGCTCTAGAAATTCCAGTGTTCAGAGCCCAAAGGGCCCAGGGAGGAAGAGCAAGCTAGCTGAGGTCATACAGCCAGGCTGCTGGAGAATGAGAGTTCTGGCGGCCCTCCAGGCCACAAAGCAGCCAACATTGCTGGGAAGGTTTGCTCCTGGGGAGGTGGGTGTCAGAGAGGAGAAAGCTCAGCTGGACCATGGCTTAGAAGAACCTGGGCCAGGCCTGGCCAGCTGAGGGTCTGACCCAGTTCATCCATCTCTGCTATCACACTCCTGCCAGCCAGGCTGATCCTGGCCTACTTAACGCCCGGCTCTTTTGGCTCCGGCCTTTGCACAGGCTGCACCTCATGCCGACTACCCTCCTGCGCCCTCCATCTGCCCCAAGGTCACCTCCTAGGCTATCCATTGTTTCAATACTCCCACGGGGTCGCAGAGTCACCAGCCTCTGAGCTTTGCTCTCTCCCTGGAGTTCCAGGCACAACCATGGAAGGCCACAGATACACCTGGAGTCAGGAAAACCGGGCCTCTTCTCTCTGGGCCTGACCTTAGGGCAGTGGCACTGCCCATCTTCTGAACTTTTCACTCTGTGTTTGAGCTGGGCACAAACAGGACGGTCCGAGCTTCCTAGAGGCCCTTCTGCCTGCCCTCATCCTTCCACCCCTGTCAGTCTCACCTTGCCCCTTATCCCACCCCCGTTCTCCACCCTGGGCCTAAGTTCCAGCTCTTTATAGTTCCCTAAAGCTGTTTACTCAAGGTCTTCACACACACTGTTCCTGCCCCATGTGCATACCCAGAGAACCCCTGGCCATCTTCGAGACTCAGCCCAAACACCTCCCACCTGCCCCTGACATCGCTCCTCCCTCAGCCTCCGACATTGCATTGTACCCCACCTTTGTATGACTTGTTCATCTCCCCGTCCAGCCTATGCCCTCAGGGCAGGACCCCTGTCCAGCTCCTCTCTGTATCTCCAGAGTCCAACATGGAGGTAGGGGGCCAATTAAATGAATTTGTATTGAATGAACCAACACAAGTGATACAGACATAATTCCTTCATGGATGGGAAAAACAGGCTCAAAGAGTGGCAGCAACTCTCAAGGAGGACCAGTTTTCCATATCAGACCCTCACCTACTCTCTGATCTCCTGAAGGCCATGGCCTGCCGGTTTCCAGGAGACCAGGCCTCTCTCCTTTCCCCATCCTGAAGGCTGAGTACCAGCTGGTGCCCACACCACCATTGTCCAGGGGGAGGCGCTGCTGTAGCCCTGGAGCTCTGTGCTGCAGCCCAGTCCTTCTCCAGCTTGGCTTTAGTTCCCCAGTGTCCCCCTAAGCTGTGTGACCACAGACAGGCTACGGTGACTCTCTGGTCTGAACAGTCCTTTTCTGGAAGGAAGAGATGATATGCCAGGACCTCTGGGAGGAGTGAATGAGACACTGCCGCATTTGTACACTTTAATGCACTGTGCCCCTGGGGGATGTCAATATCAACACCTGGACACATCTACAAGGTCTCCAGACCCCATCCAGGAGGGTTACAACAATTCAGTGTTCTGGCCTCATGATCTAGTGTGGCCGACAGACACAAAGCAAAATGAAGAATGTGCCATTTCAGAGGTTCCAGCAAGACAAATGCAAGGAAGTTGTCACAGAGGCCTGGCCCCAGATATTGGCTGTCCATTAGGTGAGAGAGGCCTTTCCAGGAAGGGGGAACAGCTCAAGCAAAGCTCATGGCGGGAAAGTACAAAGCGATTCAGATCCAGCCTGGCACAGCAGGGCCCTATGGACTGAGCATGGGGTACTGAGCTGGATCAGAATGAGGGATTGCCAGAGAGCTCAGAGAACCCAGTCTTCCTGCAGATCAGTCAGACCTAATTCAAGTCCCAGCTGCACCACTTAGTGATGTGTGTCCTTGGGCAAGTTCCTAACCCCTATCAGCTCTACCTGGTTCCAGCCTCTAAGTGGCAGAGAAAGAAAGCAGCATCTGCCATGGGCCTGCCCTACCAGTCTCTGTCCTTGCTTCGGAAACGGTGTGTACCCCCTTCCAGGAAGCTGTTCCCTGGAGCGACTGGAGGTAGCGCGGACAGGCTGGCTGTGCCTGGGGCAGAGAGGGCTCGTTGTGCAGCAGGCCACGCTGAGCCAGCTGCAGGAGGGAGCTGACATCTCCCTACACACGGCAGCCATCACAGCCAGGAAGAAAGAGAAGCAAGAGTTTTAGTTCCATTTTATAGATGAGAACGTCAAGGAACATGTCCAAAATCTGTGGCTTATTAGCGGGATCCCGAGCTTCCAGACTCCGTATCACGTCAGGCCTTCCCAAAGCAGGGCTCCCCAAAGCAGAGCTTCAGGTTAATGCTGCTAACATTTTAGGGGGTACTCTTTTAAAGAAGTCATAAAAAAGTTACCTCCCAGCCATTTTTCTCTTGAGGAGAACTCAGTTTGATCCAGCGAGTCTTTAATCCGTCATCACCTTTGCCAAACTACTTAACAGGGGGGGACTGGACCTCAGGCTCAGGACAAAGCACCTGGCTGGAGCTAAATGAATTTTTCTGTTGTTTTTACTTGATCTTTAAGATGCTTCCAGTTACTCTGTAGTTATGGAGAGTAACACTGACTTTCCATTTACAGTAGACACACAGTTTCTTCTAAGAAATAAGAAAAAAAGGAAGTTGATGTGAAGAAAATTATTAAGTTCCTAGTGGTCCAGGCGGGAACCTTTAGTGTACACCAAGCCACGGAGGGCAGGGTGCTGAGGAGGAAGAGCTGTGTAGCAGGGACAAATCATCTGACCTCGCTGAGCTTGGGGGCTCTTCTTTGAGAGGTGGGATAATGAAGCCAGCAGACAGAAGGCCATGAGTAGCCAAGGCCATGTGAAGAACAGCTAGAGGACTTGCACTAGCAGTTAATAAGACCCATCGCAAAGCTCCAGGAATTGACACAGTGTGAGATTGGCACAGGGTGGAAAAACAGACCCATGGAACAGAACAGAAAGCCCAGAAAGAAGCCGCAAGTAGAAGGACACCTGGTTTACGACAAAGGAGAAACCATAGTGCATTCAGGAAAGGATGGTCTTTTCAATGAGCTGTGCTTGGTCAACTAGCTATCTGCATGGAAAAAGCTTCATCTTGACCCCTACCTCCCACTATACACAAAAACAAGTCTACATAGATTGTAAATCTAACTGAAAAATAAAATAATAAAGCTTTTTGAAGAAAACATAAGAAAAAGAGCACACCCAAATAGCCAATAAAAAAAGTGCTTGACTTCATTAATCATCAAGGAAATACAAATTAAAACCACAATGAGATACCAACCCCAAGAATGGCTAAAGTGAAACCCGCTCCCCCACCATTCGCCCAAATTGGTACAACCACTTTGCAAAATCATCTGACCATGTCTACTAAAGCTGAACAAACACATATTCTATCATTCAGTGATTCTACTCCTAGGTATATACTAAACAGAAATGCATGCACATATTCACCAAAAACATGCATGAGAATTTTATCAGTGTTCGTTATAGCTAAAAACGAGAAACCACCCAAATGTGCAACAACAAAAAGGACAAATATGTTGTGCAATGGAATTATTATACAGTAATGAAAATGAACAAATTATTGTTGCTTAAAACTCTATGGATGGATCTCGCAAGCATAATATTAAACAAGAAAAGCAAAACTGCGATTCCATCTACATGAAGAAGCAGGCATAATCCATCTATGGTGACTAGAAGGCAGGAGAGTGGCTGCCTTTATGGGTAGTGACCAAAAGGGGCATGATAGCGTTTCTGGTAATGCTGCTCCTTGATCTGGGTGGCGGCTACTTGGATGGGTGTGGTCACTGAGCTGTGCACCTGTGACTTATGCACTGTTCTATAGCTGAGTTATGCTTCAATAAAAAGTTTTTAAAAGCCAGTGAAGTGGCCCTGGGCAGAAGAGTTGGCCGAATTTGGTGACCTCAGTCCCACCGGTTCTGGGCTCCTCACAGCTCTGGCATTATCCGGCTGGACACTACATACTTTCAGGGAAGGAGCTCCGAGCTGGGTCAGAGCATTAGTTTTGGCCTGGCCTTGTCATACACAGGCTGTGTGACCTTCTGTGAGCCTCCTCCATCTCTCAGGACACTGTGGCTTTTACACTTGGAGTGCTTAAGTCCAAGAGAGCATCCCACAGGTGAAGGTGATGCCCCCATGCCCCAACCAAGCACACCTCCAAGGTTTCCTCTGCATCTGAGGAGGGAATGCCAGCCACCCAGGGACCATCCCCAGGAGACATTCTCAGCCCTAAGGCAAACACAGTGCTCAGGGAGAGAAACTGAGAAGACACAGAGGGGAGGCGCGATGGGGAGATGCACAGGACCCCAGTGAGAGGTCTTGAAGTGTCAGGTGCAAGAATCAGACTTTGTCCTGAGGTGATGGAGAACTGGGAAGGGTGCCGAGCAGGGAGGGGACTTGAGATCCATCCGGCTGCCACATGAAGAATGCACTAGAAGAGGGCAAGACTAGAGCAGAAAGGACAGATGGAAGGCCGTAGAACTTGAACTGGTAGGCTCGTGTGTGACTAGAGAGCAGTGGGGTCTAGCGATGTGTGGGTAGAGATTCGACTCTGTTTGTGGCCAGCAGTTATGGGGGTAAAAGGGAAGACAAAGAAAGGCCTGCTAGGGGTCTCTTCTCTGTGCCCCAAGTCCCCACACCCCATGGCAGAGGCCTGTTGTATAGCACAGGGCAAGCAGAGTGGGTATCATCCAGATGTCATGGAAGAAGCCAGTGATGCCCCATGCCCACAGCCTGGCGACAAAGCCCCCCATCTCCTACCCCTCCCTTCCTCGACCTCTCACGACACCCCACTCCAGGGAACATAAATAAGGAAAGGGCTAATGAGCTGTGTCTTATAATTCAGGGGACACAGTCTTTTAACATGCATATTTTCACTGACGCCCATTCTGGGCTGGCCCTGAGCTGACAAGGACGGGGTCAGACAGTCCCAAGGGAGAAGAGGCACAGGGTCACAGACATGGAGCAGGAATTAAACCAGAAACATAGTGGTCAATGCTCCCAGGAGTAAGGCATGTTGCAGGTAGGGTTATAGAAGCGGGAAGAATGGTGGTGGCTCTTCAAGAAGGAACCTAAGTAGGGCTTGAGGGCTGGGCGGGAATCAGCAGGGAGAGCAGAGCAGGCAGGATGCACTCCAGGCGCAGGGAGAGCACCGAATAACAGCTGGACAGCCAGGCCGCAGAGCTTTGAGTGGGGAAAGCTGACAAGATACTCTGCAGGGCTCTTACTGAGGACAGAGGGGAGCCAGGGCTGGGGTGGAGGGGCAAGACAAAGGGTCAGATGCTGAGAAAAGGAACGGAGGCAGTGACCTGGGCCCTGGAAAGGGCAGAGCCTGAGTCTGGTAACTTCCTGGTTATATGAGGGCTTTATTTCTGTCAAGGTACTCATTCCCCTTTTGTCACATTCTCCTCTTGCCCCACAAGTCAATATTTTAATAACATGCTTAACAGGTATTCTCTGTCCTATCATGAGTATATTTTGGCTTCCCAGGACCCATCTCCCCCACATACTGTGTACTGAGGACTGGATGGCAGGGTTGGGGAGGAGTATGTGGAGGGAGAGCTGAGTCGGGGCCACGGGGTTTCGGGTTCTGGGCTCCGGCAGCAAAGCCAGGGCCAGGCCCAGTGAGTCAGTCCAGCCAACGCCAGGCAGGCTGGCACCGGGGCTGGGAAATCCTGTCTTTCTTCTCCCTTCCCCTTATCATTTCTGTCTCATGTCCAACCCAGTCTCCACCTAGATGCAGTGATCTTTTTAGCACATAAACCTGACAAGTCACTCCCCCATAGGAGACACATAGGGCCTGGAGGGCAAGGCCAGGGGTGTGGGGTACAGGTCCTCTCAATGGTCCTGGGGGACAGTGGTCCTAAGGCACTGACATCCCCATGGCAGCGTTTTGAGGGAAAATCCAGCGTCCAGGCCAAGCTCGCTGTGCGGCCTGGCGGAGTGCCAAGGCCTCTGCCCCACAGCTGTTCTTCATTGGGATTTGGGTCTCATCACAGGCTATTGGGGGAAGGGAGTATGGGAAGCCTGGGTAGGCGAGGCATATCTGGGAGAAAACCTCTAAAAGAGCACTCCAGTGAGGCTCCAGTGAGGACAGAGACAGGAAGAAGCTGAAAACCTGGTCGAGCTCCTAGAGGCTGTGGCTTCCCTGGGAGTTTGCAGGGGGTCAGACTCAGCCTCGGGCAGGAGCAGCAGCCCTGGCTGGTATGGGCACTGAAAGTCCTATGTAACCAGAGGCCCAAGGCAGTGGTCACCCTACCCCGGGGCTCCCAGCTCAGCACCACATCCTGCCTAGAAAGTTCGGAGAAAAGGGCAGATACAGCTGAAAGCCCGCAGCAGGAGCTATTCTTTGTCCTACTGGTAGGGTGAGGTCGGGGGTGGGGAGGGTGGGGGGGGGTGGACACCTGGAGCTTCAGGTTGCAGTTGCTGCCACTCTCCACAGCGAAAACAACCGGACAAAATGAGCCTTGACAGGTCACTGAAGCCGTCTCCGCTCCACTGAGCTGTGACCCCAGACAAGTCCCTGCCCACTCTGGCCTGTAGACTATCACCAATGAATGGTGGGAAGAGGGACACTTCTTGCTCTTTTCCATCTGCGGGGCTTGTCACCAGGACAGCCTCTTTTCACACTTCCTGCATAGGCAGAGTCTCTGTCCCTAGCACTACCTGCCTCGAAGACTCAAGGTTGAAAAACTAGTGAAATGGTGCCTATTTCTCAGACTGGGAAACCAAGGCTCAATTCCTAGCCCTTGCACAACCTCAGAAATGAGCTATACTGTTTTCACTGTCCAGATGAGGTCCAGAGGCTTGGAGAGGGAAGAGGCATACTCAGGGCAGAGCCAGGAGGCTGTCTCATGGCTAAACTCTGCTCTACCTGGCACACCACTCAAGCAAAGACAGTGACCCACTCACTAGCCCCTGGGAGCCCCCCTCCTTCATTCATGCCTGCTCTGTGCCTGTACAAGGGGGCAGCGAGGGGTCAGACAGGGCTCTGCCCTGAAGTTCAGCTTAATGGAGGAGAGACAGCCACATTGGTACCAGGCTGAATGATCTGCTCTAAAAGGAGAGTGATTCGTTCAGATAAGGCAGGAGAGGCTGCATGGAGGAGGTGGCATCTAAGCAGGACTTCAAATGGTAGACTGTGACTTCGAGAGATGGAAGTGGAAGATTTAAAGGAAGATGGACATTCTGGGGGAAGAAACCATTTCAGCAAGGCTGGGGGGCAGGGTGCAAGGGAGATGGAAGAAAGAGGAAGGGGCTAGCACGAAAACACTGCCACAGCCGGTTATGGCAGCCCTGAGCACCAAGCTAAGAACTCGAGAGTGTGTAGAGTTGGGAGCTGGGCTACTGGATGATTCACAAGAAGGCAGAATAGAGGGAGGCCAGGATGCAGGTAGAGAGACCAGGCTGTAGAAACTGTCTCTGAGAGAGAAGCAGGACCCCAGATAGCATGGCCTTGGCCGTGGGGATATAACAGAGACCCACACTGGGCAGGGTCTGCAGCATGCAGGCCAGGGGTTCTCTGGGGGTGTGGCTGGGGGGGTTCTTCTTCAGAGGTCCCAGGAGGCTCACCACTTAAGAGAGCAACCACATCTCCAGGCTAGTGGTGTGCTGGCAGCTCCTCCAGGCTCCAGGCACAGCTCTGCGCCATGTCACATTCCTACCCATGGCGGCCTTGAAAGCCAATGCCTCCTCCTCCCCACACCCAGGCAGAGAACAAATCAGAGCCACTGAATGTTCCATCAACACCCTCACCCCTGGATGGGGACACTGAGGCCAAGGGTGGGAAAAAATGGTAATATTCTTTGTGCCTCAGATGTCTCATCTGTAAAATGAAGGTCTTTTCCATGCTATTTGCACAACCTGCCTCCACCCTTTCTTCCCCTCATGCACCTCTGCTTCAGGTAGGACTTAGTCTCAATTGGCCTTGGTATACTTACCTGCAAAATGGGGCTCCCAGCCCAGCTTCCTGCCCTCGCAGGGTGATGGTGGGATCAAGTGATCTCCCCTGCAAAGCACTGAGTCTGTTGAATGAACATCTAAATAAGCTATGCTCTACTCTAATGGCCTAACATACTGTCAAATGCAGGACTGTGTCCGGTCACTGAGACAAGACGTGGAGACGGGCCGGCACATTCTCTCTTCCAAATATCCCTGCACTCTGGCTGCCATGGTCTCAGGCTTGGCTCCGGGCCCAGAGGTGCAGCAGGCCCAGGCACTGCCTACAACAGTTCCCAGGCTGGGGGGAGACAGACACTGAGAGTGGCCTCATGGGGGAAGCCAGCAGCCGTGGGTGCCAGAGAAGGGGGGTCTCTGAGGATGGTGCCTGCAATGACACTGCAGTTGGTTGCTGTGGTAGGCAGAATAATGGCCCCTAAAGTTATCAACATCGTAATCCCTGAAACCTGTGACTGTTATCTTATATGAATGGCCAAGGGAGTTTGTAGATGTCGTTAAGGATTTTGAGATGGGGTGATTCGCCTGGATTATCCAGGTGGGCCCTAAATGTAATCACAAGTGTCCTTATAAAAAAGAGGCAGAGAGAGATTTGACTCCACAAGAGAAAAAGGCAAATGCTATGATGAAAGTAGAGATTAGGGAGATGAGGTCACAGGAATGCCAGTTTCCATTAGAAGCTGGAAGAGACAAAGAACGGATTCTCCCCTGGAGCCTCCGGAAGGAACCAGCTTGCCCACACCTTGATTTTTAACCCCAGAAGATTCATTTTAGACTTGCGACCTCTAAAACTGTAAGAGAATAAATTTGTGTTGTTTTAAGCCACTTAGTTGTGTTAATTGTCACAGCAGCAGTAGAAAACTACTACTGTTCGTGAAGAACAGGGCGGGCAGGTGTGTGGCCTCACTCCTCTCTTCCACTCAAGGAAGTGAGTGAGTGAGAATGAAGTTATTACACCTCGACTTGCTCCAATGTAAACGAAGTCACCCCAAAATTCAGTGTCATGGTTACTATTATTAGTAACAAACCAGTTGGGTCGCACCTTATCTGCCTGGCAGAGGTTACGCAGTGTGCAATGGCACACAGGCAGAGGCTGGCTGGGCAGGGGCAGGCAGTGCAGACCGGCAGGCCCTCCATCTTTCGTCTTCTAGGCCTCAAGATCCTGTAGCCATCACTGGGCACACTCAACAGTGACAGTTGGCTGTGTACCAATAGATGGGCTTTGTCTGCTCTGGCCATCAGCCCCTTCTCCCACAACTGTCCACGTGCCCTGTTGTGGCAGAAAACCACAGCCCACACCCACAGTCCACCACAGCCTCAGCCATAGGTACCCTCACACACCTAGCCGCAGGAAAGCTGGGTCCCCTAGAAATACATTAAAATGGGGAGCAGTAACTCAAGTCACTACAGCAAGCAAATGCTCATCCTACAACTTCCTGTGTCCAAGCCTGAGCACGGCTTCCTAAAACATCCTGGATTTGAACCCCAAAGGGACCTGGCCCATTTTGCCTTTAGTGAGCAGGGAAAGGCAAAGCCTGAGGCCAAAGGGAAGTTGGCAGCTTGGCCTGAACTGAAGCAAGACAAGCCCAGGACGGAAGAGAAGCTGCGGGAAGGGGGATGCAGGGGGGCAGCTTGAAGGAGAGGCTAGGGGGACTACTGCCAACCAAGAAACGTTTTGAGCAGGAAGGGCATAGGTCTCTGGAAGAGCTTGAAGGGTAGAGGAGAGGGGCCTCTAAAGACACTCACAACACTTGAAGGCATAGGGGCAGAAAAAGGCAGGGAAAGAGGTGAAAAGACCAGTTATAGACAGGCAGACTTCCACTTCTGCCTAGGCCCCAGACACAGGGGGAGCTGCACAGGACTGAAAGGTTTGCAGACCTACCATTTGAAGCTGGGGAAGCCTAAGGCCCACTGAGCTTTCTGTTATGACATTTAGAGGCTAGGGGACTTCGAGAGGCCCAGGAACTTGGTCAAGCAAATAGTGAGACCACCCACTCAAGGGGTCTGAGAGGGTCACAACCACTGATACCAAGAGGAGCTTCCACTTCAGTGGGAGTCCCCGTTTCCTTTCACCCTCTTCTCCGAAAGTGGTCCCCTCCTTCCTCTAGATTGTCCCTTACCAGTGGAAGAAGGGACTAAGTGATGCTGATTGTTAATTACTATAATATCTACCAAATACCATGTACTAGTAAAGTGCTTTAGTGACACTAACTTAATCATTCCCCAAATCCCTGCAATTAGGCAGCATTTATGCCCATTTCTCACAAGAAGAAACTGAGACTCACAGAGGCAGTTCTCTCTGCCTCAAGGTCATGTGCAGAGCCAGTCTCAGCAAGGAAGAAGCTTAGACAAAATGACCCTGCAGGTAGAAGGGGTCCTGCAAAGAGGCTTCCCCATGCCCACTGGGGTCCAGGAGGCCCTCCTGTTCAGGGACCAGGGTTTTCAGAGCTGTCCTGAGAGCCCATGAGGAAAGCAGGGGCAGAAGCAGCCACAGACAGCACTGGCCTGGCAGCAGCATCCTGGATGTCATCCCGAAAGCCCACAGGCCTCTTGCAACCACCATGTCCAACTCCCACTCCCATCTTGTCAACTTCTCCCAGATTTCAAACACCTCCAGCGGTGGCCCCATCTCAGAGAGGGGTCCCCTGACCCACTATTGCCCAAGCTGGGGCCTTGTACAACCCCTTAGTACTTCCCATTCACCCCCACCTGTTATGGAAACCCCAATGGGGGAGGTGGAGAGCTGGGGAGGGGAGAAGAGGAGAGAAGAGAGCTCCTCACTCAGACCTCCTCCTCACTGCTCTCCATAAAGACCCACCCACTACAGCAGCCTAAGATGACCGACCAGTCTCAAGTGCAGATTTATTTAATGCCCCTCCCCACGGACTCACCCAGTTTCACACCTCCAGGCCTTTACCCATCTATTCCCTGGGCCTGCAGTACTCTCCCTTTTCTTTTCTGCTTTGTAAACTTTTCATCCTTGGAGACCCAACACCCGTGCGTCTGCAGTGAAATCTCCCCCAGCTACCAGGCAGGGACTGGCCCACATCTTGGCTCTCAGCAAGGGGTGTGACCCTGGACAAGTGCTTATCTGTTGACCCATCCACCTCAATAGTCAGTAGAGCAGCTCCTCAGGGCATGCCCCGCCTAAGTGCCTCTTTGTCCTAGCACCAGAGGGGGCTTGAAGTAGCAGCAGCTGGGCCTACCCTAGCTCACCCCCTACCTCATCCACAGAAAGCAGCCAGGTCTCCCACTGCCCCAGGACTTTGGGGACTGGAGCAGGACCAGGCCCGAAGACCCTGGGGGTGTCAGTCCTTGAACCTGAACTCAGTGTTTCTACCAGAAGGCCTCACACTCAAGACTAGGCTGAACCCCACCTTAAAGCCCCTCTCTTTCAGGAAGTCTGTTCAGATTTCTCCTCCCTAGAATCCAAGGAGCAGTTGGCCTTGGCACTTCTCTCTCCATTGCAGGTGCAGGGAGAAGATTCTGGTTTGAGAGCCTGGCCCATCCAGGTTCAAATTCTGGCTCAACAGCCATGAGAGTAGCACTTCACCTCTTTGTGCCCACTCTCCTCACCCCTGTGAGTTAGGGGGGTGAATCCCAACACAGAAAATGAAGCCTGGAGAGAACTTGACACCTGTTAATGATCTATCCTACTTCACCTCTGGACCCTAGGACTGTCATCCCCAGACCCCCAACTCTGAAGGGGGGAAGAGAATCAGAAAAGCCCAAGATCCACTCTCTCCCAGATCCCCTCGCCCCCTCCCCCACCCCTCACACCACACCCAAGCCCAGGAGCCCAGGAAAAAGGTCCCTATTCAACCTGGGAGGAGGGTCAGGAATGGAATCTGCTTTGCCTCATTCCCAAGCCACCAGGGACAGGGGATGGGAGTGGTGAGGAAGGGCATCCAGGAGAGGTTATGGAATTGATGGGTGGAGGGCTGGAAAAGGAACGGGAAAGGGAAATTGTGAGGAAGAGATGGTCAAACATTGGGGGTTAAATCCCGGAGTCTGAACTAGGAAACCCCCGGAACTCCTGGAGGCGTGGCGGAGGGGCCCGGGGAGGCCCCTTGCAGCGGAGTGGGGGTTGGGTGGGGACGAAACCCAGGAGCCCGGGCGGATCCTCCGGGCCCCCGCCCCTCGGGGCTGATGGCCAGCATTCGCCCCCTTCTCCCTGGCCTGTCGTATGTGTATCCCCCACATCGGTACTCACAATGGCCCGCGCTGCACCCGCACACACACCCCCGAAACACACACATGAACACGCGCGCCCTCGCACACGCCTCCCTCTGCGCAGCGCCTCCTACCTGCCGCGCCGCCGCGGGTCGAGCCGGACTCTGGGATGCAGGCGCGGCGCCGGCACTGGATCGGAGGACGGGACCGGGGCGGCCACCTCCGGCTTCGGCTGCAGATCCGCTGGAGCTGGCCTGGGGCGGGGGCTCGAGCTGGGACTCCCGGGCTGCTGCCCGCCCGGCCCCGCCCCGCGGCCTCCGCCCATTTGGGGACAGAGGCGTGGTCTCCAGTGGGGCAGGAGGGCCAGGATTGCTGCGCATGCGAGCTGGCCCAGCGCTGTGGGGCGAACACGCAGGGAAGTGGCTGCTGAGCTCCCGCTGAGGAATAGGAGGGGGATTCGGGGGTCCGCGCGGCTCAGCTTGACCCCTTTTGTTCTCCCTCCCTCCCTTTCGACCTCGCTCTGTCCGCGTGGAACATCTCCGGGATCCCCCAGGGCTAAGTCCAGGTCGGCAAGTGCCGGAGGGTTCCGTGTAAGCCCCGCGGAAGCAGGGAGGGCCGCCGAGCTTTGGGCATGCATGTGGTGCAGTGAGCGCGGCAAGGGCCAAGGCAGCGGGCTGGGAAAAGAAGGGCTTGAAGAGGCGCGCGCTTGCCTCTTCCCCGTCACCATGTCCATCTCCATGTCCACCTCCACATTCAAGGTTCGCGGTGGAGGCGCAAAGCGGGTCCTTGTCAGGTGGGGGAAGCTGGCTCCAGGCTCATATTGAGCATTTACGCGTGCTGCGATAGGACGACAGCAGGAGGGACATGTGTGGGGAATAAGACTAAGAAGGTTTGTGAATGACCAGTCCAGGCGCACAGTAGGGGCCCAGGGACTGCAGACTTCCTCTCCACCGCTCTGGGACCGCAAAGCAGCCGTGCTCTGATCTGTTCACCTCGTAGATCTGCTCATCAGAGACCTGTATCAGCCCGCTTCGCAGATGGAGAAACTCAGGCCCACTCATCTCCCCCTCCAGGGAGGGCTCCCAGTCTCCATTAACTAGTTCATCCACCTCTCAGTCACTCAAACTAATCGAGTCTCTTCCACCACCTCATAGTCTCTGTCCAGACGTTTCTCCCCTGGGTGTAGCTCCAGGCCCCTCGGGAGCCTCTTACCCAACCAGAGAAGACCTGAATGTGCAGTCATGACCGCCCCGCTGAGAACCATGTTCCAAGTTCGTGCCCCCTGCCTGACTCCCCACTGATCCTTACCCCATTCCACTGCCTGTGTCCTGGGCTGTAGCCTCCCCAGGCCCTCAGTGCTCCTTTCAAGCACACTTGAGACCCCCACCCTCAGACCTCGTTGATGCTATTTGCCCATGTCTGAAAGGCTCTTCCTTTCCTCTCTACAGGCAAGTCCTGATATCAGGCTTCAGCTCTCATGCCTTGTCTCCACCAGGAAGCCCCACCTCACCCTCTTCTGCATTCCCACCATGTCATTTGTGTCTCTTCCAGAGCCCTAAATTCATGCTGCCTCTCTCAGAGTTACTGTTGTAGTCTCCTGCGGGCCGAGGCTCATTCTGGGGAAGACACAGTGCTTGGTGAAGCCAGGCAGCTCTGGCGCTAGTCCTCACTCTGCCCAGTGGGATCCCGGTAAGTCCTCCACCCTTTCCAAGCCTCATTTTCCTGTCTGTAAAATGGGCTTCTAGCAGAAGTGTGTGACAGGTACAGGCAAGTTATGGAGCCCAGTAAGGCCCCATCATGTAGGGTGTTTAGCAGCACTGTTTGGGCTGGGCAACTCCCAAATTTTCAAAGGTGGAGCTGGGGCCATGTCTGAGAAAACATGTCTGCCTCAGCCCCCAGAATGGTAGAGTTCGGAGGATACTCAGGCCTCCTTTTATATTTCAGAGTGTTGGAGCCACAAGTGGGTGTTGTGTAGCGGTTGCAAACATGGACTCTGGACTCACTACCTGGGCTCATATTAGCTGTGTGACCTTGGACAAACAACCCAACCTCTCTGTGCCCCAGTCACCTCACCTGTAAAATCAGTATACAGCACTCACACTGTGGAATTGTGGGGATTAAATGGCCTTATTTAGCAAAGACTAGAGTGGCCCCTGGCTCAGAGTAAGTGCTCTCAGCATGGTTTAGCTGATGTTATTTTCATCTAGTCCAAACACCTCATTTTGCGAAGGCGCTGGGTCCCTCGAAGCAGAGACACATACACATGACTGGTTAGTGGCTGCAGCATCCCAGAATGTCAGCACTGGAAGGGCCCACCTCAGAGCCCATCTCTGGCAGCTCCCACCTTCTCCAACAGGTGAAGAAAGGAGCCTAGAGAGAGATAGTGGCCTGTGCAGGGCACCCAGCCTGGTGGGATGGGGGACGCATTGGCCCCAGTCTTCTAGGAGCGGGGAGGGGGAGGTTTCCAGACAAGCCATGAAGATCCTGGCCTCCTGACAAGTTTGGGGCAGGGGTGGGGCTCCAGTGTCGCTTTGGGCCCAGGACCCTGCTGGTCATTTTTATAAACTGAGTCATCAAATGGTGCCATCATGGGGCCTGCTGTGTAGGGGCTTTTCCCATTCTCATAACCACCCTCTTGAGGATCCCTCATTAGCCCCATTTTGCAGATGATAAAACTGAGCCTCAGGTAGATGTTCTAGTCACACATCTACCTGTGTGAAATGGCAGAACTGGGATCCAAACCTCCCCTGTCTGACCCCATGCTTGTGCTCTTCCCCTCCTCTTCCTCTCCCCCAGGGAAAAGACACTTTTATAGGCTCCTCGAATGGCTGTCCAACTTCTGCTTGCATCTCCCTGTGACTGGGAGCTCATGCCCTTACAGGGCAGCCCTTTCCACGCTACTTGGGAGAGCCTTTTGTCACCCAGAGCTGATCGACCTCCCTCTTCTTAGTTCTGCGGGACGCCATACCCCCGAAGCCACCAGAGCCCTGGAGACAGAACCTTCTCTGCACCAGGCCAGAAAACCCCTATCTTCATTGCTCCTGTAACAGGTGAAACTTGTATAATAATGATTTCTTTTAAAACCTCAGCAGATCTAATTGCCTAGCTCTTGTTTGAGAACCCTACAGGAAGCCCCTTTGCTTGGGGAGTGGCTCAGAAATGGAGGCTCTGAAGGCCTGGTGTTTTGGGGTATAATATTCAAGTGACCATGTCAAACAGTCCCCCACTGCCATGCAGAGAAGCTGAGTCGGTCACAGCACTTTCCGGTCGGAAGTGGCTGCCTGTGGTTTTCTCCTGAGGGTTCAGACATGGGAGGGTCACGTTGGACGCCTGGACTTTCTTTTACTTGGTAAGTGTAGCCTTCTCATTATTTTCATTTGGTCTTTGTTGTGATCGTTAATAATTTGGAAGATCTCCTTATGCGCTATTACATTCCTGAGTTTCCCTTTCTGAACATGGATGCTGCGTCCTTTGCCCACTTTTCTTGTTGATCTGTTGCTGATTTGAGATCATGCAAATGTCTCTCACTGTCAACTTCTATTATCTTTGTTCTTCATTGAACAGAATTCTTTAATCTAGATACATTCAATTCTTGCTTTGTGAAACTAACGTAATATTGAATGTCAACTGTAATTGAAAAATTTTTAAAAATTAAAAAAATACAAGTTTGAACTTCTAAAAATCCTCCATTTAGGAGTTTGAAATTTGTCTAAAGAGTCCTTCCCCACCCCTAGGTTACAAAGACGTTCTCCTATACTCCCTTCTGTTATTTTTATAGTTGTACATTTCAAATGTAGGGCCTGAATCCAGTGAGAGTTCATTCTTAAATGCAGCGTTGGATAAGGCCCCAGTGGTACTTCCTTCGCAGAGCGAGCTGCACCGTGGACTGCAGATCTACATCCGTCCTGCGTGTTAGTTTCCCACCTGCACAGGCTGCCTCTGAGCTCGCTTCTTTTTGGGGGTCTGTGCATTAGCACTACTCTGTTTGTATTGCCACGGCTTTGTGGTCCTATCCAATAAGGCAAATGTCACCTCTCACTTTTAATTTTTAACAGTGACTTAGCTATTTGTTTATGTTTTAGAGTAAGCTTATTGAGTGCCTAAAAAAAATCATAATGGTATTTTGATGAGGGTTATGTTGAATTTAAAGATTAATTTGGGAAGAATGGACATCTTTATAATATTATATACTTCCATCCAAGAACATGAATTATCTTTCTATTCAGATCATTGTCTCTGCCCTTTATTAGAGCTTAATATTTTTTCTCCATGGAGGCCTTGTACGTTCACTTAATTTCTAGATACTTTATATTTTTATTGCTATTGTAAGTGATATTTTCTCCCAAATTATTATTTTTTTAAATGTCAAGCCAAGAGAAAAGTGGAAAGAACAATGAATACCTTTATCTTTTACTTGAATTCATCAATCATTAACATTTGCCACATTCACTTCATCTCCCTTTCTCTTTCACATACAGTCACACATTCATACTTCTTTCTGAACCATTAGAAAGGAAGTTCCAGACATCATATACATATGTTATCTTTTATTAAAAATGACATTTTATAGCTGGTTATGCTTGGTGTAGAGAAATGCTATTGGCTTTTGTATGTTGATCTTGAATCTGGTAATCTTGTTATGAGACCGCTGACAATCATATGTGATTCACTTGATATTTGTATTTTGTTCTATTAACATTTTTTTAATGTGAGTTTCAGACTCTAAATTAATTTTATGACCCCCTCATGGGTCTCGGTTAATGATTTGAAAACTGCTGCTCCAGACGAGGTTGGGGTCCTTCCCCTGGGCTCCCAGTACAGACCTGATCAGACTCCAGTGTCATTCCTTACACAGGCAAATGTAGCCCTGCCTGAATGAACTCAGGGGTCCAGAGGCAGACGAACACTCACAGTATTTGTCATTCAAACCCCAAAGTGTCCCCTCCCCAGAGCTGAATTCTGAGCTGGGTCAAGCCTGGCCTCCTCGCTCCGCCACAGACTTGTTGTGTCATGCCAGGCTGGTCTTTATTCCTCTCTGGGCCTCCTTTTCCATTCACTGGGAGTAGGGGGAAGGAGGCCATTTCTTAGGGCTCTTTAGGCTCATTTTCATAAACTGAGTCATCAAATAGTGCCATCCTGTCTCACCATAATGGTTATTTGCTCTTCTGGGTTTGAGGGAGTGGGTAGGTAGGGCCTCCGGTGGGGGAAACTGAGGTGAGGCCTTACCTTTGCGCTCCACTCTCACTTCCTGCCTAAAGTGCCAGTGAGACAAGTGGAGCTGAGGAGGTTCTCCTTCCACTGAGGCATGGACAATGTTCCGGCTGTGTGTGTGCACCGCCGAATTGCTGTCTGCCTCCTTCTGTCTGGAGCCCAGAGACCTGGCCTCTGGCCTTGTGCAGCTGCGATGCTTGGACTCCGGGTGCAGTGGACATCAGGCATGGTCGCTAGAGCCCATGGTCAGAGTCCAGGAATGGCAGGCAGGAAACCCAGGCCCAGCAGACTTGTGTGACCTTGGGCAGGTTACTCCCCTACTTGGGCCTCAGTCTCCATATCTGGCCAATGGAGATGATCATAACCCCTGTTACCTGGTTGGGGTGAGTATTCAAAGAAATCAGGGGCTCAGAGGTGCTTTGTAACATGATATCGCTCTACCTTTATTTAGATGTTTAAAATAATATCTTAAAATATTTTTTAAAATTATTTTCTTGCATCTTTTAGATTCAGCCCTAAAGTTTTTTTTTTTTCTATTATAAATGCTGCTTTAAATAAATGACTTTTCCTGACTACTTGTTACCACTATATAGACATTAAATTGATTTTAATACATTGATTTTGTATCTGGAAAACTTGATATATTTTTCATTAATTTAATTAATTTTATATATATAGGTTTTTTGGTGGGTTTTATATGTAAACTAATGGTTCTCAGTGAGGTGTACTGACCCCTAGTAGGGAGATTTGGAAATTTATAATGGATTTTTTTGTGGTGTCCAAGAATTTACACATCAAAATTCATATTAAGTATTTTTCTTTACTAATCTTTTATATTAAAATTAAAGAATTATATTGATTTGTTTTGAAAGATATATGTGTGGACAGATTATATTATCTGCGTATTTCACTTCGGGATAGGGAGTATGACAGTAATTTGTTAAAGAAAGGTGAAGTTGGATCTGACAGGGTTGCAAACCTCTGAGGTTTTGATAGATTTTCTTATTTCGAGATATTATATTTTTGAATCTTTATCTTGCCTTGCTGTGCTCTCAAGTCTTCAATAATGTTGAACAGAAGATGGACACATCTAGTCTTCTTCTAAATCTTAAAGGAAATTCTTTCAATGCTTTTTACCAAGATTTCTTTAAAATCATGAGTGAATGTTGAATTTTATATAAAAAAAAATTCTCCCTCTTTTGAGATACTCAAATTTCTCTTGATGTGATGTACCACGTTGACATATTTTCCTTTTTTATTCATATATTCTGATTGCTTTTCTAATGTTAACCCACTTCGAATTCCTGGGATAAACCCATCAAAGGTGCTGATGTGCATTATTCTTTTTACGTACAGCCACATTCCCTTGCTAGCATCTCGTGTAGGATTTTGCATCTCTGTTTGAGTGAGACAAGCCCATAATTTTCCTTGCTCATGAGATCAGTTATGCTGGCGGGGTAAAGGGAGGTAGGGAAGTAGCAGCACAGGCTCTCCCGGGTCCAGAAATCTGGACGCACGGACACGCCGCCCGCCTCCGCGCAGAAACCGTGTGCGGGGCGCGCCCCCTGGTGACCGCGGGGAGCAAGAGCCCGATGAGCCGGGTAGGGCGAAGGTGGGGCCTGGTGGCACGAGCAGCCCAGCTTTAGAGATGAAGTGACCAGCACCCACAGTGACACAGCAGGCCTCTAACTGCGGCATTCTGACCCTTCTGAGCTGTGAAGTTTCTGATATTAATTACTTTACCTGTAAAGTGAGGATAATCCGCCTGCCTGTCAGGGAAATGGGAGAAAGTTGTCAAAGCACAGAATTCAGACTTTCCAGAGGATTCGGAGGTATCCTCTCCTGACCTCAGCATTCTTGCTTTCTTAACTGTTATAGCACTTGAGAAATGGCAGCTATGGGAAAGGGAATTCAAGATTAATGATAATTGCCCAGAATGAGAGTCCACATCAGGGAGGTCTGAGTGAAAGAAGCACATTTGTTCTTTTATCAATTTTTGTTCATTATTGCTCATTTATTCAACAAATATTCATTGGATGCTGTGGTAGGCAGAATAATGGCCCCCAAAAGATGTCCACACCCTATTCCCTGGAACCTCTGAACACATTAGGTTACATGGGAAAGGGGAATTAAGGTTATAGATGGAATGAAGGTTGTTGATCAGCTGACCTTAAGAAGGAAGATAATCCTAGATTATCTTGGTGGGCTCATGTGATCACATGGGTCCTTAAAAGCGTGGCTATATTCATTCAGCTCATGCATAGGCTGGGAGCTGCTCAGCTGGGATGGTGGGCCTCGCTTTCCTTGTGCTCTTTTATCCTGGGCTGCTTCATCCCATGGTGGTTTCAGGGTTCTGAGATGGTAAAACGCGGAGGCTGCAGGACCTCTGGTGACCTGGACTTTGGACCTCGCATCATGTCACTTCCACTACTGGCCAAAGCCAAATCACAAGACCTCAAGATACAAGGGGTGAGGAGGAATTCCCAAAATTTGTGGCCACATGCAACCTACTAATGGGTTTTGAGGAGGTAAGTTGTCCCAGAAGGAGTGGTGTAAAGACGGAGAGGGCACTCTGGGCAGAGGTGCAGAGGTCTGTCTGGGAATGAATAGGACATATCTGGGACACGTTCTAGGTTTAACGTAGTTGGAGGAGTAAATATTGAGAGTTGAAGGTGCAGAGATAAATTACAAGTACCCTGAGAAGGGCCTTGAATGTCATACCTGCAGTTTTAACTTGATCATTTGAAAGTTTTGACAAGTCTGTATCTATTTTGAATTCAAGAGTCTGTTATAGCAGCCCACATGGTAGTATAGATGCTGGAGAGGGCAAGACTGGAGACAGGGAACACAGGGGGCTGGTACAGTGGTCCATGGGAGAGAGGGGAGGCCCAGGTCTGAACTAGACTGTCAAAATGACAGGGATGGTGTCCTTGAAACTTGGTGACTCTAGGTATTCTGTTAAGAATGTTCACCTCTCAGGCTTCTTGTACTTCTTGCTAATTTAGAGGGGCCTTGGGGTGGGGGGATGTCTGGATGAGAAGAAGGATAAGAATTAGGGGGGAGGAGTGAGTGGTAGCAGCATGAAGGACTGAAAGAGGATGCAAGTGCCAATTAAATCTGGGGCAAAGACTGTTAAAGTGTACAGCTGAAACTTACTGAATTTTGTTAACCAATGTCATCATAAAAAATAAATTAATTAAAAAAATAGATTGCAATTCCAAAACAATCAATCAGTCAATCAATCAATCAATCTGGGGCAAATAAGGACAAAAGTGCAGCCCCAGGGAGGGACCTGACCGTATTCCTCTCCAGTCTGAGCAACTCGTGTCCCACTCATGGCTGAGAGCTCAAGGCTTGGCACAGAGCAGGTATCTGTCCAAGGTGGCTAATGACTTAATTTTGTTAACTCATTTTTGTCAAACCCTAAAAACTCATCTTTTATCCTTAGCAGAAGTGCCTTTTGGGAAGTTTGTGGATGAATTGAAGTGGAAAGAAAATTAAATGGGGTGTTTATTGGAGTAAATGAACAGCCTTTAGGACAGGCAGCTGAGACATCCAGGACGGTTCTGAAATGGCCAGAAAGGAACGTCGATGTATGTAGTGGGTGGGTGTGGCAAGATGTGTACTGTTCAGAAATGGCATTAACGCAATCCTAACTCATTTTCAGCAGCCCCTTTTACAACGGGTAGGTGTTTTGACCTAGTGTAAAGTCTTGGGTCCAGTGCTCATTCTGCCACACCCTAGTCTGAACAACTGTGGTGGCATAAGGCAGAAGAACCTGTCCCAACCCCAACACAAACAGGTTCTGTGGGCACAGTTGAGTACCCGATTACCAGGAAGAGGAGACAAATTGGATGGTCCCTTATTTCAGGTCAAATTGGTCAGTGGGAAGATGTGGAACGGGGTTGATTCCTCAGGTTTGTCCAGAAGTTTTGAGGTACCCCTGGCAAGCCCAGACCAGGCACTCTCATGGGAAGGATCCTATTCAGAAAACCCATTATAATTAGATTCAGACTACACCATGGTGCTAACCCTTAAGACAATCCTACATTTTACGAATGCAGAATTCAATGTTTAAAGTTAAATGACTTGACCACAATCACACAGCTTTTCAGTGGAGAACCAGGGTCCTAAGCTAGGTCTTTAGACTTAAGTATGTAACAGCACCCTGTCAGGGCTAATGCTAATAGGTTCCAACTCAGAGCCTGCTGCTTCAGTGTAGTGTTGGGTTGGGGTTACTGCCTTCCACCCCTCATGCATGTGAAGGGCTCTGCTCACAGTTGTCCCCAGCCCAGCTACTGGAACTAGAACTCAGGCTCTCACTCCAGGTTTCCTTTCCAAGTGACTGGTAATTCACTTTGGTCAGGGGTGCACTTGTCCTTCAAAATTCCTCTACCTAATCCTTAAATGGTTGGTTTCTAGGACTTAGCCTGAGACCTTCTTCTTTTCTTCCATGATCTCATCCACTCCCATAGCTTCAAATATTGATTCCTCAAATTTATATCTTTAGCCCAGATCTCTCAGCTGAGCTCTAGATCCACATATTTACTCTCTCCTTAAGTGCTCTACCAGGATACAGTAAGCCCTCATGTAACAGCGTCAATAGATTCTTGGAAACTGTGCCTTTAAGTGAAACGATGTATAAGGAAGCCAATTTTACCATAGGCTAATTGATATAGAGTCAAGTTCCTACAGTATATTTCTGATATACTGTAACAGGTCTGGAGCAAAGGATAATGTGTGCAGAATTGCTGGGTTGTCTGCTCCAACACTCTTATAAGTAAATTACTAAATTTTGTTACAGTCTATAGAGTTGCCTTCTTCATTTGTCAGTCTGAAGATACCTTCTTGTTACAGTGGCTATTACACCTTTGCCCCAGTGTCAGACAAGGAGGAAACCAGAGCACCCAGAGAAAACACACGCAGACATGGGGAGAATGTGTAGATGCCACACAGATAGTGGCCCAGGCCAGGAATCACATTTCTCTCTCATCATTATAATGAAACATCGAATGAAATGACATTATTCACCTGCTGTACATATCTCACAGACTTCAAACTCAACAAATTCCAAACTTAATAACTCATCCCAAATATACTTCTTCCCATATGACTCAGATATATTTGATTTTCTATCCCCATTTTCAGTGCCACTCTCCTCTATTTTCTCTCCTTGGACTACTGTAGTCTCGTTGTTTCTGGTATCCCTATATCCACACCTGCTCCCTATAATCCATTTTCCACCTTTTCAAGAGCTTCCAAATTCAAATTCTTACCGTGACTTTCTAAGCCCTCTGAGACTTAATTCCTGCCCATTATCTCCAGACACCGTCCTCTTGCTCTCTGCTATAACCAGCCTTTTCCCTTTCCTAATTCCTCTCATCTTCAGTTCTTAACATAATGTTCATCTTCAGGGAAGCCCTCCAGTTCCCTAGTGCACACTCCCAGAGCTCTCAATACCCTTTCTCCATGACATTCATCCCAGATGGAATTAACACTAGATTGGGTGCCACAGGGCAGAGTGTCTGCTTTGTTCCCCACTGTACCCCTAGCACCTAACCCTGACACAGCATTCTGAAGTTTGTTGAATGGATGGCATAGTGCCATATGGTCCCCACACAGTAGGGCTCAGGAAATTAATCCTCTCTTCTAATGCTTTCTCTACATTTTCCTTTGCGAATCAAGCCCTATTTTGGCACTAGGCTACCCTGCCAAGTGAGACAGGTCCTGCTTTCTCTCACCTACGTAGACCCATTCTGCATTCCAGTCCAGGGCTGAAGCAAGAGAAAAAGATGAAGAAGAAGAAGAAAAAAAATCCCAGACAGGCCAGAGCTGAGCCTGGATTAAGATTAATAAAAATTCAATCGAATGATGCATTTCCGTGTGTAGGGTGTGTGGCAAAGTGGTTTAGAAAGGTGTGTCTTGTTCACAGATGGAATTAAAGCAATCCTAACTTTTCTGTCATCCCATTTGCAAAGCACTGTTCAAAATGCTTTGCAAATTCACTTGTGTTCTCTGTCAGGCAAGGGTTCCTGGTTTACCTCTTGCCAGCATCTATCTGTTGATCTAGGTAAGGCTTTCCCTCTCTGACACACAAAGGAAGGACTAGTTGAAGGATCTACCATTTTGTCAGCAGTGATGGAAACTACCCATCCCAGCATGCTTGGCTAGGAAAGCTAATCATTTAAAGCTGTGGTTTGGAAAACTCGTTGAGTTGTGGGAAATTCTTATTTGTTTTATATCTTGTAGATGGCACTTTGGTCATTGCCAAAGACAGAAATCATAGACATACATGGCTTAAGTGGTACTTTTTTTGTTTGTTTCTGATCCACCCCCATTCACTGTGTGTAGCTGGAAGGTTCACGTGTTTACTCCAGAGCTCCTAAAGGTGAGAACACTGTGCATTTATAGATCATAAATGTTTAATTGGAAAGTTATTAGTTTTTAGCCTTGTAAATTACTCAGGCTTGGAGTAGAAAAGTACTGCAGTATAGTTTAATGACAAAAAGACTTCTAACATAATTATTAAACATCCTTTCCCGTGCACAGGATCGTTGCTGGCCTATATGGCCCCTTTCCCTCGGAAATTGGAATAAGGTGTGTCCTGAGATGCAACCCTACCAAGGCACACACCTTGATATCAGCTTCCACTACCTCCATCTCCCAACTGAGTGCCTCTGTGTAGTGCACAACTGTTCAACTAACCATGGTGGCCCTGCCTTTAAATAAACGTATAGACATATTAAACACAGACCAGGGATAAAACATTACCAGAAGTCTTATTCGAAACTGCATCATTTACTCTTTCACCTATAGAGGGGTAATTAATGCTGAAATATATAGTTTAGATTACGGCAGATTAGGAAAAAATACATAATTCTGTCTTCTAGAAAAATAATTGTGGCATTGGCAGATCAAATGAAAAAAATGAATAAGCAGATCTAAGATCACCTGAAAATGGTTATTTCCTTTACAGAACAACCTATGCTCATTAGATAATTGCTAGCAAAACAAATATCTATACTGAAATGAAACTAGGAAACCATAAATTAACTTGAACAATTTATCTGTTGGTGACATTGATAAATGACTCAGAAATGTTAGAAGTATGGAAATGCCTGACATTAAACAGAAATTGACAACATCTATTTGTTAAAATAGACTCATGTACTAATTGGTATTAAACAATTTAGCTCTAAAAGAGCCAAAAAGAAACAATGACTATGGAAAGGACTTTGAACTTTTCCCTTTGAAAGTTAAAAAAAAAGTGTACATGACTATGATAGCTTATTAGTTCCTTGACATCTACTATAGAACATGTTTTATATGGCATGAGAAAAATAGTCTAAAAATTTCAACTTTCTGAAAGTCAACTCAAAAGCTAAATGCAACTAGGGTTTTTGGATTTTAAAGTATGTAATGGAATTTCCTTTATAATGAAAACAAACCATGTACTTGTTTCAAAGGTTTAGGTACTTTGCAGCACACTGTTTCCAGTCTAGTAAAATTGATGTGGAGAAATGATTTTACAGTGTAAATATTTAAATAAATCCCATGATTACATTCAACAAAAAAGTGAGAGATGTTTTAATGGTGTGAAATATTTCATTCTGACAAATACACACTGGAACCACCTTGCAGTGAAGGGCAGTGGGAGGTATGACGCAACTTCCATTATGGAGCTCACTTGCTGAAGGTCTAGAGAAGGGAGGCAAACTCCCAGAACCAGAGGTTTTGTGGGTCACATGCATCTCTGTTGCATATTCTTTTTGTATGTTTAAATAACACCTTTAAAATATAAAAATCATTCCTACCTTGTAGGCCGTACACCTGCAGACTGGAGTTGGTCTGTGGGCTATAGTTTGCCTACGCCTCGTCAGGAGCCATTTGATATGATAGAACATTTTTTATCATTTCCTTTTAGGTGCATATGATCTCAGAATGAGTATTTGTATGTACTTAAAGATTTCTCTAATAAATGTGTCCTGCTGCAACCTTTGTTACCTCTGCAGATTCAATTTAAAAGTGATGATCCACAGATCTAACATTGCCAGAAATTTCAGAAGACTTACAATTCTGTGAATATTTGACTTAATTCAGGTATCGACATTGTGCTCTTTAAAGAAATGAAGCAGGTCTTGTTAAATAAAGGTTGAAAGGAACTGTGAGTGAAGTGTGACCTGCGGTTGGTGCTTTAATATTGCTGGCTGCTGAGCTAACCAGAGCGGGGCAATTTTAGGTTACTCACATGCCTGTAATTGAATTTCTGGTTAGGTTTTAGGGTTTTCTAGCAGGAAATATTCTTATGACTGACCATTTTCCATACTAGCTGCCAATCAAAACAGGTAATTTACTGAATTTAATGATAAATGAAGGTCTCATGAAACAGTACTAGATATTTAAGCATACTGAAATGGGGGACAGTACTGCTTATTCCAAATGGCTGAATGTGCATAAACAAAGGACATTCTGCAGCTAATAATTCCGTTTAAATGCTTTAGTAAGCTGTCTTCTCCTTAGCTGCTCTGAATGCCTATCTGAGAGAGAAATGATGTTTGATGAAACTTGTTATCCCTTACATTTTCCACATTTCCTTCAGCAATGTCAGGATTTCATTACCTAACGTGCAAGTTTATGGTCCAAAGCCAGAGTTTTATCTTCAGTTTGAATTTCAAGTGAAACAGTATCTATATCTGGGTCTAGATCATTTCCAAATAAGATAAAAATAATGAATCATTAATTACTAAACACAAATTTATCTACTTTTGACTTATTTTTACAGAGACTAAAGATATTTGGGTCTATTAATAAACATGTTTTCACCAAACATTGTACTATTAAGAAACATACCTCTAGAAATTGAGGTGGTGTATTTATAAATCTGCTCATCTACAGAATGTTGACATGTGACAGACAGTTCACAATTGTCTGCTTCATTTACACTGGAAATTAAGGTTACTAAGGGTTAAGAATTCTACTTAATATACGTAAATGAAAACACTAGAAACAAAAAGAAGGGATACAATCTTGAACAGTCTCAAAGGAATAAAAGATGTTTTTAAGGAAAAAAAGGGAGAGTAATTTTGTCCTAAAGCAGTTGCTTAGAGGTTATTTAAGGGTTGTTCCAGAATGAGAAAATGGAAAGTGAAGGACAAAACATGAATGGGTATAGAAAGTTGTAATCGGTCTGAAGACAGGGGTAGGGGTGGGAGGAGGAGGAAGGGGGAGAGAAGGGAAGGGGCGGTGGGAGAATCTTATTCATTCAAGTGGTCAAGCTGGCTAAGAATGAATGCACTTATTTATAATTTTAAAAAATGAGCTCAATAGTGTACACATGTAAAACGAAGGTTGAAATTCCCTCTGTTAAAAGGACAAAGTTTCTTAGATTATTGGTCTGTTCTAAATGAGACTAATTATTGTAACAGGTTACCTGGGTAACTAAAGTATTGTTCACAGTGACCTATGATCTTATTTAATCAAGTGTTCATTTTGACAGCTTCCCAAAATCAAATTCTAAATATAAAGTCTTCTCAACCTCCTATTTCCCAGAGGGCCCCTGGAAAATCTCAAGGGATTTGTTCTTTCTGCCTTGTAAAGAGTGATGCTAAACTAATTAGTTTTATTTGATATATTAAATTGCATAGCAAGCATTGTCAAATAAGAAGTGACACTTAACCTTCTATAGCTTATATTTGTATGGGTAGGTATTATTAATATTAGTTCAGAAATTGTATAAAGTTTCTAGAAACTTGTCAGTGTCATAGCTGTTCACAGTATGTCCTGGAATAACGTGATCAGCCATAACTCCAGTTATTTTAAAATGTTGAATGTCACAGACAACCAAATTTCCTTGTCAATTGTGTTATAATGAACTCTTATCAGATCTTTAACCATGGACATTTTAAGTCTTTTGTCATTTGCAGATATTGTCTTACTCTGATGCTTTCCTGAAAAATGCTTGTAATCAGTTATAGCCTTCATCTTCAAAAAAAAGACTGTCTCAGAGACCCATGGAAAGGACTATAGCACGTACTCCAGGGTACAGGCTTCTGATGCCTTTACTTATGTAACTTTAAGATCTTACTACTAGACTAATTATTTCCAGAACTAATGAAGCAACTCATAGATTCATAAAACTGCTAACTCCAAATTAATAAAGACATGAATTTATCATACAGGACTGAGTAGACCGATAAATAATAATTATGGTTTCTTCCATGACTTTTGCTCAGAGTATTGCTTGTTCTTCAATGTTTTATTTTCAAAATTTAGGGAAACCTCTCTCTTAAGATGTCTATAACTTACAGCAATTTAGCAGATTATATCTTTGTAGAAGAAAATGAAGTACTTTCTTCTTGCCTTATTCCTCTAAAATTTTGAAACTATTCTTGAATATTCTTATTTTCATGGCAACATAGTTATTTGAATAAGTTCAGTAAGAATTTGTTCTCCTTGTAAGAGGACACAATTGCAAACTCTGGTTATATTACCTATGCTTTAACTGGAATGTCATTTGAGAATATGTAAATAGAATCAGATATGACCAGTTTAAAGGAACTAAGTTTGACTTAAAGGAGCCGTGCTTACAAAGGTCTCCTGGAAAACTGGCCTGGTACCCTTACAGGGTTCCCAGCCTTACAGGTAAGTAAGGAAGGCCACTTCCTGGCAGGCCCAGGAAGCTTAGACTGTTTTGGGGACTTTGAAAAGAAGGAATTCATCCAAATCTGTGGGTACTGAAAGTGAAGTATGATGGTGAGTTCTCGTTTTGCATTCCTAGCTTGGAGGCTTTTAAAAGTTCTGAGAGTCCTAATAAAAGTTCCAGCAAAACAAACTTTAAAAGGCCTATGTCTTCAGTTAATATTATTGCTGTACTTACATAAACAATCAGGTCTAGTTTGATGAGACTAGCCTTGTTTTGCAAACAAAAGTAGTCTTTACTTGATTATCTTTAATAGAAATGGGGGTGATTACAGAGGGAAATTTTATGTTTCAATGGAGAAGTAAAACTCACCCTTGTGGATCAACATATTTCTAGTTCTGTTCATATTCTTTATTTTTGCCCCTTATAGGCTGGATCCTGCCATCTTGTGCATTTTTGTCAGTAATTAGCATTTCTAATTTTCTTCCACTCCTGACATCCCATGACTAAAAACTAAACCCGCCCTTTTCCTGAAGCCCTGCAAGCTGAAGCCAGATGACTTGATGTAACTTTAAAAGATTTATCACAACAGTTAATGCGCTCAGGAAGTTCACCGGAACATAGTCCTGAGATCCGGGAAATAACCTTGACTGAGACCACCACTACCATCCTTACTCCACCATGTAAAGATGCTTTGAGACCAACACTTAAAAATCATTTTGATTGACTGCCCTCTGGATTAAAAAAAAAATGAGTTTATAATCTGCTTCCACTATTAATTTTTGTTTTCCTTTTGTTTCTCCACAAATCTATGTCTTCTGTTTGTAGATCCTAAGAGATCTCTCCACAGCTACCAAATCGGCTTCTGGTCTGTGACACTTAGGAAGTTTTAGACGGGACATAAAGGGGTCCAGAATACACCACTGTGGCATAAAAATTATTTTGATCTGAAGGCATTTAGGAATCAACAGATGTAGAAAGAGGCCTTTCCCCCCCTTGAACGCCTTTTATCTGCCTAAAAGCAGAACCTCCCAAAAGAACTCAACTGTCATAAATCCTTTTCCCTGGGAGTTTCAGTACCACACCTAAACAGACATTGTCACAAAACTATCATTATCTCCCATCTATTTTCCTAAGGGCCCATTATCTTTCCTAAAAGTCATTTGTTTTTCCATATTGCCCATTTTTTACCTTTCCTTCCCTTATTAAGATGGTATATAAACCCCAAATTCTGACTTCTTGAGTTATATTTTTCTCTGAATTCCAACATACATATGTGAACAAAAATCTCACTTTTCCCTTGTTAATGTCTTTTGTCAGGCCTCCAACTACTGAATCTAAGAGGGTAGAGGAAAGGTTTTTCCTCTCCAAAAGGCGAAATTGTTAAGTCCAGTAGCATGCTCACATAAACCTCAGTGATATTGGCAACTTCTCTCTAGCAACTACAGTTAGACATTAAAATAAAAAAATTTCCTAATTCTTAAAGGAAGTGCAACAGTTTAAAAAAAGCAGTATTGAATTTTTCCAGTCAGATGGGTCATGACCATTCTTGTTTTTCGTTTTATAGCCTTCCCCTCAAAAAGCTTTAACTACTTTTGGCCAAATTTTTGTCATTATTTCCAAATACTTACAGCATATTGAATAAGCTGTAATTTTAGACATTGAAAAACGAGACAAAGTGGTCAAACTAATTATATTATGGCACTAATATGATGCAAAATGTAAGACAGAGGTAGATCTGCAAATCACCACATAGTTCCAAAATCCAATTATAACTGGTTCTCTTTGAAACACCTGTTTTACACAAATGCTTATCCAGTAGCACATCATAAACCACAGGGTTAAAAAAATTTCTTCTGTCATGTAATGTGGAATTGAGAGCTAAAACTGATAAACTTAGCAACAAATGATTTTCTTCAAGAGCAAAGTAATACAGAACCCACAGGACTCACAAGAAAAACTTAAACTAAATTATTAGATACTTTTGGGGGCACTGGCTAAATTCTGCATTAAAACAGAACTTAGTTTTTTCAGGCATTTAAAGATTTTCATGCATTTTGTACCTGGTATTTTTGGTCTCTTATTTTCTTTGACTCACACCCTCTCTCTCCTTAGTATAAGAAATATCCTCTTCGTGTAAGAAAAGCCCAGATTTTAACAGTCCTGGAAATTTTGCAGTAAGGTTAAACCACAGTATCTGATCAAATTCTGCTAAACCAAATATCACTATTTGGGGTTCTTATTAGTATATTATGTTTCTCCTGTTAAGCATCAATTTATAAAATATCACAAGGATAAGAGATCACTTCAGGTGGTGGCAATGTTTCACAAAAGAACCAAAGTGGGGTGGAGTGGATAGAGTGATCAGTCAGATCAACACAACCATCTTTCACCTAGTTTTTCCTTAAAAAAAAAAAAAAAAAAAAAAGTCTAATTGCTTTCCATTTTCCAGAGTGAAAATGGCAGCATAGGAGGAAGGATACTAAAATGTGCAAGCAAAATTGCTTTTTTCACGTCCTTATAAAGTATTAATGTTTTCTAAAATATAATTTGTTATAAAGCTCACAGATGAACACCTTTCATATCAGGTGATATGCAAACCATTATTTGCTCAGCAGGAAACAGGTTTTTTGTATACTCTAATTAACAGCAAGTCTTCCAAGAAAATAAAATAAAGGGAGGTGGGTAATAGTAATCCAACTCTGTAATGCCCACCCAGAATCCTAGAAGGAAAAAAAACAAAGCTGTTGAAATAAAGATGATTTAGCAATATCCTGAAGGTCAGCAGTATTTCCATAATACTTGATGTGGCACAAGTACAAAGTCCTGAGTGTGCTTATACAAGGGTTGCTGAAAAGAGAGCCATGTGTGAGGCACAAACTAACTTGGAAAATTAAAGAGCCTGGACTTAGTCTTTGCTTTTTGCTCAAAACTTTTAAAATGTTTTATGCTGAGCTTTCATGCTATTTTCAGAACAGAAACAAGGGTCTTTGAAGAATTGGCCATAGTGTTACTAGTCACCCAATGGGGCCCATGCTTCCCCGGTGAAGTGCTGGACAACTTTATTCAACAAGTGGTGTCTGAATCAGTCATTCAACAAACTGCTCTAAGGGGCCTGTGTCAGGGCATGCTCTCTATACCCTTAATTTGACTTTAATACTGTAGAACCTCAGTCTCCCAATGTTTAGCAGCATTATCATGAAGGATGTGCCTTTGTTCCTATATACGTATTCTTTATGCAGAAGTATATCTTGAGCGAAGAGTACAAAAGACAATGGTGTGAAAGAAATGAACTCATTAAAAATGTAAGATGGCTGATAGCCTAGGTAGCTGCACATAAAATGTAGCCAGAAGTCAGAATCTTGTAATAAATGAAAGAACAGTCTTATGGGTTGTGTGTTATAACTGTTTAGTTTCATCTTTTCCTAAGGCACAACCAAAGTTCTTTAAGATTAATGTTTTGGCAAGTGCTTTTCTTGCTGGAGGATCATAAACGTAGGTGGAAGTTTTTGCCTAAGTGCATGTTGGTATGCTAAGGTAAGGGAAATAGAACTTGGACTAAAACTAAGGCCAGTAGGTGAAGAAAAACAACAACACTGTATTGGTTTTAAATTTGTACTAAAGCTACTTACTAAATACTGGAAAAATGACTGAATTGTTTAATACCCTTGCTTAAAAAAAAAATGAGTTTCTTTTTGAAGCTGTAGCTCAGGATTGTATACAGGTTAATGTCACCATGTGGTAAAAACCATCTGAGTTTTATAATAATGTATAAGCAGGAAAAAGTCATAAAAGTGCTAAATGGTATAGAAGTACAAATATGATGATATATGAGCAAAGGGGTCAAATCAGGTTTTTAAATCAAGACAGGTGTTATGTTTGTGAAAAGTGATACAATTTGTTATATACTCAAATCCAAATTAGAACTATCTGCCTTACAATGAGATTTCGCTGCCATTTTTTTAAGCACTTTAATGTTTGGAAGTTCTGTTGTCAGTTCAAGTACGTTTAGAGCTATTTTTAACGCTTATACCTATTTCCTTCAAAAAATTAAGGAGCAGGTATTCTAATAAGCTTTATGTAAATAGGATCCTGATCATTTAGCTCTAGTTAACCTAAAACATTTCCCTGGGCATAACCATGGCCTCTGAAAACTGGAAAATATTGCATAATTTAAAAAGTCAGAGTATGATAACATTCACTGGTAACTTCAAATAAATTATGCTATGAAGATGGAATATGGGTAGGCTAGACCACTAATCATGTTTGCCTAGCCATAAAAACAGTAACAACTTAAAGATCTGCAAAGATCAAAGGAAAGAAAACAACCACATTTAACTGGCTGCAGATACAACATTCTATAGGTATCTTTGTGGGCTTTGTCTTTGTGGGCTTCATAAAGGCTATAAGATGATCCACCTACTCTGATTGGCTGTGGCCACACACAGACATGACAGAGCTGGGATGTGACAAGTATAGAACACAGTGGCAGGTCTGAGCTGGCTTATGACACTCCGACTAAGCGCACAGGCAGACAGTGAAGAACTACCATCTTACTGATAGCGTTTTTTTTTTTAACCTCAGAAAACCATCCATGAGGTTACTATAACAAAAATATAAATCAAAGCTGATACAGCTAAGTGCTGGCTCACAGCTGGCCATTTGGATATGGGGTTTTGCCAGCCTAGCTGTTTTCATTAATCAAATATTAAGAAAAGTATAATTCACATGCAACCCTTGTCAGAGAAGAGGAAAAAGTTAATTTCCTATGATCAGCACAAACTGTTAGCCTGTTAAGAAAAGCCCAATTTTTCTAGCATTCAAGTATATACATACACATCATGTCTGTTTCTTTTTAAACATGTCAGGGTGAGGGTTAGGAGGAGGACAAATGAGATCAAGACATGAGCTAAATATCCAACAAGCCCCATTTCTCGTTCTGCGTGTGGCTGGCAGCGTTAGTCAGAAAGTCACTCCCTTGCTGTGAAGGTCATGCTATATTTAAACACGTAGTTCTTTAAGGATTTCCTTATTCATTTGGCCAGGTCTGTGATAGGTGCTTTTTTTGTTTTCTGGGTGGAATAAATTCATCAATACTTCCTGAGAGGCTCAAACAGGATCACTGGCCAGATTCCGAAGATAAACTGTTTGGAAACAAGTTAGAACAAAATGAGAGAAGATAAAATTGTTCCCTGAAAAAATGAAAAAGAACTCATGCGTGAGCTATAATTATAGTGCTTGGTAGGTTTGCTAGTGATTATCTTGGTAGTAGTAGCCTGAGCACACCACATTTTTTCCCAGACTTGTACCAGATCACAGAAACTATTTTTAATTCATTTATTTAAATGTATTAAGCATCTACTAGCATGGAACTAGACGTGTAAATCATCCTTAAAACAAATCTGCAATATAGCTATTAACAGCTCCATTTTATTGTTGAAGAAACTAAGGCTTAAAGAGATCTGCCTAAGGTCATACAGCAGTGGGTGTAAGATTAAGATTCAAGAGTATCTGGTTCCAAAGCCTGTACTCACTCCACTACCTCCCCATCTCACCCTCTTCTTCCACCTCTACCTCATCCTTCCAACATCCTCCTTTTCCCAACACACACACACACACACACACACACGCACGCGCGTGCGTGAAGCAGACTTACCTTCACTTTTGGCCTGCATCTCAGGTAAAGCGTTCTTGTATATATACTGAAAAGAAAGAGGAAGGAAAGCTCTTCAGATTGACTTTTAATCCATGCACACTGCTTACTGACAAATTTAACCACAGTATTTCTGTATATACAAGAACAAGCAACATTGGTATACCCTTTGTTCTTTTAGCAACCATGTCTGTACTCCGTCCAGAACACTTGGCAAGATGCTAAGAAGGCAGAGAAATGACCAACTCAGACTGTAACCTCAGGATGTTTGTAGTTTAGTAGGGAGCATTACGCTCATGCTTGATATGATTTGTATCACAATTGCCAGTTTCATTTCTGAAGATATATTGTAGTAAGGATTAAAGTAGAGTATTCTCAGAATGCTTTGGGAATTATTATATCAGCTCTACAAGGATTACAATACAGGTATGAAATAACCAAGATGGTAACAGTCTTCTTAGTATCCTTTAAAATGAATCATCTCTGAAGATATCATATTCTAAAATTAGTGCATACAGTAAAAGTAAAGTAAAATTTATCCCTGAATTCATTAAGCTATCCATAACATATAGCATATATAGTTTTATATATAGTACACTATTAATTTTGTATACTAATATACAGTGTATCATGTACCTATGCAAAATATAATTTTATAGTATAAAAAATTTTCTCTTTTAAACAAGGGAAGAAAAGGTGAAAGAGCATGTATAGTTGAATTTGTATAATTTAATGTGGCTATGATGCCACTCTACCCAAAACCAGAACTGTAAAGCGGAGCATCAAGTATTATGAAGAATATTCTACTGTCTTAAAATATAACCTCATCTGACAATTTTTCAGATATTAATCTCTAAAACAAAGTTGCCACCTTTTCCTTTCTCTTTAGGAACGAATCCTGAACTGGGGCAGAGAAGCCCTGTATTCCAACCCTTGCTGTTACCTCCACCACTCCTAACTGTTTATTATGCACCTACAATGGTGGGGAAGCACTGGACCCAGAGCTTTATACACATTTCATTCTTAAACTACATCTTACTAGGTAGATATTATTATTCTCGTTTTGCATTTGAGAAATAGTCTCAGAAAGTTCAAATGTTCCATTCAAGGTGTCACAGCTATTAAATGCAAGAAGCAGAATTTGAATTCATGTTCTGTCTAATCGTTAGCCAATATACTGTACTCTAACTAACCAGTGACCTTGAGCAACTCACTTCTCTCTGGGCCCAGTTTCCTTTACCATCAAATGAAGATGTTATATTAGGTGATTTCCAAGGACTACTAAATTGGTTTGGGGAGACAGAAAACTCTGGGCTCAACTCCAAGCGATAACACTAAGATCATGCGTGAGGTACTTGACTTCTCTGAGCTTGTCTTTCCTCAAGGAAACTAATACCTTCCTTATAGGACTGCCCTGAAAATTAAAGGAGGTAATACATATCGAATGCCTAGTCTAGATGAAATTATAAGCTTAAAATTCAAATTTTTTTTATGAAAAATTTCAAACATAAACAAAAGTACCTATCACATAAAATGTTAAAAATATCTTCTCACATGTGCAGAATCTGTAGTGATGTTTCCTCTAAAAACTCTCCTAAATTACATCAGTACAACCCTTCCAACCAGAAAATTAACATTAATACAATACTACCATCCAAGTCAAGACTTCATTAAAATATTGCTGACTGTCCCAACAATTTCTTTTTTCTTTCTGATCCAGGTTACTAACCAGAAATAGGCATTACATGTAGCTTTCGCGTAATGTCTTAACAGTTTATTTTCTAACTAGAACAGTTTTTCAAGTGTTTCTTTGTCTCTCATGTACTTGATAGTCTTAAAGAGTATAGGACTTTCAATCTGTAGAACCTCCAACCTGAGTCCATCAATGCTTCCTCATGACCAGACCCAGGCCATGCATTTTTGGCAAGAACACCATAGAAATGATGCTTAGCTCATCTCAGTGCATTACATCAGGAGACACACTATACTGACGTGCTCCATCAAGGGCAATGTTTAAACTTAGATGCATAGTCAAGTTGGTTGCTGACAGTTTTCTACACTGTAAAGTCACCATTTACCCCTTGTATTGGTGTGTCATGGGAAGACATTCTGAAGTAAACCAATGTGTTCCTCATTAAACTTCCACCTATCAGCCAGAGCATCCATTGGTAACTAAAGCCTATCGACTACCCCAACGATGGCTGCCAAATGCTGATTATTTTTCCATTGTTCCTTCTACATTTATTAGTTGGTATTCTTCTGTAAGAAACAGTTTTTGCTTCTCCTCATTTATTTATTCATTTATTTATATTAGTATGCACTCACGGATTCTGCTTTTATTCAATAGGTTGTTAAAACTCTTGCTATTTAATTTTGATACTAGAATTATCATAGGGGATAGAACTAGGTAATATATGTATGTGCAAACATATATATACATATATTTATAATTTACACAACACATTCCATATTTGTAAATCTCTTCTGAGACAGTGGAGAATTCAGGCTTTTGTTATCCTCAAGATATCTACTTTCTGTTTAATCAATTTGTTTATTTCTCAACTCACGCCACCATCTCCATCTACCCACTCCATACCCCTTCCCCTCATCACCCTGCTTCCTTGCCCTGCACAGCAGTGCCTTCCCCAAGACAATCAGATTTTCTTGGAAGCTCAGCATGCTGCTGCCACTGACCCCGCTTCTTCATTCCCTATTTCCCTCAGCACTGACCCCTCTTCCTCATTCCCTATTCCTTAGACACTGAATGCTACCACCTTACACAGCACTTCTTCCCCTTCAGTGGCCTTCTTGAAGAGTTTCCGCACCAGGACTGAAGAAGAAAGTGAAAGGAAGATGGAAAGAGGAAGGAGAAAGTGGGATATCCTAGCCTTTTAAAAGAGAATATAAGTATAATTTCACCTCCTCCTGAATATTAGAGAAATTCATTACTGTATTATATTACACTGAGATATTGTTCTTGGGACTTCTTGGGCAGTGTTAAGGTCCTATGTTTTTAATTCTTGGGTTAGCTTTATAATTATTCTTGTTTCTCTTTTTCTGTCATTTATCAATTTCCCCAAGCACTTTCTCCCATATCCTTTCCCTTTTAAATTAGATATTTCCCATATGCTATGGGCTGAGAATCCAAATAATCAATGTAGTAAGAAGTTGCAAAAAGTAAATATACTTAGAGTCAGAGTTTAATAACCTTGAGCTTTTCACAGCATGAATTCAGTGATTCTTAGTTACCCAGAAGTTCTTTTTATATAATTCTAGGTAGTTAAATTTTAGATAATTCAAGTTGCCTAAACAAGTTGATCTCCAGATAGGTGAGATGCAAATGTTATTTTGGGGCGGTATTCTAAAAATTTCACTTAAGTAAATTTTCACATTGGTTCAAAGGAAAATTTTCTAGAAATATGTCAGCTCTCTCAATTCTTTTTTTCTCTTTAATTTATTATTATTATTTTTTAAAAAATTATTGGGGTGACATTAATAAAATCAAATATGTTTCAAGTGTACAATTCAAAAGTACGTCGTATATATATTTCATTATGTATTCACCACCCAAAGTTAGACTTCTATTCTCTCAATTCTTGAGAAGAATCTGAGATTAAACATAGCCTGATCCCCTCGTAAAGAGATCAATACGTACACATTCATTCAGTGAATCATTTAACAATATATACTGAGTGTGTACTATGTGACAGGGCATTCATTGTTCTAAGCATTTGGGAGAGTAGCAGTGAATAAGATAAAGTTCCAGCTACTCTTAAAGAACTTATAGTCTAGCTGGAAGAAGTAAACAAGTAAATAAGTATATAACTGGTTATAAATGCTTTGAAGAAAAATAAGGCCTGATAAGGGGGGAGAGAGTGATATGGAAGTATTATTTGAATAGGGTGATCAGAAAGAATTCTGATTTAATTTTCGCTATTAATGGCTGACCTCCAACAGATTCTTTACTAGGGAAGGAGGGGAAGAGTGACAACCGATTTGACAGGGAAAGAGACTACTTAAGCTGTGGACTTCAGACTCATGCTTTTCCACTCCCCTACTCAGGGGGTCTGGCTGCTTTTCTTTCTCCCTTACATTTGTTCACTATAAAATAAGATATGCTGATCAGCTAGAAATGGAGATATTTTATTCTATTACTAAAAAAAGTTTATATCCTACTTGCATTAAATAGATCATGTGTCAGAGGTCAGTTAGTACGACTGTCTTACTTTAAGGATGAGAAAACCAGCCTTCAGAGAGAGGAAGGGACTTGCTTAAGGTCACGCAATGGCAGAGGCAAAGCTGGAACATAAGTTTCTGATTCCGTCTCTGACATTTTATATTTACGTCATCCTATTTGAAGAGTATAGAAAAAAACACTCAATATTAGGTTTAAAAAGCTTCTATTTCCTACCTGAAAAGGATGTGAAGATAAGACCCAAGGCCTGTTAAAATATGCCACCATGCATGAAATTGTGTGGTAACACCTATGACCGGTGGTACCTTCTTTCGAAAGTTCCTGTATGGAAAGGGGGCAAAAATCACCATGTTATTTTTTTTTTTTTTAAATATTTAGCAACTAATGTTGACAGTTTCAGAAAACTGTGAAATGCCATTTCTCAAATACGGCAATTATTTCATTTCTAAGCCTGTTGTAGTCTGCTGTATTGTTTTCCAAAGTGTATTTTGAAAAACAGTATTTCTAGCAAAAGTTCTACAAAAAAAAGGAGTCTGCAGTCAGAATAAATGCTGGAAATAGCACATAGTTTGTTGTGCTTTTGGCAATCTGTGATGCATATTAACAGATTAAAAACTTTTAAAAGTCCTACCATAACTAAAAGAGTTTATCTTCTTTTTTTCCAGGTAACCTACTAATTGACAGGACCCTTTACTCAAGTTATATCAACACCTTATGGAACAAGTGCTTCCTAGAATACACTTTGGGAAACATCGATCTACTTAGCTATTTATTCACTTTAAGAAACTAGATAAATGCTCTTCCTATGCCCTGCATACAACCGTAATCTTAGAAGAGCACCACACAGTATACAAAGTCCTTTTGTATCTATTATTTCATCTCATAGCAAATCTTTGAGGTGTCTATTATTAGCTATGCTTTACATCTCAGGAATGTAAAATTCAGAGAGGTTAACTGAATTGTTCAAGTCACTCAGCTGGTGGCACAACCAAGTCTAAAATTCTAGATCTTTGGATTGTGTATCATATTAATAGTCTCATTTAGTAGAAGGAAAACAAATCAATATGAAATACCAAATTATTTTTCTAGAAACCTCCATGAATTTTTAAGACAATCATCATTTCTAAACTAAGAATCTGCTTTGTTTCTTAGTGGCTCTCACCCAGAGGAGGACTTACATCAACAGTGTAAAAGCTCCAGTGGGGTTTCTGATGAGTATTACTGATTCAGAACAACTCAATTAGATCTTCATTTCCTAAGCAAGGTGTATTACTTGTTTGTTTATATACATTTAAAATCTCCATTTACTAATTTAACTTTTTATTATGGATAATTTTAAACATGTGCCAAAGTAGGCAAAATAATGTACTCATTACCCAGCTTCAGCAATTTTAACTTATGGACAATCTTGTATCATCTAAACTCTAATCCACTTCTCCCCCACCCCATATTATTTTGAAGCAAATCCCAGGTATTATATCATTTTATCTCTAAATATTTGTTTGTATCTCTTAAAGATTAAAATCTTTTAAAAATATAACCATACCATTTTTATACCTAAAATATTAATAATAATTCCTTAATATCATAAAATATTCAGTTACTAATCAAAGTTCTAATCATCTCATTAACTTTTTTGTTTATGGTTGGTTTATTTGAATCAAAATCCAAAAAAGGTCAATACGTTTGGTTGATATATCTCTTAAGTCTCTTTTAATCTAAATGTTCCTTCTCCCCTACTCCTGACTCCCCTTTTCCCCACTTCCCTCTCTCCACAATTAATTTGCTGAAGAGACCAGGTCATTCATCCTACAGATTTCCCCCAGTCTGAATTTTGCTGATTGCCTCTCTGTGGTGCTCTTCAATATATTCTTCTGTCCTCTGTTTACACAAGACTGTTTAGGTCACAGAATTTTGAGTTGGAAGGACCCACTAGTTTAACCTATTTAATTTGTTCATTTTATGAAAACTGAGACACAGAAAAAGAATGCCTTAGTGACAGACAAGGGTCCAGAGACCCAAGAATCAAACTCCAGTCAATGCATAATTGCTGACAAGATAGTAAAAGGAACACTTTTTTAGAAAACAACATTAAGCATATTAAAGTACAAAATTATATACATATATTTCAAATGCTTATTACAAATCATTCTTACCTAGCAAATTAGACAGATTTAAAAAACCTAGTCAACATTTGATTAAAAATCCCTACAGATGTTACAAAATATTCTTAGGCCTAAATTTTTAGGTAATTTAAGTAAGTCCTCCCAGAATTTATCTTTATTGTGCTGCACAAATCTTTTTAATTTCAACAATGGCAAAAAAATCACTTCGGGGCACTAATAATTCTATATGCCTATGAAACTGTTTAGTTGATTGCTTCCAAAAATTTTTCTCAAAGATTAAAAATATATCTTACCTCAGTGAGACACAAAAGATGTTATCTATGTTCCATAATAAAAATCCCAATAAAAATAAACCCAAGGATGTATAACCCAGTCCTCTAAGCCAAGGGTAAACCCTGTGGGGGAAAATAAAAAGCAAAACAAAATAAAATTTTGTCAAGTCATGTCAGAGCTTGAAGTCATCATTTTCATGAGAAGGAAAGGTTTTCGATAGTTTTTTTTTTTAAAAAAAACCCATCTATTAAATTCTCTAATACATTTGCTTATTACAGTTAGCCATTAAGAGATACTGAAAGAGAATGTGCCACTAAGACTTTGCTAAATGTATCAAGAAGGTAATCTGAAAGCCCTCAACAATTCGGCAGTCCCATGGAAGTGCAAGGGGAGTGGTAGGACAGAATTAACATGGACTGAGTCACTTGCTCTGTTTTGGACACTGGAGTAAATTAGATACACACTATACACACTACACTACAGACACACACACACACAAATAAAATCTTCAGATAAACTCTGCGAGGCAGGTATTATTTTTTTCATTTCACTGATGAGAAAATGAAGCTTGGTGCGTGACTCAAAATACTAACAGTAGCTTATATATTTTTTATAGTTTCAATGAGGTATCATGGACTTAAACTGTATATATTTAAAGTGTACATTTGATGAGTACATCTGTATATATCCATGAAACCAACACAACATTCTAGATAAAAAACATATCCATCACTTCCAGAAGTTGAGTTTGCATTTTTTAGAATGTTATATAAATGGGATAATACAGTATAACCTCTTTATTGCTTTTTTCACTTGGCATAATTATTTCGAAATTCATTTTCTTTTATTGCTGAGTAGTACTCCACTTTATGGATATATCACAATTTGTTTATCTGTCCAAATGCTAATGGACATTCATGCTGTTTCCAGTTTTTTGCTATAACAAATAAAGCAGCTATGAACATTCGTCTTTGTATGGACATACGCTTTCATTTCTCTTAGGTAAAAAGCTAGGAGAGGAATGGCTGAATTGTATGGCAGGTGAATGTTAAGCTTTTATAAGGAAGGCACAGCTAAACTTTTCCTAAGTGATTGTATCATTTTACATTCCCACCAGCAGTGTATGAGTTTTTTGTTCTACATCCTCACTTATTGTTCCAATAGGTGTGTAGTAGTATCACCTTGTGGTTTTAATATGCATTTCCCTGATGACTGTTATAGATTATCTTTTCACTTGCTTATTTGCCATCTATATATCTTCTCTAATACAATTTGTTGAGCCTTTGCCTATTAAAAATTGCTGTTTGCCTTATTATGAATTCTTTACATATTCTAAATCTTGTTGGATATATTTTGCAAATATTTTCTCTAAGTCTGTAACTTGCCTTTCAATTTCTTGAAGAATAAAAAAGTTTGCTATTTGATGAAGTTCTATTTATCAATATTTTCATTATAGTTTGCACTTTTTGTGTCCTATTTAATAACTCTTTGCTTAACTAAAGGCTACAAAAACTTCTACGTTTTATTCTAGAAGTTTTATAATTTTAGCTTATACATTTAGGGATATGATTCACTTCTAGTAAATTTTGGGAATGGTGTGAGTTTAAGTTCACTTTTAAAATAAGAATATCAAGCTGCACAACACAATTTTTTGAAAGGATTATCTTTTCCCCACAGAATTACCTTAGAAAGTTTATGGATGTGTGGGTCTATTTTTAGATGTTCCATTGATCTATATTTCATTCTTACCACCAATACCACATTGCCTTAATTACTGTAGTACAGAGCAAATCAAGTAGTGTAAGTCCTCTAACTTTACTGTTTTCAAAACTGTATTTTGGCTATTCGAGGTCCTTTGCCTTCCCATGTAAATTTCAGAATCAGTTTCTCAATTTTTACCAAAAAGCCTGCAGAGATTTTGTGATTGTACTGAACCTACAGATCATTTTGGGAAGAACTCATATCTTAATAATACTGAGTTTTCTATCCATGAAAATGGTGCATATCTCCATTTATTTAGGTCTTAATTTCTCTTAGCAAAAAAACTGTTCATCATAGTTTCCAATGTACAGGTCTTGCATATATTGCTAAATATAACCCCTAAACATTTGTTGTTTGTTGATGCTATTTTCAATTGTTTGCACTAGTACATAAAAATGATTTATGAATACTGACTTGAATCTGGTGGCCCTGTTGAATTCCACTTATTGCATCTGGTACAGGTCCTGTGATATTTTCTGTATATGATTATGTCATTGCAAATATCATGTTGGATAAGACTTCTACCAGTATAATGTTGAAAAGAAATGGTGATAATATATATCCTTTAGTCTTGATTTTAAGATAATTTTTGAAAACATTTCATGACTAAATGTGTTGTGTTTATAGCTTAAGAAAGTTCTCTTGTACTACTAGTTTATAAAGAACTGTGTTTTTTTGGTTGTGAATAGATGTTGAATTTTATAGAATGCTTTCTCTAAATCTATTATTGTCATGTAGTTTTTCTCCTTTGTTTTTTAATATTGTGAATGACAAGAATAGCTTTTCTGAAGTTTTTTGTTATTTTAACAAGTATTTGCATATAAATGAATGGAAAAGGTGATTAGTTTAAAAGTCATCAGAAAAGCATAAACCTGGCTGTGTATGGAAAGGGCATTATTGTCACTGTTTGATGAAGGTTCTCAGAGAAGACGAGGTTAAGAGAATCGTAGACTGTCTTCAGCTTTTGAGAGTTTATCATAGCCCCATTTGGGGGAGGCAAGAATAATTCCCAGAAAACACAGGGCTCAACATAGTGAAGGCATCTGGCAGGGTTGTAGTGTGGGCCGGGTGCTGAGATGTTATAGGAATATGATCAGTGGGTGCAGGACACTATTTTCTGCTTCTAGGCTTACTTACCAGGGCCAATCTTGAGCTTTCAGCAGTAGTTCAAAGCAAAATTCTTCTGTGAGGTGAAATGCATGTCTGGTTATCCAGGTAGCAGGGTACGCAGGAGAGAGCAAGAACTTCATCAGCACATGGTTCATGCAAGCTAAGTACAGATATACTTCTGGGGACAAACTATCCATATATTATCAGGTATAAGAGTGTTCGAAACAAAAGTTCCTCAACATATCTGCGTGTGGAGTCACACTGCTTCATTTTCAACTGGCTGCCTGCCTAGTGTATAGCTATCATCTTAGAAATCCTTTCCCTTCACCTTCACTTTGGGAAATGCCTTCACTTTTCTCTGTATTTCCTATGTCTTGTATCCCATGTCTTCCTTTTTCCTGGTTTATTCTCTCATTTTGTTCGAACACATCCAACAACAGGTTTCTGAGCAATAGTTCATGGTATGTAAGTTTTTGACAACTCGAATGTATGAAAATTTATTTTGTCCCCATGCTTTATTGATAGTTTGGCTGCCTACAGAATTCTAGGTTAAAATTCTACTTTCCAGTTTTGCTTTGGTAGGTCCAAAGATATTCTGATTTCTGACCCTTTATATGTATATCTGCCTTCAAACTATATAAACTTCAAAATCTTCCTTGTCTAGAATTCTGAAACGGGCATGGGTCTGTTTCTGCCTATTGTGCTGAAGAGCCAATGGGTTCTTTTTGTCTAATAACTCGTGTCTTTCAATTATAGAATATTTTCTTGAATTATTTTGCAGATGATTGCATCCCATTTTCTCTGAAGCCCTGTCCTCTTTTTTATGTTGGTACTTCTGTTCTGGCCCAGTAATATTTCTACTGAGTCTCTTTTATTCTCCATTTTTCCCTCATCATCCTGATGGCCCCCAGGGTGTGTCTGTTTGTCTTTGCTTCTGCTCTATCTGCTGTGAAGCACACGTAGTTGAGGAAACACTTTGCTGCTTCTCCACAGCAGTGGTGGTGAGTGAGTCTAAGGGTCCTGAGGCCTTGCAATGTCCTGTTTACTCAGCCATACCATGGGTTTCACGCCTCTTTGGTGGTGGATTCCTGCTGGTGAATGGGGGAGTGGGGTCATGGACCATAATGGAATCATGGTGCATGTCTAGGAGAAGGGATTCCAGTGGCTTCATTTATCTTTCAAACCCTTCACTTCAGTTTTCCATTTTATCACATTTTTACATTTTATTTTTTGTAGGGATTATCTGAATATTGCTTCTTTATAGTATCCTACTCTTGATTCCTAGGTGCAGTATATTCCTAGAAATATTAATAAATATTTGTTCTTGTTTTGTTTTTGAAGTTTTGCTCTTCAGGCATAAGTTGTTTCCTCTATGTTGACTTTTTCCTTTACTATTTGTTTTGGCCTCTGTCTTTCATATTGGATGCATTTATCATAGGTCTGGTACTGTTTACTCATTCTTAAGAGTGGGAAACTAAAAAGGTGATGACAAACTCTAAGTGTATGGTTAAGGTCTTTAGATTAGTAATTTCACTAAAGGGTATTTTGTTGGACCAATATAAGTACCTTTAGGTCTTTTCAGGGTACTCAAATTACCTAAAAGAAGATTCTTTCAATTTTCTGCCTATAAGTCTTTGCATTTAGCATTCAAAATGTATAAGGTCACCCAATTTCTCTGATTTCAGTATAGTATTCATGTGCTCAATTGTGCCTGGTAAAATCCAATCTAGAGACATTGCTTACCTTTCTAAAGAATAAACTTCCAAACTTTTGCAGTTGCTCAGTGGTATGGAGTAGGCAAGAGGATCTAATGATTTAAGTTTTCTTAAAACTTTTAAACTATCCTCTATTTTTGAGCCCTCCTTCATCTTGTCCAAAATGCCTGTTGTGTTAATGCCTGATACCTGAGAAAATTTTCTGATGTAAAGGGGAGGTTCTTGGCCTACGGCGTTTTTTTTTTTTTTTTGGGGGGGGGGTTAATTAAGGCAGTTAGCAGTAATCCACCTACTTTCCAGCTTCTACATTTTATTAAGTCTTTTCCTTGTGGATTTATGCTTTATAAATAGATTCCTTTGTTGTAGTCTTGGTACGGTTGCAGAAGTGAGCAAAACAGGTATCTGTGGATCTTCAATATTGTACCTCTGTTTTCTTTTTCATTAATTTTTGCCCTTTGTTAATTCCATTTTTCATTTCTCTTTGGGTTTATTCTATTAACCTATTTTCTAATTACTGAAGTTGGATGCTTAGTTCAACATTCTTCAGCTTCTCTATTTCTAATGTAAACACCTAAGGCTATACATTTCCCTTAAAACCAATCTTTAAATACAAGTGAAAAAAGTCAAAATAGAAATTTTGAAATGCTTAAAATGGAACCATAATGAAAATACTACAAATCAAAGTAGAATGTAGCTAAAGTGGTTCTTAAAGTTTCCAAATATATGGGATATTCTGACTAATCCTGTTTTAACTAACTGTACTATAGTCAGAGAATACATTGTGAATGATAATCATTCAATGCATGCTTGAGAAGAACATGCATTCTTTAATTGCTGGATGTATTAGATGGTTTTGTTATTACATTACTCAAATTTTATCTATATCCTTGTTCACATTTTCTGGTCTGAGTCACTGTGTTAAAATCTCAGCAGAATTGGAATATTTATCTATTTCTCTTTGTAATTCTGTCAATTTTTGCTTAAAAATTTCTATACAAGTTAGAAATTGTCATTTTTTTTCTATAAATTGAATCTTGATAATAATATAGTGAACATTTGTTTTAAATAATGCCAAAATTTGTCTGTTATTAAAATGGCTAGTCCAACTTTCTTTTAGTCAAGATTTGTGTGGAATATATATCTATATCTATATCTATATATATAAAATTTATACCCTTTCAAAATTACTGTGTATTTATGTTCTAACCATGTTTCTTATAAACAGCACATTGCTGGACATTTTTTCCCTGTTTGACAGTCTTTTGTCTTTTAACTGCTTAGCTTTGTCTGTTTATATTTACTGTTATTACTGATATATTCTGAATTATTTCTACCCTTTTATTTTCTGCTTTATATTTGTCCCGGCTTTGCTTCCCTTTCCCCTTCCTCCTTCTCCTGAGTTTTTAATTGTTTTCATAATTCTTTTTCCTCTTTCATGTTTTTTAAAGTTATTATAAAATCAATTATTGTTTTTGGTGTTTACCAAAAATGCACAGGTAAGATCTAAAATTAATGACTGTATGTACCCTCTTCCCAAATAAAAAAGACCTCAGGAACTATGTATCTCATGCATTATTCTGTTTACCATTTTACTTCCACATTTTTAATCTCTCAAATTAGGTATTATTTTAAACACTCATAATATTTTGTTCAGATAGTTCAACAGGTGACCATTTTTTCTTTTATTGTTCTTTCTTGTGTCTCAGCTCTTCCTCATAAAAGTATCTTTTAGAAGGTCTCTCAGTGAAGTGTAATGGTAAACTTTTTCCATTTTTGTCTCAAAATGTCTTTCTTATCCTTGTCCTTAAAAGATATTAGGGTATACAATTCTAAATTGATGGTTAATTTCTCTCAGCATTTTAAAGATAACAGTCTATTGTGTTTTGGCTTCCACTGTTGCTGTTGATAGTCTGTCTTAGACTATTTGTTATTCCTTTGTTGGTAATATGTCTTTTATCTTTGGATGTCTGTAAGATCCTTGACTTTGGATTTCACCAATTTCAGCATGCTTTTTCAGGATTCAACTGCAGACACTATCACTAAAGCAGAAAAAATTTTAATACTTTAAATTCCAACTGAAATGCTGAATGAGCAAGATTTAAGCACTCCAAGAATGATTTATGAACACAACCACAAAATTATTTTGCCAAAGGAACATTTTTTTCCCACATTTAGTAAGAGGGAGAATTGGAAAACCTCTGGACAAACCATTGCATCCAGCAACATACCATCTTAGCTATAACTCACAAATCAAGAAGCTGCCATCCCACTTGTCTGTTCTAGAGCCATAGTATACACACTCTAGATACACAACAGTAAATGGTTGCCTTACATACTACCACTTCTCTTCCCTAAGCTGACTTGGTTCAAAATTCTAGTCTCATGTGAATACATATAATTGGCAGAACTTGAATGTATTTAGAACCTTACCTGCAAAGAAAATATGGGAAATATAGCTCAGCTTTTAAGCATCTCCATTATAGGAAGGCACACTTAAAGGAGGCTGGAATGACGCTGAGTGAGCTATCTATCTTCCACACCTGAGAAAGATTTGCTTTCATTTATCCTGCTTGGGAATTATTCTTGACATTGAGGAATCATGTCTTATGGATTCTAGAAAATTCTCAACTATTATCTCTGAATATCTCTTTTTCCCTCATTTTTACTATTCTCTACCTTTGGAACTGCAATTAGAAGTGTTATCTCTTTGTGATGCTTTTATTTCTTTAGACATCTTCCAATTTAATACTCTCTTCAACTATGTCTAATCTACTTTTAATTTATCCATTGAGTTTTTATTTCAAAGATTTTTTTAAATGTCAGAAGTTCTTTAATTCTTTTTCAAATCTGGAATTTCATTTTTGATACTCTACTGTTCCTTGGTTACATTTTCATTTCTCTTCTATTTCATTAAATATTGTTAAAATTAGTTACTTTAGGTTTTAGCATCTGACTTGAGGAGTTTATTTCTCCTGTTTTCTGTTTCTCTTGACTTTTGCTTATGGTAGCTTATTTCTTCTTCTGGATTTGGAATTACTGATTGTGTGCACATGTTCGATCTCCAGTCTGTGGAAATCCTGAGAAGCCTTCCTTGAGGGTACATTTCTTTACAGATAATTTGCTTTTCTTTTTCTCAAATACCCTGGGGCTCTATGAAAGTTGGATCAGTTTGAGTTATTTTACATGTTGAGGTTTACAAGACAATGAAAGTTATATACCCAAATCTGTGTGAATGAAGAAGAGTGATTACAAATTCTCAGGGGAATAATTTTTCCTACCTAAAACTGAGACTAAAAGACGAGTTACTGAGGTGCAAATTTTTTTCTAGCCTAGCCTTTCACTCACAAATTATCTCTTTGATGGTCCTGGCTTTATGTATACATGTGTATGGTGGTGGCAAAGCAGTTCTAATAGCCTATCTTAAACATGCCAAAAGCTTTGTCTTATATCTTCCTTAAAGCTGTTCAAACCTAATGCTCTGATTTCCTGGTATCTGCAAATGCACTTCAAAGCGATCATGATCTCAGAACTCATTTGTCTAGTTTATACCTCCTTCTTTGGATCTGATGCTCTGGAATTTAAGTTCTTTTGAGCTCAGCTATGCATTTAAAGGATGCTTCTTATATTTTACCCAGAATTTCTAACATTTTTTTTTACAGGAGTAATTTTCAGATATCTTTTCAAAAATATTAAAAGAAACATAAGTTTTATGAGTTTCAATCAGACTCAAAAAAATCTTCACTAATAAGCACTATTCTGAGTTCCATGGGTTACCAAGATAACTAAGATTTTAAGGAACTTACAATCTAGTTGGGCAGACAAATTAAGTAAACAATGAACCATACTGAATGAAAGGATATAAGAAATGAAAATATAAGAAAGAAGCTATGACAAGGCAGATGGAAGAAAGATGTGTTTTACTTTATAGGATAGCCACCATTCCGTACTTTTTATAGGTCTATCATTTGTCTTTCTAAACATACCGGTATCCTATCTTCCAGACTTGACTTAAGGCAAGGGCTGTGTTTTATGCTCATTTACATTTCCCTAAGGTGCCTAGATTAAAAACAAAATAAACTATGGACTTCTGCTTCTGAGAAGATAAAACAGACATACTTTTCCCCTCTTCTTCCCACTAAGTACAATTAAAAACCATGAACATTATATATAAATAGATATTAAGAAGACTCTGAAAAGTGAAGAGAAGAGGGCAGATTGGTTAAAAGCTCTGGGACCACTGTAACACCACAGTGATAAGTTCCATTGTTTTCTTTGTCTCACATATTCCAGAGTTGGAATTGGAGTAGCTAGAAACCCAGAAATGCCACTAAGCATAGATAAAAAATTAAAAAATTAAAAAAATTAAAATAGCCCAACAAAAGCCTGTTTTCTAGGCAAAGGACCAAGAAAGAGGCAGTTTAGAAACACAGTTAGAAACATAACCACTATTCTATAGCAAAATACCACAGAAAAAACCATGGTCTCCCTCATGCATGTTGCAAAGGCTGATTGGGAGCCTAGACTCTCCTCCTCTTTAGGCCGTAAGGAGGAGCCCTAACCTCTTATCAGGCTGAGGTCAAGCAGGAAGCGGGTGGGACTTTCATCCCTACCCAGTAGTAATGAGCTCTCTACTCCTTGCATTATCAGTGGAGACCATGTGGGGAGGCTGGACTTCTATCCTCATGTGTTAACAACACGTTCTTTTTTTCTTTCCCCATTGTAGTGGTGTCGGAGGAGACAGACTAGAGAGTCGAAACTCACTGATGGCCAGAGGTAACAAGGTCATCTCATTGAGGTGTCAGTGGAGGCCACACGGTGAGAAATAATTAGGCACTCCTGCCCCTCCCAGTCAAGGTGGTATCAGGAAGGCCTAGCAGAAAATGGGAATTCTACCCCAGCCCAGCAGTAATGTGTGCCAAGAGAGGCCAAGGAGAAACCTGGAATCCTACTAGTATTTGGCAGTAATTCACCTGTCAGACTATAACAAAAGATCCACCATTTGTGTTATCAGTGTTCTGGGAGGAGAGGAGAAAGAGGATGGGGCTGAAAAGTACTTGATGAAATAATGACTGAAAACTTTTAAATTTGACCACCCCCTCCCTCAAAAAAAAAAAAAAAACTATAAAAAAGCTATAAACCCACAGATTCAAGAAGTTGATCCAACCTCAAACAGGTTAAACCCAAAGAAATCTACATCAAGACACAACATAGTCAAACTTCTAAAAGCTAAAGACAAGGAAAAAATCTTGAAAGCAGTAAGAAAGAAAAAAACACCCTACATATATTTTAGGGTAAAAGCAATTTAAATGACAGGATTTCTTATCAGAAAACTTGAAGGCCATAAGGAAATAGCACAACTTTTTTCAAGTTCTGAAAAAAAAGAACTATCAACCTAGAATTTTATATCTAGTGAAAATATCCTTCAGGAATGAAATAGAAATCAAGATATTCTCAGATGAAGGAAAACTAAGAGGTTATGTTGCCAACAACCAACCCTAAAGGGATGGTTAAGGAAAATTTCTAAACAGAAAGTAAATGATGAGAAAAAAATCTTAGAATGTTAGAAAGGAATACAAAAGGAAAGAGTAAAAATACAGGCAAATGTAATACATTTTCCTTCTCCTGTTGAGCTTCTAAATTATGTGTTACGGTTGAGGCAAAAATCATAATACTGTCTGATGTGGTCATAAATGTATATAAAGAAATATTTAGGATAATTGTATTTTCAATGGGGCAGGGAAAAGGCAGTTATAGGTTGAATTTTTCCCCTCAAAAAAGATACGTTGAAGCCCTATCCTCTAGTACCCCAGAATGTGACCTTATTTGTAAATAGAATCATAGCAAATATAATTAGTTAAGATGAAGTCACCCTGGAGTAGGGCAGGCTCCTTATCCAATATGACTTATGTCCTTATATAAAGACAGCCATGTGAACACACAGAGACAAAGGGAGAATACCATGTCATGACAAAGGCAGAGACTGGAATTACGCAGGTATAAGTCAAAGAATGCCAGATTGCCAGCAAACCATCAGAAGCTAGAAAGAGGTAAGGATGAATTCCCTTACAGGTTTCAGAGGAAGCATGGCCCCACTGACACCTTGATTTCTGACTTCTAGTCTTCAGAACTATAAAACAATAAATTTCAGTTGTTTTAAGCCACCCAGCTTGTGTTACTTTGTTATAGCAAACTTAGGAAACTAATATAGGTATGTAAAGGGGAAGTAAGGTTTCTGTACTTTACTGGGACTAGTAAAATCTTGATACGATTAGATTGTGATGTTCTGTATATATGATACCAAGAATAATCACTAAAAAAGCTATACAAAGAAAAACATTCAGAAACTCTATAGATATATTAAAATGGTTCAAGTAACTCACAGAAAGACAGAAAAAAGAAAACAAAGAAACAATACAGAAAACAAAAAATCAGCAGACAATCCTTAATATATTATGTTAACATAAATGAACTAAATACACCAATTAAAAGAGATTGGAAGAGTGAATTAAAAATCATGACCCAACTATGTGATGTCCAAAGAAACTCACTTCATATCTAATATAGGCAGTTTGAAAGTAAAAGAACAAAAAAGATATATCATGTAAACATTTATAAAAAGAAAGTTTTATTAATATGGCAATGTTAATATGAGATAAAATAGAGTTCAGGCCAAAGAAAATGATCAGAGACAGAAAGAGAAGAGAAGAGCATTACATTATGGCAAAGGATCAATCCACTAAAAGACATAACAATTCTAAATGTCTATGCACCAAACAATGGAACTGCAAAATGGGGTGAATGACAAGATGAGACAAAAACTGATAGAATGAAGAAGAAATAGACAAGTCCACAATTTTATTTGGAGATTTCAACACTTTCGTCTCAATAACTGACAGAACAACTAGACAGAAAATCAATAAAGATAGAAAAGAACTCAACACCACAATTGTGAAGTAAATGGCTAATTCAGTGAGCTTGGGTTGTGCAAATACTGCACATTCCAAAGAAAGGATTGGCCCTTGACTGGTTCTTAGGAGATAACCTCTGAGTTCTTGGAATATCTTGTGTTATAAGACTGTCTCTGTATAGCTGACACCTTGGGCCACATCATATGCTAATAAAGTGATTAATAGTAAATGCCTGTTTTTGTTTGCCTGGGTCCCTGGGCCATACTATATCAGTTTTAAATGTAACCATGAGTATAAAAGTTTTTCTAAGTTTTGTAAGTCCTTCTAGCAAATTATTGAACCTGAGGGTAGTCTTGGGGCCACTGACATAACCACAAAACAACATAATCTAATAGCTGTTAACAGAACATTTCACCAAACATCAGCAGAATACACATTCTTTTCAAGCACATATGGAACATATGTCAAGACAGATCATATCCTGGCTCATAAAACAAGCCTTGACTAATTTGAAATAAATTAAATCATAGAGAATATGTTCTGTGACCACAATAGAATCAATCTAGAAGTCAATAAAAATGGTAACAGAAAAATATCCAAATACCTGAATGCTAAACAACATACTTCTAAACAATCTATGGGTCAAAGAGGAAGTCTCAAGGTAAAGTAAAAAACATACATTGAACTGAATGAAAATAAAAATACAAAATATCAAAATTTGTGGAACACAACTAAAGTAGTGCTGAAAGGGACACTTACTGCATGAAATGCTTACTAGAAAAGAGGAAAATTCTCAAATCAATAATCTAAGATCCTTGAAAAAGAACCTTGAAAAAGAAGAGCAAAGTAAGCCCACAACAAATTGACACATTTCTAACAAACCTAACAGAGAGAAAAGAGACTCACATATTATCAATATCAGTAATAAAACAGGATATTGCTATAAACCCTGCAGACATCAAAAGGAAAACAAAGGAATATTATAAACAACTCTACGTACACAAATTTTGACAATTTAGGTGAAATGAACCAATGCCTTGAAAAATACAAACTATCATAACTCACTTAATAAATTGATAAATCTGAATAGCTTTGTAACTACTAAGGAAATTGAATTCATAGTTTAAAATTGCTCTCCTTCCCCCAAAATTATAGGCCCAGATGGTTTTGCTGGAGAATTCTATCAAATATTTAAAAAAAAGAATTAACACCAATTCTACACAATTTCTTCTAGAATAAAGAAGGGGAAGAAACATTCCTCAATTCATTTTATGTAGCTTTTATTACCCTCATACCAAACTAGAAAACACAGTACAAGAAAATAAAACTTTTATGAATATAGATGAAACAATCGTTAACAAAATATTAACAAGTCTCATTTAGCATATATAAAAAGAATTTTACACCATGACTAAGTAGGGTTCATTAAGAATACAAAGCTGGTTCAATATTTGAAAATCAATCAATGTAATATACCATAATAATAGACCACAGGAAAAAAGTCATATGAGCAAATCAAATGATATGGAAAAAGAACCTGACAAAATTCAACACCTATTCATGAAAAAGATTCTCAGAAAATTAGGAATAGAGAGCAATTTCCTCATCTTAATAAAGAGCATCTATGAAAACCACATGGCTAACACTGTACTTAATGGTGAAAGACTAAATACTTCTAAGATTGGGAACAAAGTAAGGATATCTATTCTCACCACTCTTATTCAACATAATCCTGATAGTCAGCAATAAGGCAAAAAATAAAATCAAAAGCACATACATTAGAAAAGATGATATAAAATGTCCATATTTGCAGCAAATCTCAAGGAATCTCCAAAAGTCTCCCAGAACTGTTTTCAACAAGGTGGCAGAATACTAGATAAACAACTAAACTCAATTATATTTCAATATAATACAATTTAAATTTAACCAAAATTTAAAAATATAATACCGTTTACTCTTGCTCAAAAAATGAAAACTACAAAATGTTGAAGAGAGAAATCAAAGACAATCTAAATAAATGGAGGGACACACTATGTTCATAGATTAGAAGACTCAATGTAGTAAAGATGTCAATTCTTTGCAAATTGATATGCAGGTTTAATGTAATTCCTATCAAAATCTCAACAAGATTTTAGACAATATCATTTTAAAATTTATATGGAAAGGCAAAGGAACCCAAACAGAACAATTCTGAAAAAGTGAGAAAAATCAGTTTATATGATTTGAAGAGTTATTTTACAGCTACAGTAATCAAGAGGGTATGGCACTGATGGAGAGATAAGACACACAGATCAAAGCAACGGAATAAAAAACCCAGGAACAGATTTTTACAAACATACTCACATAATTTTTGAGAAAAGTATAAAAGCAATTCAATGGAGAAAGGACAGCCTTTTTAACCAATGATCCTGGGGCAGCTGGACATTCATAGGTAAAAAACGAACCTCAACCCAAGCCTCATACCTTATATGAAAACTACCTCAAAATAAATCATTACATAAATGTAAAATGTAAAACTATACAAAACTTTTAGTAAAAAACATAGAAAAATATAGGGTTTGGGATAGAGTTCTTAGACTTGACACCAAAAGCATGATCCATGAAAGGAAAACTGATAAATTGGACTGCATCAAAATTAAAAACTTTTACTCTGTAAAAAACCCTGTGAAGAAGATGAAAAGACAAGGTACAGAATGAGAGAAGATATTCGTGAGCCACATGTTTGATGAAGGACTGTTCTCTAGAATATATAAGGAATGCTCAAAATTTAACTGGAAATGGAGAAATAATTCCATTAGAAAATGGGCAGACATGAACAGACATTTCACCAAAGAGGATGTACAGGTGGCAAATAAGCACATGAAAATACATTCAACATAATTAGACACCTGGGAAATGATAATTAAAACCACAATGAGATATCAGTATATATACATAAGAATGGCTAAAACACCAAATGTTGACAAGGATGCAGAGAAACCAGGTCACTCATACTGGTGGGAATGTAAAATGGTAGACTCACTCTGGAAAACAGTTTGGCAGTTTTGAGAAAAATCAAACACAACTATCACAGAACCTAGCAATTCCACTCTGCGTATTTATTCCAGAGAAATGAAAATTTATAGTCACACAAAAACATGTAAACAAATGTTCATAGCAGTTTTATTCATTATGGTCTGACCACTGGAAACAATCCAGGTGTCATTCATCAGGTGAATGGTTAAACTGTGGTACATCCATATCATGGACTACTACTCAGCAATAGAAAGGAATGAACTACTGGTACACTCAACAATTTATATTAATCTCCAGTGAATTATGCAAAGTGCAAAAGGCCAATCCAAAAGGTTACATATACTGTATGATTTTATTTATATGACATTCTTGAAATTAAAAAAATATATAGAAATGAAGGACAGATTAATGGTTGCCAGGGATAAGGACAGGGGGTTGAGAGGATGGAGTTGGGAGGGAAGTGGATGTGACTATAAAAGGACAACACAAGGATCCTTGTGATGGAATTGTTCTCTATCTTGACTCTATCAATATCAAATCCTGGTTGTGATATTGTCCTATAGTTTTGTAAGATGTTACTTTGGTGGAAATTGATAAAGGGTATAGGGGATCTCCATTATTTCTTAGAAATGCATGTGCTTCTACAATTACCTCAAAATAAAATTTAATAATAAAAAATCCCCTACAAATCATACTATTTATTTATGGAGCACCTACTGTATCACCAGGACCTATCTTCATAAACTCTATAAAGATTATACCTATTTCCTAACTGATATTTCTGGAACACAGATTCTTTGTGACATTAATATCCTTCCTTGAAGAGTTCCTTAGTCAAGTAGTTTGAGAAACATAAAAACATTTTTTTTTGCAGTAGGATTTTTAAAGGACTTTAATATACTTACATTATAAATATTCAAAAGAAGGCCATCATACACAGCTTTCCTCAAATTTCTTTAATTTTGGAACTTTTGTTTTCACATACCTATTAACAACTTGCCTAAAGAACTAATATTCCTTGTAATATACCAGAATAAATGTTGGGTTATAGTTTTCAATCAATATCCCTGCTGGAGTTGGGTTTTATGTGTTATTTCAATCTAGGTTATATATTTACCACTTGAATGTACTCTAATCATAGTGTTGCAGATCTAAACTACTTACCATGTAACAATATAAATAGATCGAAGTACTAATGTAAAGACCAACATTCCATACATGACCTGAAGAAAGGAAAAATGAAGTTAGTAAAATCATTATTCTTTCGCAAAGGAAGTATATTTTGCATACAAAAATAGCCCTCCCAATTAAATGTAAATATTTATTACCTTTAATTACATTTTAAAGAACAATTTTTAAAAATATGTAATTACATAATTGAGAGTCATACTAACCTTTGAGGAAAAGTTAAGAGACTGCTTGTAAATAATATTAGAAGTCCTATGTCAACTGTAATTCTGAATGGTTAAACACAATTTTAAATATCTGCTGAAACCTGAACAAACACTGTAATTTTGCCTCACATTCCCGAGATCCTTCCCTTCTCTTTAGCTTCACTTTCAGCAAATGATTCTACTTCTTATTTTATAACAATATGAACTCTTTTAACCTTTCCTCCTAAATGTTTCTGTATCCATATATGCAGCCTCTCCATGGATACTTTCTCCCATTTCTGTCTCCAAAGAGGTGCCCACTTCTTTTTGACTGAGGTAAGTATAATTTGGGTTCTTTATTCTATATGCTCCTACATCTTCCTAGACTTGGCTCTATCAACTATCTTTCTCTTCTGTATTGAGCAATGGATAGGTACTACTACCTGGAAAACTGAACCTAGTGGGGAAATTGAACTTTTAAAATTATGGAATAGTAAATACAAAAAAATTACATAGAATATAAATGTATAGCTTAACAAATATAAAGCCAACATCTGGGAAAGCATCACTCAGGTTAAGAAATGACTCTCTCCTAATATCTGAGTTTAAACCTTAGGAGGAAAATCTGAGCTGAAAAAACAGGTTTATGAATCATCAGCATACAAAAGTCAAGGGGAATGGATTGTTCAGGGAGTATATTAAACATACTGAATGGATAAGGAAGGATCTATACCCTGGCAGTACCATGGGGCTTTTTCAAATTAATTTACTTCTCTTCTTTATGTCCACCTATAAAAGGCTGATTTCCCAGGCTCTCTTGCAGCTAGAAGTGGCCACGTGACCTTTGTAACTTTATGCATACTATAATATCAGTCATGTTTTAAATAAAGATACCGAAATACCTTTCTGCTCCTTATAATTTTCATCTGAAAATATTTTTACAATAAATTTGTCTTTCCATATTTAATAACTTTTCAGCCTCCAGGCTCTAAAGACTATGAAAATATTATTAGTGTTTTCTATCAGCTAAAGTACCCTAGAAATACGCTGTGTATAAAGTGAGACCTGGTATTTATTCTCAAGGAAACTATAGCTTAGGAAAAAAGCAGGCTGTGTTTTTATCAGTAAAAAGAAAATGAAAGTGTATGAGAAAGGCAGAAAAGGACAAATGTTCTGCCTTAAGATGCCTATGTGGAAACATTTGAAGATGGATGAAACTGAGAGGTAAAAGAGGGCAAATTAAGTGGGACAGGGCTGTAGTGTGGGACTCTGGAAAGGGTATATATACGAAAATTATTTTGATGATACTGAGAGAGACTGACTTTCAGTATTTCCTTAGAGTTAACATTCTTTAGGATTCATTCCTTGGTCTAGTTCTTGGAATAAGCCAATAATGGAGAAAAGTTCCAAATAACCAACCAGTTTATTTTCTACCAAGTACTTACTGAACATTGACAGTGATAGCCATTGGACTAGGCATTCATCATTCAAAGATGAAAAGGCACACTATTCCTGACTTCAGTGAGCTCAGTAAGTCTAACAGAGGAGACACATGTGTAATCAAATCTAGCACTTGGATCTGGTTTCTCAATTCCATTTTCCAATAAAAGAAGCCAGGGCCCCATGGAGATTTGGCTGATTTCAGGCCTGAGGCAGGGAAAGAACAAGATGAGCCCAGAACATCTTATACTAAAATGTAATGAATACTAAAAAAATAATGGGAACACGTCAAAATGACACAGAAACCAACTTGAAAGGGATCCAGTGGCCAAATATGAGGCAATCTGTAACCAAATAAATGAAGACTTGGATAAAATAGGAATACATGAGTCCATAGAGATAAAAATAAATTGAAAGTTTAATAATTGAAAGAATTTTCGTAAGTCTCGGTGCTTTTCTACATATTTCTTATTAATTATAAAGGCACAAAGAGTAACTTTACAGTGAAGTATGGTAGACACTATCTTAAATGATCACGTTCTAACATGCTCCAACATGTTGATAACATATCTTCAAGTGGTTCAGGGGGAAAATGTTCTCTGTACTGTTCTGGCAACTTTTCTGTAAGTTTGATATTATTTAAAAATAAAAATACAGTAAGTCCTCACTTAAAGTTCATAGATTCTTGAAATAGGCAAAATGACATATAATGAAACCAATTTTACTATAGGCTAATTGATAAAAACAAGAATAAGTTCCTATGGCACATCATCAAAGTATAAGGAATGATACTGAATGAAATGTTATTTTAGAATCTGCTGTATTTAAACAATAAAGAATTCTATGTTAATCTGCTAGAATACTTAGGCACTAAGCTCACCTGTGGCCAAGAACAGTTAATCAGAGTGGGAGATAGGTAAGGACTTTTATATAAAACCCCAGTGAGTGGGAATATGTGGTGGTGATAGGTAATTGGATTTAGGCATTTGGATTTTGTAAAATATTCACTCATTATATTAATAACAAATAATTATCCAACCATAGTAAGGAACCTCTAACAGAAAAAGCCAAAAGCTGCAGTTGGAGGATCTAGATTTTTCTGCCATCTAATTACTGCCTCACTATATAACCTTGAACAAGTCACTTCCTTATCTTGGCCTTGGACTCTCACTTGTAAAATAAAGCGACTGAACTAGGTGATACTGGTTTCATATTCCGATAATTATAGTCATAATAGGTGTGCAAGAGGCATTTTATCTGAGGAGTTAATATAAGTTACTCTAATAAAAGGTTGGTGCTTCTACAAAATTACATGATAGTTTAAATACTAAAGACAAATGTAGATATTACTTTATAACTATAAAACAATTATACAAGTCTCATAAGGCAATGTAATCTATGGCTAAAAATATAGTTTTTGTAGATATTCAGAATTGGTTGAAGATTATAATTCTGCCCCAACTATACAGCCTTCTAATTCATTCTACATAAAACTGTTAGAATTATCTGCAATACATCTTATCATGTCACACTTCTGTCAATAGCAAAAGCATAAGATTCAAACTTTAGCATGATATCCAGGGCTTCACTAACTGGTTCATCTTCCTTTCTCTTCTTATGTTCTAGAGGATCTTGTATTTTAGTACAGGATTTCCCAAATAGTATCCCCCAGAATACTAATGTGCTGAGAGATGTTAAGAAATATTCTATAAAAAAGAGTTCTATGGTCAAATAAATCCTGTTGAAATGTCATCTCCTATGTGAAGCCTTCCTGAAAGCCTTCTATAGACATTACTTAATCTCTTTTTAGTTTCAAAATATTTTGCTTATATTTGACTTCAGGCAGTTTTTAAAGTTGATAACATAATTCTGGTTTACCTAAAGTAAAGCATAGCTATACCTAAGTCTTACATATTAAATCTTCACGATTTTTTCTGTAAGTTCATCATTGTACTAAAATCTAAATAGCATTTTTCATTCTTTCTAAAAACAAATTTTTCTGATAATAAATTAGATTCCATAGTAATCTGCTATGAAGTGCATCATCGTGTCATGGAAGACATATGGACTTTGAAATAAAAAGGACCTTGAGGGTTCAAGTTTCAAGCTCTGGTACTAACTAGACGAGAAACATTGGGCAAAATATTTAACCTTTCTGACTCTATTATCTCATTTACAAAATAAAGATAATTTGTAGGCAGTTTGTTGATATTTTAGGAAGACTATAGGTAAGTCAATCGTTATAAACTATATGAAAGAATACACAATAATTAGCACATAACGGATACTCAAAAATGTCAGTTTCTTTTGCTTCTTTTCCAAGTGTGCTTACATAGTAGTTTCCTTACATCCCTAATTTGTAATAAAACGGCACAAATGAAACAATAAAATTTAAATAAACAATTTTTCAAACTGTTTATATAATGTGTCCTTTCTTGCAAACCTTGGGGGTCAAATTAGAAGGGAGAGTAATAAAACACTGATATGTCATATCTAGAAACAATCTTTAGGAGAATCTGCTTTGGCAGAAAGACTTTAAGCAATGGTACTCTTTGAGACATTAGATGAGATATCATTTGATATATTCAAGTACCGATTTGTCAATTAGCTGCTTAAAAAGGGATCATTAACTTCTTAAATGTTCTTTTAATTTATCCTCATACACACCTTTTTGTTTCCTTGCTTAAGATATACTGGTGTTTGTAATGAATGTGGCAGCTGTGTGATTTGAGTATTACCCTTTGCAAGGCCATCAAATTAAATAACTGCATTTGGCTCTCTTTTGGAGATGTTTGGAACACCTTGGATTTAATACAGTAAAGCACAACTGTAATCAGTATTTTCTCCCTCTGGGAAGCAAATTTGGTTAGTAAGACAGTCTTGCTGGTTGTGTCAAATATTTTTTTAAAGTGTTTATTAACTTTTTTCTTCTAACTGCACATCATTATTTACATCTCTAGGCCCAAATCAAATATTTCTTTTCAGAAGCTTTCCATGATTATCATAGGCAGATATTTATACATGTCATCTTACATCTTAATATGTACTTTTTTTTTTAAATTTTTTATTTTTTTCCTCTCTTTAATTCCCCTCCACCCCACGTCTACACCTGACCTATGAATGTTGCCGTTTCCCCTTAAGAACTGGATCTCTGAAGGTGGGGCGTCTCTACCCACACGCTTGCAGCGTGCACCTGAGGCCTGGTGTCCCTGGGGGCCTGGTACTTCGGGTGCACTGGGGGAGCCTGGAGCACCTGGGGTGGGGGTGGGGGACACCACCGGGGCCTGGTGCACCCAGGATGTGGCCCATGGCTCCACCTGGGGTGTGAACCCAAGACCTTCTGCGTGTAAAGCAGATGTGCTAACCACTCCACTATGGAGCCACCCCCATAATATGTACTTTTAGTATCACACTGTATTATGTTTACTGCCTTGTGCCTTTATTATCTTATATTAATTATTTTTATATTATCCTTGTGAATTATATTTATTTGAAGATTTTACAGATGAAGAAACTGAAGGACAGGCACACAAAGAAATCCGTCCATGGATAATAAAGTGGCAAGAAATAAAGATTCCAAACTTCAAGAAATCAAAGTAGTAAGAAATCAAGATTCTAAATTCTCTAACCAGAGCTCTTTTAAATTAGACAATGTTGCTTTTCCCTCCTTTTCCATTATTTTTAAGATCCTGAAAGTTATTGTAAATCTTATCACAAATTCCAAAACAATTTTCCACTTAAAAATTCCAAAGGAATTTTTATGTTTCTGTATATAATATCAACAACTTATATAAAAGAATGAAAGCAATAACTTCAAACTTTGACAAATATTCTTAGAAAAAAGCAGTTCTCTTAAGATACCCAGAAATAATTAGAAATAGATTTTTTGAAGCCATAAGTATAAATAGAAAGTATCAATTTTAATTACTTAACAGATCAGCATAGGATGTTCTAGATTAGACATCTGAGGCAAAGGCCTCTTCAAATAAAGTTTTACAAAGTAGTAAGAAATGTTACTGTATGACAATAGTGGGCCATTTTCCCTGACTTTCGTTTTAATACTAGAGCAAGTAATAATTTAGCTATATGTAACAGATGAATTATGTAATCCTCTCTTGAGTCATTTTAGCAGACTGTGCCCTTATCTACATTAGCACTGCTTTTATGTATTTATTAAAGGACATATATACTGAAAATATTTTTTACCAGGTCTACCTTCCTGAGTAGACAGTGAGCACCTTAAAACCAGCGACCATATCTTATTTGCTTTGGTATATTAATATCAGTTAATCTTTACTGAGTGTTTACTATGCGCTAAGGGTTTTTTTACATGTGTTATTTCATTTAATCCTCAGACAACTTTAGGAGAGTATTATGCCAATTTTAGAGACACAGTATAATAAGCTCCTTAAGAGCAGGTACCTCATTATTTCATTCATTAGTATATCTCCTATGCCTAATGTAGCACCTGGCACTTAAGAAGCTCAAACAAGTAATTTGTCAAGTGTATACAAGTTAGTAAGTGGAGAGTTTAGACTGAAATCCACGTCTGCCTGACTTTAGATTTTAAAGTCTTGGTCTAATGCCTCTTTACTTCCAACTTCCAGCTCAGAATTTGGTGCTGAGAAGGTATACAGTGGGCATTTGTTGAATGAATTAATGTCTTTTACCTTCAGGTTACTTATCCACTTCAACCTAAGCATTCCCCTACTTCTTCACTTCTCTATCCTGATTTTTAATCTCTAAACCTAGGATATAAGGCATAGCTATAAGCTTTTATCCTGCCTCCTTTCCTATTAGCAAACTTTACCATGATACACAGAAAATATTTATTACTGAAAAAAAAAAAAAAAACACATGGAAATTCCACCATGAGAAATTATATCAATAGTTTGTTACTTTTATTACATAAATAGTGTCAAATAGGTCTAAAACACAAAATGGAAAATTGATGGTTGTAAGTTTATAAAACTTAACCTCAAATTTCCAAATTTTGTTTTTTTGTGGTTAGAATTTTTCTTACAAAGGCAAACAAAAAAAATTATAGAAACTGAAGTATTCTTCTTATAAATAAACTTCTTCATTTTTTATATTGTGTCAATAAATCTTTCTAAATAAAGGGGTGATTACATAATGACATCACTCCAAGCTATATAATAAACAGGAAAGTGAGGGTGTCTTCTCCTGTATCATCCACCTTAGTACATCTACTACCTTCATCTAGCCTGCAGAAAAGCAAGGCACAATAACATGGTTTTGAAATTTATTTTAAAAACCAGATTTCAGTTAGATGATTATTGTCTAGCTTCGGTTTTAAAAGTTTTAAGAACTTTATTTTTTATATAAGCACAATATATTCTACAACTACAAGGCCTCTGATACTCCTGAAATATGTGCTGATTCATTTCTTTATATTTGTTTGCTAGTTTGTTAAAAGAATGCTGACAGGAGTCAAATGAATCTATGCTACAATCCTGGCTCTGTTCCTTAATAACTGTGTCAACCTGGGGCAAATTACTTAATATCTCTAAACTCATTTACTTTAAAAAGTGGACAATAATCCCTAATTTGTAGGACTGCTGGGTAGATGAGAATCTGTGTAGTAATGAGCGTAGTGCTAGGCACATGGTGGCACTCAATAACCAACAGCTTTCTTTATTTAAGGTCTGCTACTTTATTTCACTCTGGTTTCATTATGGGATGCACTTACATCATTATTTCCTACAGCAAAGTTTCCTGTGTTTGCTTCCCTCAATCTAAATAACCTCCCACCTCAACAATTTTATTAAAATATATATTAGGAGGAAAATATTCAAGGAATTTTCAGTCTATCTTTTTAAGAAAATCATATCATAAAATACTTTATACGTGTATGTGCATAATGCTTCCTATTTTTTTCTGCTTATAAGAACTATGCTTCACTGCATTCTGACTACCAAGAGCCAACTGGTCCTGGGCATTGGCTGTTCCAGGTATATTCCTATTACCTACACCTGGCTCCTGTAGGCACTTGAGTTTGCAACCTCTGTTTTAAACAGAGTCTTCTTAGGGCATCTACCATTTCATTTTCAGAAGTTGTTTCTGCATGTAATTTGACAAAAAAAAGGAAAACACAAGGCAAGCAAGTATTGTAAAACAATCAAATGTGTAATAATTTTTAAGAATTACCTGATGGAATACAGGCTCCTTTACCTTAAGGTAAACCTGTAAAATATTCAAACACATGTGAATAAAAGGCATTATAGAGGGGAAAGAAAATCTATTTCAACAGTTCTGCAAATCCCAAACCTCTCCTGCTCCACTAGTCCTGCTACTTAGATCTGACTCCAACCATGAAAAACCAATCAGATTAGATGGCATGCCACAGGAGGGCTAGTACATACCTATAGGTCAGTCACCCCAGTGTTATCTTTACCATGGTAAACTACATGTTTCAAAGCTGTTGCAGATGACTCTGGCCTCTTGGCCTCTGCATCAGCATCAAGGAAGGGCAAAGATGCACAGATACTCCTAAGGGTGAAGAGGCTATGCTGACAAACCTTGTAGCAGATCTGTTCTACAGTAGAAAAAACACTGAACTTAGAGTTAGACTAGTTAAATTTCAGACTCTGCTACTTACTTGCTACAATACTTGAGCAAGTAAGTGGCATTTACTTAACCAAAAGATAAATTTTTCTTTATCTAGATAATGAGAATAGTGGTGAGGAATAATAAGCTAAAATACGTGAAAGTATCTAGAATATACTAGGTGCTCAATAAGTGAAAAGATTTAAAACAAATTTCTTATGCTTTCTCCTGCTTCAAAAAACCTAAAACTCTCTCACCTGAATGCATTCCCAGTTACAGAAACCCTAGTTTTAGGTTCCAGTGTCATGTGGGTGATTAAATTCAAGTTTTAGCATGCTTTTATTGCCCTATAGGAGTAGACCTTAAAAAGGACATGGTAGAGAGGAGTCAAAATTCAAATAATAACCCTGAAATGATGCCCATTGCTTACAAGACGAAGTCCAAATTTCAAAGCCTTCCATGATCTGTTTGGTCTCACTGCCCTCCTCTTGTCTCTTTTTCATCCTATGATCCAGAAAGTACAATACTTCCCCAAATGTTCTAGCTCCATGCTTCTGTATCTTTAAAAAGGCTACTCTTTACTTTGCTCAGAAATCCTTCCTTGCTGGCAAACACCCATCTTTCTTGATTCGGCTGAAACTATACCTCATTCTTAAAGCCTTTTCTGATTCTTTCTCCATTCAGCAGAAACAACCACTCACCCTCCTCTGTACCCTCACTATGTATAAACTTTGTGGTATTTGTTTATTTGTTTGTCTCACCTATAAGGAAATAATCTATTTGACAGCAAGAACTGTGCTTAGATATTTCTATATCCTTATTTAATGTAGTGCTTATCTCACAAATTTTACATAATTTTATAATTTGGCTGCAAAATTTCCTATTCCTAGAGGAAGTTCCTTACCTCACTACAAGAGGTTATTTCCTTTAAGTATTCATAGAGATTTAATAGTAAGATGTGTATGAGACATTACATCTGTAACTCTAAACTGAGTACAGAATAATACCTTTAATCTCTGAAATTTGTTATATAAAATACTAATTTCCTTTTTTATAGTTCCAGATTCTCATTGTTACTAATAAAAGCAATGCAAAAGAGCATGCCTCTTAAAGACATTTTTTTTAGGGCAAAAGAATTATGAAGTTCTCACTATCTGCCAGTATTAATTTTTACAACTAATATGAAATATATGCTATTATTATCTTCATTTTACAAATGAAGAAAACTAAAGCAGACAGTAACCTTCCCAAGGTCCCACAGTTATAAGTAGCGTTGGTCCAAACTCAGATCTGACTGGCTCTCAATTCTCCATTAAAACGTGGTTGGCCAAGAAAGTCAAGTCACTAAAGCTCTCTAGACTTTATTCTCTTCTTTTACACAATTACAAGACTTCCCTTCACCTCTGAAAGTCTAGGATTCTGTGACGATTAACAAGTATGTAATTTATGCAAAGGACTATGAAGGGCAATGTAGAAGCATAAGAAAATAGTCTGTGTTCTTTCAACCTCTTATTCACCTTTTCAACTCACTGAAACCTAGTTTCTGGCTCCATCCATCTACTGCTGATGGTATCCTTATTAAGGTCACCTGGTCTTAGAATTGATCATTGTTATGGGTCAAACCTCAATCTTCATTTTACCCTCTTCTTAGATGCAACTAATCTGGTACTTTTTCTAGAACTCTCTCTTATTCTTTGATATCAGACTCTCCTAGTTTTCCTACATCTCTAATTACTTGTTCTCAGTCTCCTTTGCTGGCTCCATTTCTTCCACCTGACTCTCAAATATCAACGTGCCAATGCACAGTATGATGACTAAAGCCAATAATACTGGATTAAATACTGGAAATTTGCTGAGAGTCGATTTCAGGTGTTCCTGTTACACCACACACTAAAGTGGTAACAATGTGAGAAGATATGTTAATTAGCTTGACCGTAGTCATCATTTCATTATGTATATTTATATCAAATTATGTTGTACACCTTAAATGTATATAATATTTATTTAAAAATGTTGATTTTTATTGAAATCCTTAGGCATTATGAAATGAAGTACCCTAATTTTATCATAAAAAAAGTTTGCATACTGATGTGCTTTGACTGTCAAATGGACAAATCAACTGTAACTTTTAGGGTATAGTATCATAAATGTATACTGTTTTGCTTACCTCTAAAAAAAAAAAAAGTTAGTGTTCTATAGGGTTGTATCTTTGGTCATCTTAATGGTCTATGCTATTATCTCTGTGCCAGTTCATCTATTCCCACATTTATAGTACCATCTGTTTACATGACAACTCCCAAATCCACATCTTTAGCCCAGCCTACCTGTTAAGCCTCAGGTATCAATACTATCAGGCACCTCAATCTCAACTCATTCCAAAATGAATTAATCTAACCCTACTCCCATGTTATAAACCTCATCATCTTTCCTGCAAAATCTTTTCTTCTTCCAAGTTTCCTAAGTTGGTTAAGGATCTCATATGTGACCAGGCCATAAACTAAGGAATAATTCTATATAATTTTTTTTACTCCATTCCTAGTCCCTATACTTAGGGGTTCACAAGTCCTAGACTGTTAATTATGACAGCTTTTCATCCCCACAGCTATTTTACTTTAGTCAGAGTCTTACATCTTGCCTAAGCAAATGCAAAAGTCCCTGGGTCTAGCTTCCTACTCCTCTAATCCATCCTCCATAACCAAAGCAATCTTTCTAAAACATGTATCTAATCATGTTTTTCCTCTACTGAACCAAATAATGGATCCGCACTACTTTGAAGATAAAAATCCAAACATATAATGGTGTACAAGGGTCTTTATGATCTGATATTTATCTAAGTCATTAGACTCAACTCATTCCTCACCACTTAACATATGCTCCAGCCATATTAAATCTCTCCTAATTCTACTGGTAGTGCTGATTTAATTAAATCTCTCCCCATTTCACTAGCAGTGATAATTTAATGAGAAAATAAATTAAGTACTCAGTACAGCATCTGGCACATAGTAAGCACTTAAAAAAATGATAGCCCATTACCTGTTCCAAGGTTCTATGCCTATGGACAATGTCATAGTTTATTTAGAAATGCTTCACCACACTCTTGCCCAGGGGCCTGTCGAACTTCCTATCATCCGTTAAAACTCAGCTCAAGTGTTTCCTCTCTGGAATTTTCCTTGGTCCACTCAAGCTATCTTCATTGATCCTCTTTATCTCATCACCATATAACTGGTCTTTACCTTTATTACTGCAATTATTTTTTGACGCTGTCTTTGTTTACACGTTTGACTTCCCTACTAGAAATGTACTCCTCAAGCACAATAACTACTTGTTAATCATCTTTGTATTTTCTATCGCCTGACATGGTAGGTCTGCAATAAAAGTTTGTTGAAATAAGTATTTCAACATAAAATACAATTCACATGAGAGGAAAAAAGCACTTGGGTAGGGCCAGAAGAGATCAGCTATCTCAACTTATTAGGAAAAAGCTAACCATTAAAATAGTCATACTAGGCATAACAGAGCAAAGCCAATCTCTCTCTCTCTCTCTCTCTTTTTTTTTAACAAATAGGTAATATGTCCACCTATGAGAAAAAGTTAATTTTTTCCACTGCTACTAAATATTTGCCTTTGACTTTTCCCGGTTAAAAAAAAAAACCGAGATTTTTAAAAAAGTTGTTCCAACTTTTTATTGAGAAATAACACCTAAACAGGAAACAAAGAAGCAGGGTCAGACCTGGTTAGTACTTGGATGGGAGACCATTCAGGAAGACCAGGTGCTATAAGCATAAAAAATAAAAAATAAGAGATTGTAAACTGACAAGGTCTTTGCAATCTGTGAGGTCAACCAAGGGTTGCCTTGCCTAACAAAACAAAAACAAATAACAAATAAAAAATAAACCGGAAACAAAGGAGCAACATCTGTGAGTTTAGTGTAGAAACATTTCAGTTTGAATAGCATGAAGCAAATACTGGAAGCAGAATGTGCCAAACATCATACATGGCTAGTTCAAATGCTTAATATGTTAAAAACAAAATATGACTTACTGTGGTTACTACTAAACTGAATAGAACTAAGGTAAAAAGCATATGGTAGTTTACTGAGTTCTTGATCTTGAAACATTCAAACCTTAAAAAAAAGAGAGAAAAAAACTTGTTTTAGAATATAAAACTATGAAAACAAATAGACAGCTGTTTACCACTTACCCACTGGGTCTAGTTATGCCCATTGTTTCCTCCCACCCACATGCTCATCTTGGAGAACTTGTACTGCCTACAGCCTCCAAGAGACTATGTGGACCAAGAGCAGGCATCTTCCTTAAACTGAGCCAATGAGAGCCTCTCTCTTGAAAATTCGGAGTTTGGGAGCCAGAGATTGAATCAATTAAATGTGGAGAGTCAAAGTTATAAATCTGCATGGATTCCAGTTCTGATGCTGATATCTGGGCAGCTAAACTGAATGAATAAGTAGATGACTGAGCAGAGAAGTCATTCTCAGAGAGAGAAAAATAAAGTACATACAAAGACTTGAAACCATGTGGAGAGGAAGGAATGGAGAAGAGAGGGAGAGAGAAGCTGCCCTTCTAGTGTAGTGAGGCTGTACTTCCTGCTATTGGGTTCCATATAATTTCCCCACCTCCTTACAATAAATAAATCTCTCTTAATTCAAGCTAGCTTGAGTAGGTTTATATACCTTGTAACTAATGATCCTGGACTAAGGCACACTATTATGGAAAATATCACTATATTATAATCATCTCTTTACTTATCCATCTCCCCAACCAGACTGTGAATTCCTTGCATGCAGGGATTAAATCTTGTTTCCATATATCTTGCAACTTAGGACACACAGGAAATATTCAGTGAATAAAGAAATATGAACAAATATCTGGCCATCCGTTAAGGATCCAACCTTTGAGCCTACGTTTTGGTACAAGCAGCAGGAGAGTTCTCTCAGTTTACTAATTAATTGGCTATAGAATTGGACCCAACTTCTCCTTAACTGTAAAGAAAGACGGTAGCCCAGGTGATTCCTATGATCTCTTTTATATTTAAATTCTGGAACTGAATGACTTATTAAAAAGAGCTCATCTGAAAGCATTTTTCTAGATCAGGGCAGCAAATTTCAGCCCAAGGGCAATTTCTCAGCCTAAGCCTGTTTTTATAAATAAAATATTACTGGAACACACTCACACCCATTTGTTTACACATATTAATGTATATTTCCACAGCAAAGTTAGAGTTGTAACAGAGACCATACGCCCAGAAACTTAAAATAATTACTATCTGGCTCTTTACAGAAGAAATTTCGGAAGCTCTTTTTTAATATATATACATATATATATTTTTTAATTCCTTCCCCACTTCCACCCCTGACCTATGGATGTTGCCGTCTTCCCTTAAGAACTGGATCTCTGAAGGCAGGGCATTTCCTCCCACATGCCTGAGGCACACATCCAGGGATATGGACCGTGGCTCCACTGGGGCTCAAACCCAGGACCTTCTACGTGTAAAGCAGACATGCTAACCACTACTCTATGGAACCACCCTGTTTTTCAATATATATTTTTAAACTATTCTGAATTTTACTATCTTTAGAAGAAGATATTCTTCAACTAACAATGATGATCATATTGAAAAGATCAGACAACCATCACATAAGAGATTCAGAGATGTCTTAAATATTAGTGCTAGGGAACAGAGGTATACCTAGTACTTAGAAGATAAGGTTATTAAACTTGTAGTTCAATTTCCCACTCTGACACTAACTACATGATCTTAAGTGAGTCGCCTATGTATAAGCTTTGCTTATATCTGTTCACGAAAAAGGGGTTCTATAAAAAGTAATGTAACAGGGTGATGTCGTCATAAATTCCTAAAAGGGCAAGTTTTGGTGGGTATTCGTACCCCAGGTGTATAACATTTTTAGTTGAAAAGCTTTATCTTTGTCTTAAGCAAGCCTTGTCCATCTCTTTTGTGAATCTAGGTTAACAGACCTTTGAAATAAGTGTAACCACCCTCCAGAAAACATACAGTCTTGTTACCTGTCCTGTAGTCCAATCCCACCTTGCTTTCTCCTACATTCATGTAATCTTCCTTAAATTCCCACCTTAATGCTAAATGCATAAAAGAAGCTGCAAAAACTGCTATGCTTCCCTGCAATTGTCAGTTTGGGCTCAAATAAACTCATAAAAATTCTCTACAGGTTTGGATGTTTCTTACACTGACAGATCCTTAGACGAGTTATTAAATCTCTCTGTGCTTCACTTCATCATCTATAATATAGGGACAATATGCATTTATCTTACACAACTGTGAGAATTAGAGATGACTTGGTATCTCTAGAACAATTACAGGTACAAAGTAAATACTACTTTTATGACATAATATATGAAATCTTATTCTCAATTTATACATTCAAAACTCAAGGAAAGGCAAATTATGCAATTTAAGTCAAATTTAAGTCAATTTAAGTCAAATCTAAATTGCCTAAAGGGTATTGAGATCACAAGTTATAATCTTCTACACCATTACAATCTATCAGTAATATTAATCGAGTTAATTATATTACTTAATTCACTGAGGCAAATACGAATTTTAAAATATATCAGATAATTGAATTTCAAGCCATATCAAACAACTGAATTTTAAATATTAATACTTACATGCAGTATACAAATATACAACAGCTGTAAATCATTGGGAGTTCATCCAATAGCTATAAGAAACAAACACAGATAACAGGATTTGAATATTGTAGAGCTGCAATTATTATGCAAATCAAAATAAAACATCAGCATGATTAAGATGGTTACCTCATCATCTAATATCTTTTACTAATTCTTTTATATATTTATCATCATCTAATTTACTCTATGTATATTTAGTTAATTGTTTTTGAACAAATAAACATACCCATCCAACCATCCGTTCTTAATGTATATACCTAAGTAGACTCACTAGGCAGCTCAGATCACTTGGTATCACTATGATATCATATTTCCAGGAAAGAATGATGTCTACCATCTGTGGGTCTGTGGGTCCTATCAGTATTCTTTTGCATTTCTCCCCCTTTCTACAGCACCTAAGACTGATTAAAATGTCCACTAATACACATAAGAGATATTAATGGTTGGGAAGTAAGTTAATCTAAATAATCTATGTCTCTAAAAAGAATATTACCCTTATTAGCAATAATAATAATAGCTATTATGTATCAAACTAAAAGCTAAATGTTGTAGATAGGTTATTTCTAATCCTTAAACTAATCCTATAGAATTTATTTATTCAATGGAGATGCAGTTAATTAATTCTTTAATAATATAACTACTAGGTGCCAGGCAATGTGTAAGAAGCTCAGGATACAATGAAAACAAGACACAGTTACTGCCTTCAAGGAATTCAGTCTAGTGAGGTAGAGGGAATGAAAAATATGTGATTAAATATAGAGTAAAATGCCAACAAAAAGTGGCAGGAAATGAAATGGGTGGTAGATAAAGGCATTCCAAAAGGAAAAGAATTTATGCAAAGTAATATCTTCTGGTAAATAATAGCATGTGGACAAGGTCTCATGGTTAAGTGTTTTACATTCATTATCTCATTTAATTTTCACAACAATTCTAAGGTAGGTTAGCATTATCACCATTCTTAGATGAGAACACTGAGGTTTAGACATTTAAGTAACTTGTCCAAGATCACAGACCTAATATGTTAACAGGGCCAGATTTTGAACTGACAACTCTACATTCTGTTGCTTCTAAACTCTTCCACTAGAATCAGCTTTAAATGCTCCAAAAAACCTGGCATAATTATCATGACATCCTGTAGATAAATCTACCTTAAGTTTTATAGTATATAAAAGATTTCTCTATTAAAAGTTTTGAACCAGTATCTACTGGCTTTATACTATACATCTTTTGCATTTTTATCTTCCTTAAGTTTTCATGTGTTAGGAAAATATTTGTGTAACTATTTGGTCATTTCCATATGTACTGAGGTATGTAAATTGTCCATTTTGGAGGATTCTATCCATACATTTGGAGGGTAGAGCATAAAAAGATAAACTTTTTCTCTATTATCTCATAGGCCTATCCATAAAGTCTATGCAAGGCAGTTGAAATAATTGCTGTCATTATTTTATTTATTGATTCAACAAATATTAAGCACTTACTATGTGCCTGGCACTATGCTTGCTATGTGCTAGAGACAAGATGGTCCATGCTCTCACAGAACTTTATAATCTAGCAGGAGAGAGAGACATTAAACAGTTAACTGTATGAACAAATATTTAATTATAATTATGATAAGTGCTATGAAGGAAAAGTACAGAGTACCAAGACCATAAAATAGGGGACCTAATTTAGGGAGTCATGAAAATTTTCCTTTAAGAATTGACACATAAACTAAGACTTGAAAAAGATGCAGATATAAGTAAGGTGAAGAGAGGCTGAAGGGAAAATGAGAATCCTAAGTAGAGAAAACAGCATGTGCAGAGATCCTAAGGTAGGAGGGACATTTAAAGAACTGGAAAAAGCCTAATGTGGTTGATGCCTAATCAGTGATAAAGAGAAAGGGTATGAAATGAGTCTGGAGAGATAAATAGCAAATGGACTAGGCAAAATGTTTTAGGCTGAAAGGGCTTCTTAATTTTATCTTAAAAGCAATGGTAAGCCATTGAAACAGTTTAAGCTGGATGACTATCTTCATCAGCTTGGGCTGCTATAATAAAACACCATAGAGACTGGGTAGCTTAAATACCAGAATTTGTTTCCCACAGTTTTGGAGGCTAAGAAATTCAAGATCACAGTGCTGGCAGATTTGGTTCTTGGTAAGGGCCTTTTTGTTGGCTTGGAGATGGCCACCTTCCCACTGTACCGTAACATGGTGGAGAAAGTAAGCTCTCCGGTCTCTTCTTATTAAGGTACTAATCCCATCACAAGGACTCCACCCTCATAACAACATCCAATTCTAATTACCACCACAAAGTCCCATCTCCAAATACTGTCAAATTAGGGATCAGGGATTCAACGTATGAATTTTGAAACAATTCAGTCCACAGCAGTGGTGGTGGTGGTGTTTTAAAATACAGGGCTTTATAATTATTTAGGTATGGTGAAGCTAACAGATCAGAAGATAACTGTCATTAAAAGACAGTTTGTTATTATTCAGTTTCCAAGAGCAGGGGGCATGCCATGCTACACAGGGCCATACAGGAAAGCACCAGGGTCAGTCAGGAGGAAGAAGCAAGGGAAAGAATGGGTGACAGCCTTTAATGTGGTTTCGAGAGAAAGGCAAAGCAAGGGACGATAAGCAGGCCTAGCATTGGTCAATCTGAATAATTTCGGCAGGCTCTGGAAAATAGGGGCTATTTCTAGCGGTCTGGTAGCTGGTCCTGGGGTGATTAGGGCAGAGGAATGCTGCCTCCTGGAGTATAAGAGGTGGTTTAAGAGTATGGGCTCTGGTTTGGTGCATTTGCATAAGAAAGGCACGGTCCAGAGTGAGTTCTTTGCTATTTCTAAGAATTGTCTATCCCTGGGAGGGGCAGTCTCTCATTAACAGTGAGGCCCCAGATGCCAGAGCATCAAGAATACAGAAAATAAGAAAATATCATGGACTAAATGTTTTTGTCTTGGCCCAGTTCACACATTGAAGCCCTCATCCCCAGTCTGATAGTATTTGAAGATGGGGCCTGTGATAGGTAATTAGGATCACATGAGGTCATGAGGGTAGATGTGATGGGATTAATATCCTTATAAAAGACAATACAGAGTTTTCAAGAAGGTGGCTGCCTGCAAGCCAGGAAGAGTTCTCATCAGACCCAACAACCCGATCTCAGTCTTACAGCTTCCAGAACTTAAACAATAAATGCCTATTGTTTAAGCCACCTAGTCTGTGGTATTTTGTTATGGCAGCCCTCGCTGATTAATACAATAGTAAATATACAGCACCAGATCAGGTATGTGCAGAGTGCTGTGAAGGGAGTGAACACAGATGTGGGGGACTAGCTAGGAGGTTACAGTAGTCCAGGCTAAGGAAAGTTGCTATTTCGATTAAGGTAGCAGAATTGGGAACAGACATAAGTGAACAGGCTTGAGAAATATTTAGTAAGTAAAATAAACAGGGGTTTTGTAATTGATTTAATATAAAAGTGAGGAAGAAGGAACTGCCAAGACAACTCTCAAGTATCTTGCCTAAACACTTCAGTTGATGGTTCTATAGTTTACTAAGATTGTGAAACAGAGAAAATTACAAGAACAAATTTCAACATGTTGAGTTTGAGGTACCTGTGAAACAGCCAAGTAGAAATATCAATCAGGCAACTAGAAAAACAAATCTGTAGCTCAGAAGGTCTGGATTCCAGATGTTGGCTGCTTGTTTATTTGTTTAAAGAAATTAAATTAAACTGAGCATATGTTAAAAGGGCATAGATTTTTAAATCTGCATGATACACATACAAGTTATTTGAAAACTATAACTAGCAAAACTATGATTGGTACAAGAGCACAGAGTTCCAGGGTCAGGTGGGGTGTGTATGAAGATGGAGTCTAGAGACATAGCCAGGGGCCAGATGAGAAATCCTGTGCTTCAAATTTATGAGCTTGAATTATGGGTAGAATTAAAGAGGTTTAAAAACTGACATGCTATTTAGAGATAAGGGACTATGTTGTACACGTCTCACATCCAATACTTGTACAAAGCCTAGAAAATGTTGCTCAAAGAATGAAAACAATTAGCTTTGTAAGAAGAGCATTTCTGTTCCGGTGTGACAAATGGATAGGGGAGGCAGGGACAGCAATCACGAGGTATTTAAAGGAACCTGGGTTGGAGATGATGGATTAAGGTAGTGGCAGTGGAGATAGCTAGAGGCAGATGTGTCCAAGAGTTATCAAATTGAATCAAGAGATTTTAGTGGTTGTAGAAGTGAGAAAGTAGGAGAAATTAAAGGTGAATCAGCTTGGGCTTTCAGTTTAAGATGGCTCCATTGACTGAGATAGGGAGCAAAGGAGAAAGAAGGGTCGCATTTATAACCAGAACATCTACTGTTCGTATTTTAAAGTCTGAATTAGCTTATATTATTACCTAACATTTAGGTAACATTTAAGCTATCTTTGTTTTCGTATTATAAACAAAGTTATAGGTGAACAAACATTTTTCTTTGGTTTTATTTTCTAGGATAAGTAAATTTATTTTTACTTATGAGAGATGAATACATTCCTCTTCTACTAGCATTTATTTTTTCTAACATCAAATATATGCTCAGAAGAGAACACTTGGAAAAAGCAGAAAAACACAAATAAAAAATTAAGAAATTGTCTTTAAGTTTACCCTCTATAGGATTATCAATAACTGTATATATATCAGTTAGTGAAAACAAAAAAGAATGAGTTGAATAAGTGAATAAAAGACAATAAAAATCTAGGAGAAGTTTAAAAACTTAAAACCTTTATACTCCTACCACCATCAATACCCTAAGATAGTTAAAGGAAACAAAAGAATAGAAAAAAAATTTGGTTCCTAATCTTGTCTCTAACTTTCCATGTAACTTTAGTCAAGTCACTCCTCTCTTGGGCTATTCATCATTTATAAAATTTGTAGATTGGACTAAATTTTAAAAATCTCTCTTAATATCAAAGCTCTGATTCTAAATTTTCCTTTGGTACCTTTCATCCCTTATTTGAAGGCCATCTGCTCACTCCCGGTGTCTCAACCCTTCCTCCAGTGTCTTCCTCAATTCCATTCCCAAATGGATTTCTCTTGGGTAGATGCCACAAGAATGTGACACATTAATCTTGAGAAAGGAGTTAGTAATAGCTTAAAATGTTACCCTTCACAGGGCACACATAACTTAATACTACTCAAAGTAATGAATCACTAACAATGGATCAATAATGATAATGTCAGACATTCTGCTTGGCTAAAGAAAAGGGAAGAAAACTAATATTTATTAAACATTTATTTACCAGATCCTATGATGGCACTTTCACGTAGGCCAGTCAACTGATCCTCGTAACACTCCTACAGATATTATTAGATCCAGTAGATAGATGAGAAAATTAAGCCTCGACAAGATTAAGTGGTATACCTTAAAGAGCCTGTAAAGAATTAGAACTTGAACATAAGTAGCCATCTAGGAATAATAAATCTGAAGGAAACACTGCCCAAGCTCCAAATCATTCTTTTATTTTTTATTTATTTTTAAAAAAATAATTAATTTTTTATGGTGACACTGGTTAACAAAATCCAATAAGTTTCAACTGTACCCTTTAACAGTAAGGCATATGTATATTTACACTGTGTTTACCTCCCATAGTTAGATTTCTTTCTGTCACCACATATTTGACCCTCTTTATCCTGTCTACCTCCCCACTCCCTACTCTCTGGTAACCACTAGTCTATTGTCCATGTCCATGAGTCTCTGTTTGTCCTGTTCACTTGTTGCTCCTAGGTTTATATCCCACATATAAGTGATATCATGTGATTTTCAACTTTTCTGTCTGGCTTATTTTGCTTAGCATGATTATTTCGAGGTCCACCCATGTTGTTGCAAATGGCAGTATTTCCTCTCTTCTTATGGCTAATATTCCATTGTATATATGTACCACAACTTCTTAATCCAGTCATCTATCATAGGACAATTCAGTTGCTTCCATGCCCTGGCCACTGTGAATAATGTTGCTATGAACATCAGTGTGCAAATATCTTTTCGGATGTGGGTTTTCAAGTCTTTGGGGTAAATACCCAGTAGAGGGATTGCTGGATCATATGGTTGATCAATTCTTAGTTTTTTGAGGAACCTCCATACTGTTTCCCATAGTGGCTGTACCCATTTGCAGTCCCACCAGCAGAGTATGAAGGTTCCTTTTTCTCCACATCCTCTCCAACATCCAAATCATTCTTAAGACCAAACTGTCAATATCTGCTTGAGCTCATGTTAGGCAGAACTGAGCCTCCAATATCTCTACAGCTATAATAAGCTTAGTCCAGGCTGGTGGAATCGTTCACTGACTACCAGAATCAGGTAAGTGGCAGTACTGCCATTTCTTACTTTATTTCAGTGACTGTGCATAACTAATGATGGCCTAGCATAACTGAGCCAAATTTACCCTGAAAGGAGACAAGACAGGGAGCCAGCAAGAAATATTTATAATCATTTTATGTTTAGATTAGAGATAAAGAAGCTATTTATACAAGTCCTTCAATATCGATGATTCTTCCTTCCTCCTCGATCATTGGGAAAATGTAATTTCAGCCCAGTAAGATGAACATATAAAAGCACAACTTTGTAGTCCAAAAGGGGAAGAAAACAAGGTATTTGTATAATTTGTCCATGAAGGTGATAAAGTAGTATTATAGTAATGATAAAGCACAGAATCAAAGATCTCAGAATGAAAGGCCATCTTGCCCATCTGAATGCTGTGTTATTTTGCCAACAATTAAGTTTATATGCAAATCAAAGTGTCCTACCTTTGTTCAAAATCCTTAACAGCTCACAGGGGATAAAGTCCAAGAGGCTTAGATATGATTAGTTTCCCAAAACACATCTCTTGCTGCGTAGTTCAATGCCTGCTCCAGAGTAGGTACTCAACAATTTAATAAATGTTAGCTATTATTATTGGTAGCAATATCACCATCATCACCACATACTCCATGGCTACAACCCTAATGTATTATTTGCAGTGCCCTGAGATGCCAGACATACTCTTACAACTCTGGGTCCTAGTTGGCCTGGCAAATTCCTATTCATCTTTGACAATGCAACTCAAATATGTGTCTTGAGTCATCTGTGTGAAATCCTTTCTCTGATCTTCCTCCTTAAATAATTATTCTTTCCATTTCCATAGCACCCTGTATGCCCCTTATCACTGCATTCACTAGCATATTATCTTCACTTTAGACCATAGATTCACTGAGCGAAGAACAAAATCTTCTTCACCTACACATACCTGTTTCCTAGGTATGAAAAAAAATATTTTGAACTAATGAAAGTGTTTGTCCAGCTTATGTCTGGGCACGTCCAAGGACAGAGGACTCAAGATCTCCCAAGGCAGCCCTGATGATCTATTCCCTCAGAAAATTCTTCCCTATGTTAAGCAAGATGTCTCTGTATCTTTAATCCCACTAGGACCACATACAATAAAACTAATTCTCTTCAATATTTCCACTCTAAATACTGATTCGTAAAACATTTAGGTAGTGCTATGTGCCAGACCTGTGATATAAATAGTGGATGCACCAAGGTCAACCAGAGATAGTCCCTCCTCTTAAGTAACTCACATTCTGATAGAGAAGTCAGACACGTAAATACATAAAACAACACAGGTAGGGCAGTAATAGAGATACATGGAGTGTTATAGAAGAACATCTGAGGTGGGTATATCCCACCATGAGGCCATAGAAGCCTTCCTGGAGGAGCTGCCACTTTGCCTGAAACTTAAAGAATGAACAAGAATTGTCCATGGGAGAGAGAGACATGCAATAGGGCCAGATGTGAACAAATGCATGGAACAGAGAGTCTAGTGCATACAGCTGAGTGTGGGTAACAAGGCATGTCTTCTCTTCTTCAGGCTAAATATAGTCATACATTGCATAACAATGTTTCGGTCAACCATGGATGGTATAAAGGATGGTGGTCCCATGAGATAATGGAGCTGAAAGATTCCTACTGCCTCATGCCACTGTCGATATCATAACGTCTTAGTGCACACATTACTCACGTGTTTGTGGTGATGCTGGTGTAAATAAACCTACTGCGCTGCCAATTGTATAAAGTATAGCATGTACAATTGTTTGTGTAAGGTTTGTTAGGTTTGTGTAAGTACACTCTATGATGTTTAACCAATGGAACTGTCTTATTCATTTCTCAGAATATATTCCCAAATTAAGTAGCACAAGACTGGCTTCCAGTTCCTTCCCCTCAGCATTATGGCTAGATTTTTAGTTCTTTCATCATTCTGGTGTTTCTCATTTCAACACATGCCAGATTAGTCCTCAGACTGAATGCAGTTATTCCAGTCAAGATTTGATGAGCACACAGTAGGGAAGCCTAACGCCTCCCTGCCTTGGATGCCTGATTTCCTGACATCTTGTCCCAGCACATTCATCCAAGTTGTTTCTTCATATCTAGGACAGATACATAGATGAAATGGACTTCAGCAAAACTGAAAGCTTTTTTGTTCAAAGGATGCTATTACGATAGTGAAAAAACCACCCATGGAATGGAAGAAAATATTCACAAACTATATATTTGATAAGGGTTTAGTATCCAGAACATATAAAGAACCCTTGCAACTCAATGATAAAAGGCAAATGATCCAATCAAAAAATGGGCAAAGGATCTAGATAGTTGTTTCTTCTGAGAAAATATACAAATGGCCAATAATCACATAAAAAAAAAAAGGCTCGACATCATTAATCATTAGGGAAATGCAAATCAAAACCATGATGAGATACCACTTCACACCCACTAGGATGAATGTAATCAAAAGGACAGAATAATAAGTATTGGCATGCATATGGAAAAATTGCTGGTGGAAATATAAAACAGTACAGACACTCTGAAAAACAGTCTGGCAGCTCTATAAATGGTTAAGCACAGAGTTACCACATGATTTAGCAATTCCACTGCTAAATAGATACCCAAGAGAACTGAAAACATCTACAAAAACGTGTACATGAATATTCATAGCTGAATTATGCATAAAAGCCAAAAAGTAGAAATAACTAAAGTGTCTGTTAATTGATAAGTGGGTAAACAAAATGTGGTATATCCATACAAAAAAATATTATTTGGCCTAAATAAAAGAAGCCAGACCCAAAGGCCACATATTGTATGACCCACTGCTATGAAATGTCCAGAACAGGCAAGTCCATAGACACAAAGAGTAGATTAGTGGTTGCCAGGGGCTAGGTGAAGGGAGTAACAAGGAGTGACTACTAACTGGCATACGGTTTCTTTTAGGTGTAATAAAAATGTTCTGTAATTAGATAATGATGATGGTTCCACAATTTTGTGAATATACTTAAAAGAACTAGTATACTTTAAAAGGGTGAATTTTATGGTATGTAAATTATAACTTTAAAAAAAAAATTCACCCATATATCCACAATACTGCTAACAACATCAGGAAGTTAACATTGATTTAATACTACCATGTGATCCTCAGGCCCCATTCTAACTGTCTCAATAATATAAAGCGTGCGCACACACAATCCAGTACAGAATCACATATTGTATTTAGTTGCTTTTTCCTAAAATTTTAATCTGATTACATGCCAGTTGTTTCACCGAATGTCACTCAATCTGATTTTGCCTGATGTTTCCACAGAAATAGATTCACATTATGCATCTTTGACAAGAATATCAGAGAAGTGATGCTGTGTTCTTGCCATGGTATCCTATCAGGTGGCGTACAATTTTGATTTGTTTCATTACTGAAGATACTCATTCTGACTGCTTGATTAAGGTGATGTCTGTTAGTTTCCTCCACTATAAAGTTACTCTTTTTTCCTTTATAATTATTTTGTGGTTGAGGTAGTTGGAAACTATGTAACTTGCATATCAAACTTTTAATTTATTCATTTATTTATAATCACTTATTGTTTCACTTATTATATCATATATTATTTCAGTATGGACTCACAATTTTCCATTTTATTCAATGGGTTATATAATCAATGAATTTGATAACTTATAATCTGTTACTATCATTACTTATTTTGATGCTCGAATTGTCCAAAAATTGGCCACTGGGAACCCCTTTAAGTTGGCTTCAGTATCCTTTTGACATGTTCCCATCATTCTTTTAGCACGATGTTCCAGGTTCATATTGTCCTTTTTTTCTGCCCCAGCACTTGACATCAGCCTTAGTTCCTTTTACTGAAGAATAATTTTTAGAAACCAGATCTGAATAATAGGTGTGCTCTTTGGTATTGGGGTTCCCTGCTCCCAGGTTCTCCCATAGACAGAGAGCTAGAGAATGTAATGTGTGTGTGTGTGTGTGTGTGTGTGTGTGTGTGTATAGAAATATGTATATATGTAGTATGTATGAATAAATATGAGATATATCATTTAAAACTGTGCATGATTTTGGTCAAATCAATTAGTCTTTTAGCTCTAAGACTGGAATTTGTAAAACGTAAGTCATAAGTATCTAAGATATTATATATAAAAACACTTGAAAATTGCTAGAGCTAGACAAATTCCAATTAATTTTTAGTAAGATAAAATGCAAAGCCTTAATTTCAGTATTATTACTCAGCTGTTGCTCACTGGTATCACCATGTTGATTGTTAGTACTCTTGCCATACAGTTGTTAAATATTTTGAATATCATCCCTGCCATTTCTCATCATTTCTTCAAACACACTTTAAGTTCTAGTTTAATCACTGCTGTCAGATACACCACACATTATAATGACTCCTTGCTTCTGTTTATGTCATAGTGTAACTCTGGTATGTCATTTCACCTTTTCACTACCTAAAAAGTTTTCAACTAATTTTTTCAGAGTCTGTTTAAATGTCTTTTAACTTATACAGATTCTTGCAAGCACCACTGTGTTGCCATAGATTACTTTTACTTCTTTAAAAATAATTTTCAGTAATAACTATGTATAGTACCAGGTGGGTACTAGACTAATTGGGGAGATCACTTCATAAATTATATAAATGTCTAACCACTATGCTATACTCCTGAAACTAACATAAAATAATACTGAATGTCAACTGTAATTCAATAAAATAAAAATAATAATTGTCATATTATATCATTGTTTACAGGTGTGTTCTCCCAGCCAGAAAGTATGATAATTGTGTTCTACGCTCGATTAGTTCAAACCAGTGTTATTTGCATATTCTCCAAATCAAACATGGCATGCACAGCACATATGATATCTTATCATAAATGTGTGCTGAATATCAGAATCAATTCTAAGAATTAATTTTTATACATTTAATATAGCTGTAATTAATAATTCATATAATGTTATATATACAAATCCTTCCAGAATAGCACTGTCCAGTACAGTAGCCTTAGCCTATGTGGCTATTAAGAACTTGAAATAAACCTAATCTAAACTGAGATATACTGCAAGCAAAGTGTGAAATATACAACTGATTTCAGGATGTGAAACATTTCATTGATAAATTTTTATATCGATTACTTGTTAAAGTAATACTTTGGACATATTGAGTTAAATAAAATTAATTTCACCTATTTCTTTTTAATGCAGCTTTTTAATGTGGTTACTAGAAAAAATTTAATTACATACGTAGCTCACATTATATTCCTATTGGACAGTAAGTACTGTTCTAGAAGTTTCTGGGTTGTGATGGGAAAAAAAGAGGTAAAAAAATTGAGGACTAGGACATAGTGTAGAGGTTAGCATGTCTGCTTTACATGCAGAAGGTGCTGAGTTCATGCCCCAGTGGAGCCACAGTCCATGGTCTACAGCCATGCCACCCTGAACAAGCCCAATGTCTGATCTGGGAAGCTAAGCAGAGTCGAGCCTGGTTAGTACTTGGATGGGAGACCACCTAGGAAGACCAGGTACTGTAGGCATAAATAACAATATATAATAAAAAAAAAAATTGAGGACTAGATATATGGTCTCCTTGGAGCAAGGACAGTAAATAAAAATCCTTGCATAGCTTTAAAATTTTGTGAGCTAGAGGGACCAGATCATTCAAATAAATGTCATAAGAGAGAGATGTGAGGAAATGCAGACATCTAAGAATAAGAATATATTTATTTTGGTGAACTGATTATGTCTTTTTAAAATGTCTCCATGGGACTCTACTCTTTAATCCTGCTTTAAAATTGTACATGCCTGTAAAGAGATGGTCAAAAAGCTATAATGCTCTCATTTGTTTTCTCTATGGATAACTTATTTGCTTGCCCCTTTTCTTCACTTAGTCAATCTGGATCCTTTCGCCTAAAGTAGAAAGTCCAGACTACAAATCCTATCTGTGTTTTCTTTCAGTCTCTTGTCTTGATACCATCCTCTAGGAATGTGCCCTTTTCTCAAATTTAAAGTATCTCTGGATTAGAAGAAATAGACGTTTAGTCGATTTTGTCATTACTGACCTGCATTTCATATTTCAGAGTCATGTGGAAGCACCAGGATCCCATTCCTACCACTGAAATTAAAACAAAGAAACAAACAAAAAAACCAATTAGCATAAAATTATTTGAAGGTAGCCAGAGTGACTTGAGAAGACAATAAGACATTTCAGAGCACTGAGTTTTTAAGAAGAACAAAGTTTACAAAATCTTGTGGCAGGATATAACAGACTTTGCATAAGCTCTATAATTAATAAAATTTTGGTATAGAAAAAAACAATATAAGTTCCCTTAAATTCCCTCCACTAAGTAATTTACTAGATTAATCAATATTCTCCATTCTTTCTATAAAATACACTACCTGATGCTCAGGGTAAGCTTTAAGGCTCGTAGCTGGCTAGCAATTGTTCAGTACTTCCTTGCACTTCTGCTCCAGAGCTGAACTATATGCTTACTAAGAGCCAGTCAGTTATGTTTGTTCCCAAACCTGTTAATGCCACTGTATTTAGTTATCAGAAATGCAACTGCAAAAAGAAAGCTGCTGTTTCTACAAAAACTATTTTGAATGCTTAAAACACTCAATAAAATTGAGTTGCTAATAAAAATAGCTATTGTATTAGGTGTGGATAAAATATGTTACAGATCAGGAAAAATAGTAAAAATCTAAAGATTCTATATCTGTGCCTCAAAGTTCTTCCTATGTGCCTATATTTTAAATAAACTGCTTTCATTTTAGGGTTTTTAAATTTTTGTTTGTTTTTAATCCAAGAAAGACTAAGTAGAACTATAATTGGAATCCCATATTCAAAAGTCATGCCCTATATCGAATTGTCAAAAATTATATGGCTATATGTTTTCACAAAAATAAACCTTTTACTGATATATATTTTACTGATGAGAAGCTTTGACTTTTTAAAAAATCAACTGATCGAATAATAAATCTGATAACTGAGCTACTGTGATTCATTAAGTTCAGTTAAATAAACATTTACTGAGCACCTTCTATTTGCCAAAGTCAGTTACAGATGCTGAGGTACAAAGGATAAGATTCAGTCATCAGCCTTAATAAAGCATACAGGCTAATGGAGGGCACAGGCAGATAAACAGAAGATGTCAGTATATAGAGATATGTATAGAGTACCATGAGAGCACAGAAGAAGGGCATTTATGAAGGAAGTCAGAGAATGCAAAACTGATGTCAGAGGACTCGCCTTAAGGATGTATAGGAGTTAGCCCAACAAACACGGTGAACGAAGTGTCACCAAATAATCTGTAATGAAGCCACCTGAGAAAATTTTCACACTCTTTGTTACTTTTGCTTTAAAAAAAAATCACTGTGTATATCATCGCATTATTTTCTACTGCTCAAAATAAGATGAGAGAAGTAAAGTTATTGCAGTTGTTTTACTAAAAATGAGAAAGCAGGATGGTTGGTGTCTTTTTTTCCAAAGGAGAAATCAGTAGGTACAAAGGTAGATAAATTAATGAAAAGGGGAACAAACTCTGTGAGGTATTTAAAGTCACACAATATACTATGAAGTCACACAATATACTATGAGATGACTATTTATCCTGAAAGGGAGACTGGCCACTTAATCATGCCTCACTTAAGAAACATTTTTATCCAAACTTTTCCAAATGTTCTCTTGGTACTGTTTATTTATACAGCATTAAAAGTCTGATTTTTAAAAAGATCTCTATAATTTTTTTCTTTTCAACAACTCATTTAGAACACAAAGAAATGTTAATAGAACAGCCATCACCTCCACACAATATTTTATATTTTGTCACATTAAATAAACCACCAATATTTATTAAAGTTTATCAGCTTTATAAATATAATTCACATATTATAAAATTAATTTATTTAAAGTGCATAATTCAATTGTTTTTAATATGTTCATAAAGTTGTATAATTATCGTCTATCTAATTTTAGAACATTTTCATCACCTCAGAGAGAAACCCTGCACCTATTAGCATTCACTCCCTATTTCTCCTCAAACTTCCCTCCTCCTCAGCCCTAGACAACCATTAATCTATTTTCTATCTTGATAGATTTACCTGTTCTGGACTTTTCATATAAATAGAATCATAAAATATGTAGTCTTTTCTGTCTGTTTGTTTTCACTTAGCATAATAATTTCAAGGTTTTCTCATGTTATAGCATGTATCTTATTCTTATTCCTTTTATGGATGAATATTCCATTGTACAGACCTACTACATTTTATTTATCCATTCATCAGTTGATGAACATTCTTACACATTACATGTTTGCACTCCCCAAATTTATAGGTTGAAGCCCTAATCCCCAATGTGGTAGTATTTGGTGGGGTGGGGTGGGGTGGGGTGGGGCCTTTGGGTGGTAATTAGGTTTAGATGAGGTCATGAAGGTGGGGCCTTCATGATGGGATTAGTGTCCTTATTATAAGAGGAAGAAACAGGACCTCACTGTCTCTCTCTGCCTGTATGCAACAAAAATAGGCCATGTGATGACACAGGGAGAAGGCGGCTCTCACCAGGAACCAAACAGACCAGCACCTTAATCTTATACTTCCTAGCCTCTAGAGCAGTGAGAAATGAATGTATGTTGTTCAAGCCTCCTAGTCTATGATGTTTTGTTATGGCAAACAAAACTTGAGCTGACTAAGACAGACTTTAAGGTTTTTTCTACATTTTGGCTATTATGAATAATGCAACTGTAAACATTAATGTACAGGCATATCCCATTTTATTGTACTTCACTTGACTGCACTTCACAGATATTGCATTTTCTATAAATTGAAAGTAAGACTCTCCACTAGCAAAGATTACAACTCACTGAAGGCTCAGATGATGGTCAGCTTTTTTTTTTAACAATAAAGTATTTTAAAATAAGTTGTGTACATTTTTTTATCAGACATGTTATTGCACACTTAATAGACTACAGTACAGTGTAAACATAACTTTCATATGATGCATTGAGAAACCAAAAAATTCGTGTGACTTGCTTTATTGCAATATTAGCTTTAGTGCAGTGATCTGGAACCAAACCCTCAATATTTCTGAGGTATGTGGTAATCTAGAGATGATTTTAAGTATACCTATACTTAACCTACACACAACATGTGTAGGTTATATTCAAATATTAATGACACTTTATATAAGAGACTGAAGCATCCTCAAATTTTGGTATCTGAGGGGACTCCTGGAACCAATCCCCCATGGATACCAAGGGACGACTGGATTCTCTTTCTCTCTCTTTCTCTTTCTCTCTCTCTCTCTCTCTCTCTGTGTGTGTGTATATATATATATATATATATATATATATATATACACACACACACACATACACACATACACACACACACCCGCATACATACATACATACAGGGATTAACATGATTGATTTTGCATTTTAAAATATATCACTCTGGTTACAAGGCAGGATAACGTCTACAGGACTAGTCTCCAACTCTGACAGCAAAAAAAAGGCCCTGCATGATATGGCTCCTGCATAAATCTCTCCAACCTCCTATTCTGCCGCCTGGCCCCTTAACTACTAAAGAATATTAGGGTAAAGTCAGAAAGTAAACAGAAAATTACAATATGGTGCATTAAGCACAATAACAGAGATACACATTGTGTTCATTGGGGGTACAGAAAAGGGTCATTTAATTATATCAGGTAGCTGAGAAAGGTTTGAAGGAAGCCTTTCTAGAGAAAATGAGAGTTAAACTGAGTCCCAAATGACATGGTAAGTTTACCAGACAAAAGAGGTTAAAGGCAGAAATGTAAAAATATATATGGTACTAAAAATAGCAAGTAGTTTGACATAGCTAAAGTGTAAAGTACATGTAGGAGAGTAGTAAAAGATGAGGCTATTAAGGCAGAGAGTCCAGATTAGGACCAACCTGCCAAGAAATATAGATTTTCAAGTAGGTTATCTCATTTAAAGACAAAATGATTCCATTCAAAGAGGCATGCCTGGCTGGAGAAAATTGGTGAAATTTAGCACAGTAAACCAGTTTTTATCATTGACACACTACGATTTATCAAGAGGTGCATATTTTATGAAATGTTATCTCAATTGGCACAAATAAAAAATTCAAGAAAGGAAAGTTATTTAAGCCAAAGGAACAAATGTGAAATGTATGAAAACAAAACAACATTCATTAGTCCTTAAATTATACAAATTAGAAATTATGGAGATACTTAAAAAAGGAATCTAAGTATTTTTATCTTATTTTTCTTGCAAATTAACTGACTATTTCAATCACATGGAGAACAAAATGTTTAATTAATATAAGGGTGACTGAATTTGACCTCAAAAGCAAAGGAAATAAAAGCAAAAATAAATAAATGGAACTATATCAAACTAAAAAGCTTCTGCACAGCAAAAGAAACCATCAGCAAAAGAAACCATCAACAAAACAAAAAGGCAATCAAATGAATGGGAGAAGATACTGTCACAGGACGTCTCCTATAAAGGGGCTGATATCTAAAATATATAAAGAACTAATACAACACAACAACAACAACAAAACAAATAATCCAATTTAAAAATGGGTAGAGGACCTTAATGACACCTCTCAAGAAGACATACAAACAGCCCACAGACATATGAAGAGATGTTCAACGTTACTAGCTATTAGAAAAATGCAAATCAAAACCACCATGAGATATTACCTCACACCTGTTAGAGTGGCTATCATCAAGAAGACAAGTAATAACGAGTGTTGGAGAGGTTGTGGGAAAAGGGAGCCCTCGTACACTGCAGGTGGGAATGTAAATTGGTATAGCCACTACGGAAAACAGTCTGGAGTTTCCTCAACAACAACAAAAAAAAGTCGAATTACCACATGACCCAGCAATCCCTCTTCTGAGTATCTGTCCCTAAAATATGAAAACATTTATCTGTAAAGATATATGCATCCCGATGTTCACTGCAGTAGTATTCACGGTGGCCAAGACACGGAAACAACCAAAGTGTCCTTCAATAGGTGATTGGATAAAGAAGATGTGGTACATATATACAATGGAATATTACTGAGCCACAAGAAAAAACAAATACTGCCATTTGCAACAACATGGATGGATCTTGAAATTATCATGCTAAGCAAAATAAGTTAAATATGCCAGAGAGAAAAAATTGAGAACCATATGATTTCACTTATATGTGAGATATACAACTGTGAAAACAAATATGACAAAAACTCATAGACACAGACAACAGTTTAGTGGTTACTAGAGGGAAGCGGGGAGAGGGGAGGTAGGTAAGGGTAAAGGGGGTCAGTTATATGGTGACAAAGAAGATCTAACTTTGGATGGTGAACACATAATGCAATATACAGATGATGTATTATCAAATTGTACACTTGAAACCTATATAATTTTATTAACCAATGTCACCCTGATCAATTTATTTTAATACATACAGTTGACTGTTAGCCAATATTTTGTCCTGATGTTTCCCTTAAAAAAACCGAAGCATCAAAAGTTAAAATAAAATTCACATTTGTAGGAATTATCCAGAGTATTCCAAAAAACAAGTAACAGGGACAAGTTTCTCTACATGGTCATGCCTAAAGTGAAAACTGTGGCAGTCAAAATAGTAATAGAATTAGAATAAAGAGGTTAATGTCCCATGCACTCTTCTAATTAGAGTCCATATTCATAGCACTTAAATACAGTTTTAAGAGTCTCTCAAGCATATAACAGAATTTCACTGAGTTGGAATCTCCCGATTCAAATATTTTGGCATGATACCAGTCAAAGTTTTCAAGGTTACAAAATACAGGTATGTTCTGATACACATTTATTTTGATCCATCTGACTGACCATACTGTGGAAAGAGTCTTAAAGGACTTTGCAATCAGACCTTAACTTGAATCCCAGGTCTATCACTATTACTTATTAACCTATTAACTGACTCTCTTTGAGACTCAGCTGCCTCTGTAAAATAAGGCTAACAATGGTTTGTTTGTTTGTTTGTTTATTTTTTAGGTTGAAAGGATAACAATGTTTATCATGAAAGGTGGCTTGAGGATTACCTAGCATGTGCCTGGCATATAATAGGTATCAACATATTTTATTTTCTAGTCCCTAACTCAAGCTATGAAAAAATTCACATGCATAGAGAATGGAATCATTAGATTTGGGAAGTAGGTTAGCTTATTTGCCATGACACAAAATTAAAGGCCCAAGATACACTGAGTTCTTTTTAAATTACATCATGATTTACCATAATGTATAAGGGACCCAGCATAGATGAAAAAGAAGGGCATATTAACTACAAAGTGTCAAAACAATACCAGCTACAATTATAGAGCATGCATAATTGGACTTTCCAGGTGAAGTCAGCATACCTGAAGTGCCTTTTAAAACTCTTGCCTAAGAACTTCAGCTCATCTGAAGACTCTCAAGAAAAGTAAAAAGGCAAGCCACAGACTGGGAGAAAATATCTGCAATACATAAAATATCTAACAAAAGGCTCATATCCAGAAATATGATATTAAAAAATCAGTAAGAATAAGACAGACAATCCATTTTAAAATGGGCAAAAGATTCATTGACACATCACAAAAGATGATATCCAAAGGGCCAATAAACTTTTGGCAAATGCTCAACATCATTACTCATTGGGGAAAAAATATTAAAGGCTTAGTGAGATACCACTACACACCAAATCAGAATGACTAAAATTAAAAAGATTGACAGGTATGGGCAACAGTGTGGAAGAAATGGAAATCTCAAATATTGCTGGTGGGAGTGTAAAATGGTCCAACTATTTTAGAAAATTGTTTGGCAGTTTCTAAGAAATTTAAACACAGACTATCCTATGACCTAGCAAATCTACTAGACATACACCCCCCAAAAATGAGTGCATATGTCTATCAAAAGACATATATGATAATACCCATAGAATGTTTATTCATAAAAGTCCTAAACTGAAAACAACCCATTAACCAATTTTATTAACCCATTTCATTACCATGAAAACAGGCAAATGAACTGTATTTTCATACAATGCAATAATATATATCAATAAAAAAGAATGTACTGATACAAACTACAATGATGACACTCAAAAATACTATGTCAAGTTAAAGAAGCCACATGCCAGAGTACACACTATATGATTCTATTTATACAAAGTTTAAGAACATCCAAATTAATATATGGGAATAGAAGTTGGATTAGTAGTTATCTTTCCGGGGGTGTACTGACTGAGAAAGGGCACAAGGAAACCTTCTGGGATAATTGAAATTTTCTGTATTTTCATCTGGGTGGTGTTTACATAGATAAAACCTCATTGAACTGTATGCATACTTAAGATTTATATATTTGAATGATTATGAAATATACATCAATTTTTTAATAAGAAAAAATTGAGAGGGACCACCTCTTCCTTGCTGTGCTCTAAATATACTTGCCCATCAGAATACTCCCACCTAAGTGATTTGCTTTAGTATTATCCATATTGTTTCTGAAACACCTTCAGGCACGTTAAGTTAGTGACAAACAAATGTTCCACAGGTAGAGGAAAAGTAAGAATACAAAGTAACAATGATACTAATAGATAAGGGATAATATGGTAATTGAAGAGAGAACTAAGGTATTTCCACAGCCAAGTAAGGGGAATGTTTGGACTACCTAGGGAGGTTAAGGTATGTTAAATAGTATGGACCTAGAACAATTAATAACAGACATGATAGTAACAGAAATGTGACTAGATATTATGATTTTTATACTTATTTTCTTAGAAAATAATTGTCATTCAATTATTGTCTTACCCTGGCTCCAGTCTAAAATATTAAAACATAAACCACAACTCAGGCCATAGGAACCAGATGAGGAGGCATCACAGCTGCCTGCCTTAGGCTACTTTCTACCAGGCTTTCTACCTTTCTGCTTGCACCTTCTACCGGGCAACTTTCCTAACCATCTCATTTCCTCACCTCCGGTTCCCTAACTACATGGGCTACTTAGCTATCTGTGGTTTCTGCTTCTCTGGTTAAGCCTGTTGCTGGGTTTTGGCTACTAGACTGAACATGTTTATTCACAGTATAGTCATATGAAAACCACAACTGCACATGCATAAAGATGAGAAACCATTTACTAAAAAATGAAAATACTGTTTCTGTTGAATGATAAGATTATGGGTATTTTGCATTGTTTTTCAAATTTGTCTTCAATGTTACCATCACATACTTTTTTAACCAACTAGAAAAAAAGATCATTGATGTTTTTGGCAATGTCTGGAAAACTGGAAATAAATAAAGGGAAATTAGTAGGCAAGTTATAAAATGATTTCTAAAGGTCCCTTCAACAGCACATTGACTTTATGTCTATTTCATTACTAAATGTAACTGCTATAATCTAAAATGTTATTAGTCTAATAGGCAGTCTACTCACTTTCCCCTTGACAAGAGGCATAATGTTCTTAAGATCATTTCAGATGACTTTGATTAAGTCTGGCAGTAAGAGACTATAGGTATGATCACACTAAACTCAAAGCAGCTCCATGCAAAGAATTTCCAATGGTTCTTTTCACAGGGTAATGACTTGGTGTCTCTGTGACATTTCTACTTCAGTAACTTTCTATTTCAGCACTGGACTTAGAGATGATAGATTCATTAAGTAGACTTTTAAAATCTTTAATAATCTTTAATAGACTTTTTTCCTGCTGCTTTTTTTTTTTAACCATTTTACATCTCATTTCTCTTGTTGCCAATTACCTATCCATTTAGATAACTGCCCAACAAACACACTTGTATGATTACAAATAGATTTTGTTGTTTATTTATTTGCAATTCATCACCCCTCAATGTAACATAACCTTTCTGGGGACAAGGGCTCTTTTTTGCTATCATATAATATGTATCACATAAAAATATTTGTAAAGGAAAGAATAAGTGAACACATTGCTATTTTAAAGAAATAAGATAAATCACAATTGGTGATTTGAGCAGTAAAGAGAAAAATTAAATCTCATGGAAAAGATTTCTTTTGGCTTGGTTCTATTGTAGGTAATGCACAGTTTTAAATTACTGCCTTATGGCACAATGATTTCAGTCATGTGCCAACTAACAATGGAGAATGTGTCGTTAGGCGATTTCATCATTGCGTGAACATCATAGAGTGTACCTACACAAATCTAGACGGTATAGCCTACTACTTACTATACACGTAGGCTATATGGTATAACCTATTGCTCCTAGGCTACAAACCTATACAGCATGTTACTGTACTGAATACTGCAGGCAATTATAACACAATGGTATCTGTGTAACTAGACATATCTAAACATAGAAAAGGTACAGTAAAAATATGGTATAAATGATTAAAACACGGGGCGCCTACATAGGGCACTTGCCATGAATGGAGCTTCAAGACTGGAAGTTGCTCTGGCTGAGTCAATGAACGAGTGATGAGTGAATGTGAAGGCCTAGGATGTTACTGTACACTGCTGTAGACCTTATACACTTCAGCTACACTAAATTTATAAAAATATTTCTTTCTTCAATAATAAATTAAACTTTGCTTCCTATAACTTTTTTACTTTATAAACTTTTTAATTTTTTAAAACTTTTGACTCTTCTGTAATAACATGTAGCCTAAAGCACAAACGCATGATATAGCTGTACAAAAATATTTTCTTTCTTTATGTCCTTATTCTATAAGCTTTTTCTATTTAAAATTTTTTTATTTTTACTTTTTAAGCCTTTTTTTTAAAAACTAAGATACAAACACACTCATTAGTCTAGACCTACACAGTATCAGAATTATCCTCACTGTCTCCCACCTCCACATCTTGTCCCACTGGAAGGTCTTCAGGGGCAATAACAGAAATGGAGCTGGCATTTCCTATGATAAGGAAGCCTTCTTCTGGAATACCTCTCGAAGGACCTGCCTGAGGTGAGTGTCACTCCTTGAGGAGGTGTCACTCTTTTCAAAATCATTCCATGGTAATTTGGTTTCTTTCTTTCATCATAGATTTGCTTGCAAGCAGATAAGGCACCACAAACATTTCTATTAATGAAAACCTTTCAGAGTTGGGGTCTGTTTTAAACTTTATAAAGAGCTTGTTGAGGTCTGCCAAAGTTTCTGCTAAACCCTTCACTATGAGCTTTCTTAAGGGGAGGGTGTCTCCTTAATCTCCTATAGTTTTCTTTTATCTTGCCTCTTCTTCAGCTGCGTGTTCCTATTCCAGTTCCAACAACTCTTTAGTCAGTTCCTCAGGAATCACTTCTAGAAGCTTCTCAATGCCAGCCTTATCCACACCCAGGCTTAAAGCTGTTGCCATCTCAACTACAGCCTTGATGATTTTTGCAACCCTCATCCTTAGCAAATCTTTTTAAGTCATGGATGAACCCCCTCAATGTCTTCTTCTATGTGCTACTCATATATTCCTTACTGACATCATCCTAAGCCCAAGCAGTCATTGGTGTAGTCACGGTTATTGTAATCAGAATTGCTTCAGTATCTTAATTAGCTGTAGCAATAGCCTAGGCAAAGACTTCTTCCTTGAGTAGTAGGCCTTAAAAGCTGCTACAACTTCTTTATCCATTGGTTGGATCAAAGAGGTGGTACTTGGAGGGAGAAACACCACTTTGATATTGGGATGAAAATCCCAGTAAAAGGAGAATGTACAAAAGTATTAACATTAATTCACAAAATCTTGAAAGGTATGTATTCTCCAAACAGTACTTCCCCATTTCGCTGGCATAGCAATTCCGGAGGGCATCTTGGAAGAGGAGCTGGTCATTCATGACTTCTTATTGCTCCCCTAATACATTGGCAGTGTGTGCTTATTGATATGCCTGAAGGTCCTGAGGTTCTCATTGTGTGAGATCACAAGAGTTTTAATTTGTAGTCTGCAACACTGCCCCCAAAGCAAGTCTGTTATCCTTGAAACCAGGCACTGACTTGGCCTCCTTATGGATGAAATTGTTTTCAGGTGCCCCTTTCCAGACTAGGCAGGTTTCATCAATATTGAATATTTGTTCTGGCAAATAATTTTCCTCCACAATCAGCTTTCTAGAGTTTCTAGAAATTCTTCAGCTGTCTTCACATCACCACTTGAAGACTCAATTCTTTCACATTATGTAATGAATAACGATTCTTGAATCATTTAAACCCCAAAGCTAGCAGTAAACTCAACATCATGGTCGGGTCTAGCCTTTTCTTTCAACATCACAAACTTTTTGCTTTGGCTGTGATCGTCATGATGCTGAGAGGGATACGTCTCTATACCTGGTCTTCAATCCAGATCATTAGAGCTTTATCCATGTCTGATACAAGCCCTTCTCAAACTTTTGTTAATCTTGTTGCTTTCAATGAAGATCTTTTAAAAGCTTCCATCACTTTGTTCTTGTTCTTCTAAATTGGAACTATTGTGGAATGGGACATACCTGACTGGCAAGGAATAATAGTCCTAATTTTCTACCTTCGTAGTTCTTAATCACTTTTAACTTTGTTTCCAGGTCAATCACTTGATGTAGCCTCTTACTGACAACATTAGCAGTGGTTAATGTTTTACATGGTTAGGGGCCATGATGAACAAAACATGAGATTAAATCAAACACAAGAGAAAATGATGCAATCAAGAGACAGTAAACATGAGATGTATAAGGCTGCTACCAGTTTAACACAGCATATTGTTTTACAGCAAACTTTTTTTTAAAGAAAGAGTACACTCTAAAATAACTGTAAAAAGTATAGTAAATACATAAACCAGTAACATAGTCATTTATCATTATCAAGTATTACACAGTTGTATGTACTATATTACACGACTAGCAGCACAGTAGGTCTGTTTAAACCAGCATCACCATAAATATGTAAGTAATGCACTGTGCTACAACATTATACCAGTTATGATGTCACTAGACCTAGACAACAGGAACTTTTTTTTAAGTTTATTGGGATAACATTGGTTAATTCAATTATATAATTTTCAGGTGTACATTATAATTTGACATCTATATATTCTATTGTGTGATTACCACCCAGAGTCCAGTTTCCTTCAGCTACCATATATTTGATCCCCTTTACCCACTTTACCTTTCCCCAACCCCCTTATATTTGACCCCCTTTACCCTGTCTACCTCTTCCCTCCTCCCCCACCCCCTACCCTCTGGTAACCACTAGTCCATTGTCCATGTCCCTGAGTCTCTGTTTGTCCTGTTCATTTGACAACAGGAACTTTTAAGCTCCATTATAATCTAATGGGACCACTATCATATATGCGGTTTGTTGACCAAAACGTCGTTATGTGGTTCATGGCTATAAAAGCATAGAGATCTGGGTTCAAGGTATGGGTCCACCATTTACTAGTTGTGTGATCTTGGTCAAGTTACTTCTCAAATAAAACGAGGTTAAAGAGTTCTTCATAGCTTGTAGAGAGTATTATCTGACTTCATCTAAATTAAGGTACTTTCCACGGAGCCTAATATATAATGCTCTATGAATGATAATTACCATTGTCTCTTCAACCTCCAACAATGTTAACAGCAAATTTTATGACTTCATAAAAATTAATGACTAAGCTGAAATCACTTGAAACTTGGAAAATTCTAAGAGTACCAACCAGGCCCGACCCTGCTTAGCTTCTGAGATCAGATGGGATCGGGCTTGTTCAGGGTGGTATGGCCGTAGACTGTTTTCTTTTTATAGTAATTTTGCATGGAAATAGGCTGCTTTTTTGGTTCATTTTGGGGAATAGTAAAGATTTTACGTGGCTTAAAAAAATGTAGGTCAAGACTGTCCCCTTTTGTCAGAATAGTGAAATTCAGTGTCCTTTTTCATACATATTTATTTATTGGTAGTGGTGGGGAGGAGTTATAGAAGGGTCTGATTGTTTTAGTAGGATCTTAATTCCTCTACTTTCCTTCTTTCCCTTAACTAACGCATCTCAAAAGGGTATCCCCCCTTTCTAGTTATCTCTTTCCCAGAAGTGATGCCTTTCCCAAACTGCCACCATAGGTCTCAAGGACTTTCAAGTCCCTTATCTTTAGCTAGTAATGTGATCTACCAGGTCTTAGGATGCTTTCAGAAATTTCATATTTATTGTGGATCTTTTTCTTTTAGTGTTTTTGTCAAAATTAGGCCCTGAATTCCTCTCTCTTCTTTTCCATGTAATTTTTAAATCCTCCCCAAGTTTAAAACATCAAATATAGTTTTGTTGAAATTTACTGTTTATTTCTTATTTAAAAACAATTTCAAGTTCATAATATTGTTTTTCTCCTAGTAAAGCTGAAAGTGTGGGTTAAGTATGGTTTTATTTCTGTTCTTTCTTAACCTGTCCCTTTTTATTCTTATAATTACTGGCTGTGATTTAATATTTTATAAACATTCTTAAAACATCCCAGGGAAAAAAGCAAAGAGCTAAGTTTGTGAACAAGTCTTTCTTTTGAAGATAGATCAAGTAACTTTCTTAAAACATCATGCATAGAGAAAAGATTCAGAAATTGAAGTCTCTCATATCCAATGACTAACCTAGTTAAGGTAGAGTCTGATAAGATACACTATAGCGTACAGTTTTGTAGTAATTAAAAGTCCTTTTTGCCCATGTGTTAATAATATCTACCTTGAGGTAAAACAAAAGAAACTGTGTTTAATTTAGAAAGTTATATAGAGAAACAAACTAGAATCCACTTTCTTTGCTATTTTTGTCTTTATGACGATAATGCAAGAACCTAAGAGAGTGATTTTCCCATCTCAGGCTTTGGTAAAGTTCATTCATTCATCTACCCTAACATTTACTGAGGACCACTAAATTACTACCTAATAGGGATACAAAGGCAACTAAGACACAATCCCTGCTTCACAGAAAGTAGAGGAATATGAAAAAGTCAAAAAAGTTAGATACAGGACAGTGCCCTTTACAAAAAGTCTTAAAAATATGCAAACCATACTATGTATACTTTTTAATGATACATATAGATGTAGTATAAACACAAAAACATGAGAGGGTGTGCTGGGAAAATGAAGGGAATAAAATCAGGTAGGAAAACAAAGGGAGCTTCAATCTTATCTATAATTTGTAGTTTATTTCTTTAAGAAAGAAGAAAGACATGAAATAAATATTGCAAAGTGCTAAGATCTGACAAAGCTTGGTGATAAATCACATGGGTGAATCTGTTATATTATCTCTATTCTTTTCTTAAAATATTTTGTGATTTTAAAATTTTTTATTCAAAATATAATTCAATTTACTTACAAGATTTATAGAGTTTTAATTCAGAAATTTCAGAATATGTTCAAATTGTGTAATAAACACAAAACTAAGAACCAATTTTAGGATGAATGAGAAAAATGGCCTGAATACTGTACATCATTTTTTAGATGAAACATCATACATACCTGTGAGTGCTAAATAAGAAGCAATGTACCGCTTTTCCAGTCCATCTTTAATACTTTGAATTGCACCAAAAATTGGAGGTATAATCATAATCAGGTTACTCACTGTATTCCCTGTAGGAGAAAAACACAAGAAAGAAGATAATCAATACTACTTTAAAGATATATGCATTTGGCTCTTATCAAAAATTAAACAGGTGACTTCTCAGAACGATGGAGAAAAGATATTAGCAGCTAAAAGTGAATGCTCTATTCAACAAAAATTTTTTCTAAGAATCCAAGTAAATGAAGATGTCTTCAGACAAATGAAACTAAGAATTTCAAACAGAGCATCCAGGAAAGGAAATCCTAAACTCTAAAGGAAAAAAGTAAAAATATCTCAGAAAGAACCTCAAAGATACAGCAGAAAATGAGTTGGAGAAGGCAGCTTACATAATGCAACTAAAAGGGTGGTCCGTGGATACAGAATGTCAAGATAAAATATAGGACTGAGTTAATTTTGTCTTTTGAATCAAATGGCAACAAATCAGGTTTTGCATTTTTCATGTCTTTTTAAAATTTCATTTTTTGTGGAATGTAAAAAGACATCTGTATTTTATGGCAATGTAGTAATAATCTAAACCTGATCTTTGTTATTGTCTTTATAAAAACAAAGCTCAAACGTGAATAGCAAAGAAACAATAAAACCCTAATAGCAGAAATAACTAGTAAAATGGGGAAAGAAAAGGCTAAACTATTTTCCAAATTGATTCTGGGTAGGATAAAGTGGCACGATACATTCAAAGTTCCAAATAAATGATTTTTAATATAGAAGCAGATATCAAGGCAAATACCAGTTAATGGGCATATACAGAATACTCTACCCTACAACAATAGCATATACATTCTTCTCAGAAAGTGCACATGGAACATATTCCAGGATAGACCATATGTTAGGCCATAAATTAAATCTCAATAGATTTTTAAAAATAGATAGGTAGATAGATAGATAGATAAAGTATCTCCTCCAACTACAACAGAATGAATTTAGAAATAAATAACAGAAGGAAAAGTGGAAAATTTCACAAATTTGTGGAAATTAAGCAATACTTAAAACATTCTTAAACAACCCATGGATCAAAGAAGAAATCATGAGAGAAATGTGACAATATCTAGAAATGAATTAGAATGAATACACAACATACCAAAATTAATGGGACACAACAAAAGCAGTGCTAAAACAAGATCTTCAAGCTGAATTGAAAGGATGCTATTTAGCAACACGAAAATATGTGAAAATATACAGTACACTGATGAAGGTAAATATATAGTCAAATTCAGACCACTAATACTGTAATATCATGGTGCATTAACCACTCTAGCCTAAAGGTAAAAGAACTAAAGTACTAAAAATAACTGCAGCTACAATAATTTGCTAACGAATACACAATAAAAACCAAGTAAACTGTGACATCGAAAAACCTAAAAAGAAAGGAGTAAAGGGTACAGTTTTAATATAAGAAGTTATCAGCATAAAAAAGGCATATCTATAAGTTGTTTTACATAAGCTTCATGGTAACCACAAAGCAAAAATCTACAGTAGCTATGCATAAGATAAAGAGAAGGGAATCAAAGTATACCACTACAGAAAAATCAATTCACAAGGCAGGCAGCAAGAAAAGAAAGAAGGGAATCACAAAACAGCCAAAAAAAGCATAAGTAGTCCTCAGTAGGCATTAGTAAGTCTTAAACTATCAATAATTACTCCAAATGTAAATGAATTAAATACTCTAAGAGATTCACTTCAGTTTTAAAGATATACATTGGCTCAAAGTGAAGGAATGGAAAAAGATATTCCATGCAAATGAAAACCAAAAGAAAACAGGAGTAGCTACATTTATATCAGAGAAAACAGACTTAAAGACAAAAACTATACGAGATACAAAGAAGATCATTACGTAGTACTAAAGTGTTAAATCATCAAGAGAACATAACAATTGTAAATATATATGCTCCCAAAATCAGAGCACCTAAACATGTTAAGCAAATACTAACAAATCCAAAAGAGGAAATAAGAGAATACAATAACAGTAAGGGACTTCAAAACCCTACTTTTAAAAATGAATAGATTATCCAGACAAAAATCAATACAGTAGAGCCCCCTTATCTTTAGAGGATATATTTCAAGACTCCTCCCCGCCCCCCAAAAAAAACCATGAATAGTACAGAACCCTATATATGCTATGTTTTTTTCCTATATATACATATCAGTGATAAAGTTTATGGCTTCTCTTTGGCATATCCAAATTGCTAGAATCACTACTTTTGTGCCTTGGGGCCATTGTTAAGTAAAATAAAGGTAATCTGAAAACAAGCACTACAATACCACTGTAGTCAGTCTGATAACAGAGATGTCTACTAAGTGACTAATGGGTGGGTAGCATATACAGCATGAATACACTGAAGAAAGGATGATTCATAGGACAGAGCAGGGTAATGAGAGTTTATCACATTACTCAGAATGGCATGCAATTTAAAACTTATGAATTAGCTGTTTCTGGAATTTTCCATTAATATTTTCAGACTGCAGTTGACTGAGGGTAATTAAAATTACAGAAAGCGAAACCATCAATAAGGGGGGACTACTGTACAGAAAAGTTGGAATTCAACTATACCTGATGCCAAATGAACCTAACAAACTTAAACATTCCATCCAAGAGCAACAGCATACACATTCTCATCAAGTACATTTGAAACATTCTCCAAGACAGATCATATGATAGGTTATAAGACAAGTCCTAGCAAATTTTAATGAAACTAAAATCATACAAAGTATCTTTTCCAACCACAATGGTATAAAACTAGGAATCAATAACAGGAGGAAAACACCAAATTCACAAATACATGGAAATTAAACAACATACTCCTGAACAACCAAACCGGACAAAGAAAAAAAATCTTGAAACAAATACAAATGAAAACACAATATGCCAAAACCTACAAGATGCAGCTAAAACAGTTCTAAGAGGGAAATATAGCAATAAACACTTACACTAAGAAAAAATAAAAATCTCAAATAGACAACTTAACTTTACACCTCAAAGAACTAAAAAAGAACAAAGCTCAAAGTTAGGAGAAGAAAAAAATAAAGATCATAGTGAAAATAAATGAAATAGATCAAATTCATTTCTCAAACTAAGAGATGGTTTTTTTTACAGAAAAACAAAATTAACAAACCTTTAGCTAGACTAACTCAGAAAAAAAAAAAAGGACTCAAATAAATAAAGTGGAAATGAAAGAGAACGTTACAACGAATAATGCAGGAATACAAAGGACCATGAAAGGTTACTATGAACAATTATATGCCAACAAAAAAACCTAGAAGAAATAGATAAATTCCTTGATATATACAATCCAATCCACCAAGACTAATCAGGAAGAAACAGAAAATCTGAACAGACTAATAACAAGGAGTTTGAATCAGTAATCAAAAACCTCTCAACACAGAAAAGCTGAGGAGAAGTGGTTTCACTGGTGAATTCTACCAAACACTTAAAAGAATGAACACCAAATCTTCTCAAACTACCAAAAAATAGAAGAGGGAATACTTCCAAAATCATTTTATGAGTCAGCATTACCCTGATACCAAAGCCAGATATGGACACAAAAAAATCACAGACCAATATCCCTGATAAATATAGATGCAAAATTCTCAACAAAATATTAGCAAATAAAATTTAATAGCACATTAAAAGGATCATACACTATGACCAAGATTCATCCCTGTAGTGCAAGGATGGTTTAACAGATGTGAATCAATAAATGTGATATACCACATAAATAATAAAATTCATATGATCATCTCAGTAGATGAATCTGACAAAATACAAGATCTTCTTGTGATAAAAATGCTCAACGAATTGAGTATAGAAGGAATATATCTAACACAACAAAGGCCATATATGACAAACCCACAGCCAACACCACACTTAAGGAACAAGAAAGATAAGGGTTCCCACTCTCACTACTCCTATTTGACATAGTACTGGAAATACTAGCCAGATGAATCAGGCAAGAAAAAGAAATGAAAGGCATCTGAATAGGAAAGGAAGGAGTAAAATCATCTTTGCAGATGTTATGATCTCACATTTAGAAAATTCTAAGATTCCACCAAAAAACTTCTACAACTAATCAATGAACTCAGTAAAGTTGCAGGATACAAAATCAACATACAGAAAATGATTGTATTTCTATACAACAAAACATCTGAAAATAAAAACCAATCCAATTCACTATATTAAAATCAACAAAATACTTATGGGCAAATTTAACCAAGGAGGTGAAAAATCTATTCACTGAAATCTATAAGACTTTGATATCGCATGTTTATAGATTATAAGAATTAATATTGTTAAATTGTCCATACTACCCAAAGCCATCTATAGATTAAATAAAATCTCTATCAAAATTCCAAAGTCATTTTTCATTGAAATAGAAAAAACAATCCTAAAATTTATACCGAGCCACAAAAAACATTGAATAGCCAAAGAAATCTTGAGAAAAAACAAAGCCAGAGGCATAACAACTTCCTGATTTCAAACTATACTACAAAGCTATAGTAATAAAAATAGTATGGCACTGGCATAAAAACATATGCATACCGCTGGAACAAAATTGAGAGCCCAGAAATAAACCATCACAGAACTAATATTTGACAAGAGAGCAAAAAACACTCAAGGGAAGGATAGTCTCTTCAATAAACAGTGTTGGGAAAACAGGGTAACCACATATAGGAGAATGACTTTACACTACTCAAAAATGAACTCAAAATGGATTAAAGACATAAGCATAAGACCTGCAACTGTAAAACTGCTAGAAGAAAATATGGGAGTAAAGCTCCTGAACAACGGTCTTGGCAATAATTTGGATATAATACCAAAAGCACAAGCAACAAAAGCAAAAATAAATAACTGAGACCACATCATACTAAAAAGCTTTTGCATAGTAAAGGAAACAATCAACAAAATGAACAAACAACCTTCAAAATGGGAGAAAATATTTGCAAATCATATCTAATAAGTAGTTAATATCCAAAATTTATAAAGAAGTCACAGAATTCAACAGAAAAAAAAAGCAATCTGATTAAAAAATAGGCAAAGGACCTCAACAGACATTTCTTCCAAAGAAGACATACACTGGACCAACACGTATATGAAAAGATGCTCACCATCATTAATCATCAGAGAAATGCAAATCGAAAGCACAATGAGATATCCCCTCACACTTAGGATGGCTATCATCAAAAAGACAAGAGATAACAAGTGTTGGCGAGGGTGTGGAGAAAAGGGAATTCTTGTGTACTCTTGGTGGGAATGTAAAATGGTACAGCTGCTATGGAAAACACTATAGATGGTCCTCAAAAAATTAAAAATGGGAACTACTGTATGATTTCACAATCTCACTTCTTGGTAAAAATCCAAAGAAATAAAAACAGGATCTCAAAGAGATATCTGCACCCCTATGTTCACTGCAGCATTATTCACAATAGCCAAGACATGGAAGCAATCTAAGTGTCCATCAACAGGTGAATAGATAAGAAAATGTGATACACACACACGAAAAAAATCTTGTGACAATGGAGATGAACCTGAGGAAATTATGCTAAGTGAAATATGTCAGACAGAGAAAGACAAATATTGTATAATATAAAGTGTATGTGAAATCTAAAAAAGCCAAACTCAGAGAAATAGAGAATGGAATGATGGTTACCAGGGGCTGGGAGTGAGGGAAATGGGGAGATATTGGTCAAAGGGTACAAACTTCCACTTATATGATTAACAAGTTCTGGAGAGCTAATGTACAAGATGGTGATTATAGCTAATAAGACTATTACATACTTAGAAGTTACTAAGAGTAGATTTTAAATGTTCTCAACACACACACACACACACACAAACACACACATACACACAAAACAGTAATTATGTGACAGACTAGAGGTGTTAGCTAATGCCATACTGGTAATAATTTTACTGTGTGTAAATGTATCAAATTAATATGCTCTACACCTTAAACTTACAGAACATTGTATTTCATCTATACCTCAATAAAGCTGGTGGGGGGAATCCAAAAGGATCAAACTATTTCCAAGTAACTTAACCCTAGAACAAAATTGAAGACAATATATGATAATACAAAAAATATCCAGGTCCCAATAAAGTAAGAAACACAATGTCTGACATCCAATCAAAAATTATTAGGCGTACAAAGAAGGAACAAATACAATCCATAATGAGAAAAATAATCAACTGAAACCAATCCAGAATGGACACCGATGACAGAATTAGCAGACAAAGATTAAAACAGTTCATATATAAAAGTCTAGAAAATACAAACTAACCTATAGTGTCAAAGAAAGCATAACAGTGGTTGTGGGGTAGTGCTGGGGTAAAGGAGACAGTGGGATGGAGAAAGAGGACTTATAAAGGGACATGAGGAAACTTGGAGATGATAGATACGTTCACTATCTTGACTGTGGTGATGGTTTCGCATATGTATACATATGTCAAAACATAATTTTGTACACTTTAAATACATGCATTCTATTATGCGTCAACTGGACCTCAAAAAAGTTTTAAAAAAATGTTTTGCCTCTGGAGAGTAGAACTGGAGGATAGAGAGGAAAGAGTTATGGAATGGCACTGCTTTCTGGTTTTGTTACAAGTCTTTTAATACTAGTTGGATTTTTATCTATTTTTTAAAATGTATTACTTTGATAAAATAAAAATTAAAGAAACTTTTAGGAAAGAGAACATAATAGTTGGATATAGTTTCATAGATGTGGTAAGATTTGAGCTAGATCCTGAAAGGAGAGAAAGGGACTAAAATCTACTGATAGCCTATTAAGTACCAAGTACTGGACCTCACATTGTACAAGTGCCAATTTATTTGCTTCTCTCAATAACTTTGTGAAGTATTAGTGCCCCGTTATACAAACAATAAAGTCAGGCTAAGAAAGTATGTAATTTATCCAAGTTTTTACAGTAAGCAAATGGCAGAGCCAAGATTTTATTCCAGATTTATCTACCCTTACAGCCAATGTTTCTCCCCTTAAATGCATTAGCAAAATGTTTGCATAGAAAGGTCCTTATTAATATTTTAAAAATTATGTCAGAGTATTCTATTAAAAGTGTTTTAAAGTAAATTCCAAATTGTACAAATAGCAAAGTTATTTGCCTCGGTGGAGTATGAAAATATAAGATGTGAAGCCAGACAGATGGAAAGTTATCTAAATAGCAGTTATCAATAGCTTTAAGTAAACCTGTAGAAGATGTTGAATATTGTACCATTCAGGGAGCCCTAGGATTCAAACTAATGAAAATCTTTACTGATGATTGAGATAAGGGAATTGAAACATGTCCAAAGGAATATATAATATTAAACTCAGCTGAGATGTCAATACTATGACGTCAGAAATATATTTTAAATAACCTAGAGGCAGGGGGTAGGAGAGAGTCCTACAAATTACATGAAACTCAATTAAGGAAAATACAGTCTTACAAGTTAGAATGAGGATTTGCAAACCACAAGTACAGGCTACTATGAGAGACAAAATAAGGACAACTCTGAGAGAAAGCTCCAAAGACAGAAAGATGACAGTAGACTATTCTTAGGGGAAAATCTCAATATATCGCCTCAAAGCACTATTTACCTCTATGGAAAGACCTGGGTACTGGTCCTACTTTTCTCTGCTTTAATTCACCTTCTCTTTGGAATGCTTACCTATTTGTGGCACCCTACTTTAAACAAAAAAGAGATCTTAAGTACTGAAAGAAAAGACTAAAATAAAGGAATCATTTACTCAATAAATAAAACATGTCAAGCGAGGAATGGCATGATTGCTGTAGTCAAATATCTAAATTGTTAAACTAAAGGTGAATGAGTCTTGTCGCTGTAAAATATCAAAACTAAAATCAATAAAGTTATGGAAAGGCAGATTTCTACTCAATATAAGGCAAAACATTTTAATATTAGAGTGATCCAAAGAAATGTAATAAGCTGCTTTATTAGACTATAAACCTTTGAGGGGCAGCCTCACTCATACTTCTATGTTTTTCACTTGGCACAATACCAAAGACAAGGGCAGGTACTCAGGAAAGTCTGGTAAAATGAATAAATCCGCATGCATGCTGAAACCTGAATACAGCAGTTTCTCCCTTATCTTCTGGTATTATTCATAAAATTATGTGTTTCTTAATTTTTTGATTTAATGATGGTCACAGTGGATGGTAGCTTTATTTTAGAGTAACTTCTCTCTTTTAAAAAAGTGACAAATGTTTATTGTAAAAATTTAAGCAATTTAGAAAAGTGTAAGAAAAATTAAATCATTAAACATCCCCAACACCTAGAAATTATCAGCATTAATATTTGATAAGCTTTACATATATGGAGAAATGAATGGATGGATGAATTAAAAAAGAAAAGGTAAAGGGTTTATTATTTTTTTTCAATTACAGTTGACATATAATATATTAGTTTCAGGTATACAGTATAGTGGTTAGACATCTATATAACTTAAGCGATCATCCTGATAAGTCTAGTACCCACCTAACATCATCCATTATTACAATATTTTGACTATATTTCCTATGCTGTACTTTATATCCCCGTGACTATTTTTATAACTGCCAACTTGTACTTCTTAAGTTCTTCTCCTTTTTCACTTCTCAATCTCATTCTCTCAAACCCCCTCTCATCTGGCAACCATCAATTTGTTCTCTGTACCTATGAGTTTGTTTGTTTTGTTTATCATTTTTTAGATACCATATATAAGTGAAATCATATGGTATTCGTCTTACTCTGACTTATTTCACTTAGCATAATGCCCTCTAGGTCCATTCACATCATCACAAATGGCAAAGTTTTATTCTTTTTCATGGCTGAGTAATATTTCATCGTTTATATGTACCACATCTTGACCCATTCAGAAAAGACAAAGTTTTATAGGCTATTAGACATGCTCTTAAAAAAAAACTATTAAATATATCTTAATTTAATGCAAGAAAAGAAAGCAAAACTGAATATGAAAACGACTAGAGTTCTGATTTTTACATTTAATTTTTATAGCAAATGCATCCTTGCTGTGAAACATAAAGAAATTCACACTCCTCAATTTCCTCCCATCTCCCTTCCCCTACTTAATGATTTTTATTAGTCATTTCCACATTGTCAAGGACTATAAATTTCACATTGTCAGGGATTTATATTTAGTTTTATAAACCACATTTTCCATCCCTTTTTATATAACAGCTTTAATAAGACAAAATTCACATATCACAAAATTTATCTTTTTCAAGTGTACGACTCAATGGTTTTTAATACATTCAGAGATTTGTGCAACCATCATCACTAATTTAGAACATTTTCATGAGCCTCAAATGAAACCCCAGACCCATTAGCAGTCCCTTCCCATATCTCCCCCTGCCCCCACAGTCCCTAGCAATCACTAATCTACTTTCTGTCTCTATAGATTTGCCTATTCTAGACATTTCATATCAATGAAATAATATAATATGTAGTCTTTTGTCTCAAGGTTCATCCATGTTAAAGCAGGCATGTTCATTCTTTTTTATTGCCAAATAGCCCATTGTATGGATACGCCACATTTTGTTTATATAGTCATCATTGCATATCTAGGTTGTTTCTTTGGCTATTATTAATAATGCTACTATGAACATTCATATACAAGTTTTTGTGTGGACATGTTTTCAATTATCTTGGGTGGAATTCCTGAATCATACGGTAATTCTATGTTCATCTTGTTTTTAGCCTCAGTTCTTTAAATGGATGCAGTCCCCACCACCAGTCTTTTTTCCTATGGCTTGTATTTCCATTTTGCCTTTTTTTTTTTTTTAACCAAGTTTAACTTATTTCAATTCATCATGATTTTCAAATAGTTTTTTAAAAGAATTTATACATGTTGCATTCTCTGATTTCTTGGGTGCTTTAAAATATTGTCTTTTGCCTTTATAGTCAAAAGATGACTTAGCCATAAAATTCTGGGGTCTCTCTTTCTTTCAAAAGTATTGTGCTGTTGTCTTCCAGACTGAACTTTACTATGGAGAAGCTGGAAGCTAGCCTGAATTTTCCTTTATAGGTGACTCACTTTTTTGCCTAGACTCCTGAAGAATTCTTTCTTTATACTTGAATCTGTGTATCTGGGTAGTTATTAGGCATCCAGATCAGACAAAGATGCTACACCTACTGTATCACTCTATAAAGCTAAGTAAAGACAGTTTTAAATCAAAGACATTTTTGACTCCTAACTCAGACTGACAGCTTGAACCTGTAACTATAGCTGTGGAGCTACAGATATAATTTCAATAACATCAAAACATGTCACATACCTAGGTACAAATCTAACAAAAAGATATGTTAGACGCAATACTAATAAAACTCCCAACAGGTTTTTTGGGTACAAATTTATAAGCTGATTCTAAATTTTACACGAAAATTAAAAAGCAAAGAAGAGTCAAGATAATCTTGAGTAAAAACAATAAAATGAGTATTTATACTATTAGATATCAAGGTCTATTAGCAAGGATAGACAAATAGGACAATAGAACAGTTAAGATTCCAAGAACAAAATAACATTTACGGTCACTCAATTTAGACAAACATGACCCTGCAGTGTAGTATAGAGAAGATGGTCTATTCAATAAAAGGTACTGGATCAACTGGACATTCACATGGATAAAAAGTTAGTCTGGACACCAAGCTCACATTTCTTGCTCAAAAATAAATTCAGATAAACTGCAGATCTAAATGTGAAAGGTAAAACAGTATAACTTTTAGAAGAAAATATGGGAGAACATCTTCGGACCTTGGAGCGGCAATGAGTTTTTAAACAGGACACAAAAAGGTTTAACCATAAAGGCAAAAAGATTATAAATGTCCAGAAGATAAGACTATAGAGTCAAGCTAAGACTATAAAGTCAAGAAGAAAAAATAAGACATTGTTTTTTAAAAAGCTGATTTGCAGAATAGATATGAAATTGCTTTGTAAATAAGAAGATATATAAATGCTAGATAATTTAACTTTACTGAACAAAAAGAATGCACATAAAATGATAATGGACTAAATATTTTTGGTTAAAAAATAGTAAGGGTCCAACCAAGAGAGATAAACCACAGAATAATCTGAACAGTTAAAAATTACTATAAAGAATCACTAACTTTAAGAGGGAATCAGTAATGAGGGATTGACTTAGTAAGAAGTAAAGAGAACTCAACAGAATATAGAAATAGCAGAAGTATGCCTAAGATGGAAATAGAACACTAAAAGAAGAGGTCCCTGCCAGGGCTGAGATCCAGACCTCATTGGAGAATGCATGACCATGGCTCACACAACAGTAGGGAAGGTGCTGTGGTGCCACACCTACAGAGCTTACTGAAAATCCACTTTTCAGTATTCATCCTTAATCTTCCCTCCAGGGTGCCAGGGAAATCTGATCACATCGAGGGGGCAGCTACTGGCCACTAGGTGCTGCTGACTACAGTACTCTGCAGGAGCTAGCAATGGAGAGGCTGGCTAAGCTTCAAGATCTAGGTAATAGGGAAGCCTCATGCATTGTACCAGATAGACACTGGATAAGCCACTTACACATCAACACTCATGCACTGGAGAAGCCATTCTGCCAGCAAACCAGAACCAGGAAGAAATACCATTTCCTACTGCAATGTCTCGCAAGTGCCCTCCACTGACAAAGTTTAATATCCTGCCGGCTGTCAAAGGAAACAGAGCAGGCAATGAATACTGAATTTGGAGCTGAGAGGTAATAAATTGATATCTAGCACAATTATAAAATTATGTTTGTACCAATTATGACTGGGCAAAACTATGGTTAGTGAGGGTTCCTCAAGTATCAAAATGATATGAATGGGTGTTCTATTTAAGATGGCAAAATAATATAATTTTTCCTCCTTTCCCCCACATTTTCTACAATGTGGTTATATTGTTTTTATAATTTAAAGTTAAAATATTAATAAAATAAATGAACAATAGGAAATTAAGTCTAAATTGCTTCTATTATGAGTTTAACTGGGTCTGGAGTACTCCCAGGAAATTCAATTAAAACAGTTCTTTTTTCTGGAAATAAAAACTAGAGATATATTCACATACCATGCAATAGTGTACTAAAACATTAAAGTAAAAAATCTCTTTTTTTCTAGAGGAAAATTTGGTTTGGACATAGACTTAAGGAATTTTTTTAAAAATCTGAAAACTATGATAGTTTTATACCCCAAACACAATCTCTTTGTATTCTCCCCCAAAATACAATTTACAGATGAGGTTGACAGTATTCTAATAACTTCAAGACTTCTTAATAGGTAAAGTCATCTTTTTCAAGGAAAAAAAACCTCAAATATTAAAAGCTTAGGAAAGTCAGGAGAAAAAAGGCAATGTGCATGAGTAGATTTGAAACAACTCTGAATGAAGATACTATAGGAAGATGTTTGCCTAAGCAATGACAGTAGGTGGAGCCAGTGTGCTCAAAGTGTGCTCAGTAGTCTTAATAGTTCTTGGGACTTTGGCAGAAAACACAGAGCCCTGGGGCAAGTGGGTAGACAATCTAGAGCTCAGTTATATTCTAGTTGTATAACCATCATCCAGAGCTAAGGATTAAAAAAATAGAAGTATTAAAACCTGATGAAGCTAAAAAAGTGATCTATACTGCTTATTGCCACTGTGTGGAGCCCTCCTGCACAGTGAGCAAATGAGCTAGATGAAAGCAATAACTGGTTTGAGTCTCCCCAAAGCATTTTGTCAAATATTTTACTGCTTATGCAAATGTTCAAATAATGTTAAAGCTCCCAGAACTTCGGAGACTTCAGAGACAGAAGACAGGGAAATCATCCAACTTAATCTCCTAGATTTATATTAGGCAACATTTTGTTCATACCTACTACCAACCACTTCCTTGCTGTATGAACTTGGGCCACTTATGTATGTTTAAGCTTTACTTTCCTGACCTGTAAGGTGTGTGAGGGGGACTAATAATATTTAAATTATTTAAATAAATAAAAATGATTAAAACAATGAATATGGCCAAATAATGCATATAAAGATCACTTCTGATAGAACAATCCATTGAACACTATACAGGAACTTCTACAATCATGCTATGTTAAGAAATGCTCCCTGGGAAAAATTCTTGTACTTGGACCAGCTCAAGAACAGCTGTTACAAGGGAGAGTGTTTGCCTTCTAATCCAGACCAATAAATAACAAAGAAAATTGTAGGATACTCTGGTTCATTCAAAAATTTTTAAAAAATCATATATAAATGCATGTTATAGTACCAGGTACTAGTTTTTAATTAAGATAGATAGCAGAATAAAAACAGGAAACCAAAACAGGTACAGTTAAGTCCTCACTTAATGGCATCAATAGATTCTTGGAAACTGTGACTCTAAGTAAAATGATGTATAAGTAAACCAATTTTACCATAGGCTAATTGATATAAACAAGAATTAAGTTCCTACAGCATATTTCTGATTACAAAAACATCACCGAACTTCTATGTAAAGCCCCCAAACGCTTCTAATATTAAACAATGAAATAAGTGTGAGCTATACATACATTTAGGAAAAATGAATAAAAACAAGATAATTCTTTTCCAAACCACTTATTCGCATTCAGTAGCAGGTGGCCAGAGCCTATCCCTGCAGCTCAGGATGAAAGGCGGGAAAACTCACCTTGGACAGGACACCCTTCTACTGCAGGGCCACTCACACACATACCCACCCACACTCACTTAGACTGGGACAATACAGACATGCCAATTAACCTAACGTTCACATTTTTGAGATGTGAGAGGAAACCAGATGCGGAGATGCAGATGTGGGGAGAATATGCAAATGCCACACAATCAGTGGCCCCAGCCTGGAATTGAATTTTTTCTCATCAACATCACAAAACAAACGCTGAGTAACGACATTATTTGAGAACCTGCTATAAGTCTTCCTTTAAAAAGTGATAAATACAAATTCAGTTCAATCTGACAAACATTTATTAAGCATTTTCTATCGGCAAAGTACTGAGCTGGGAGATGGGAAGAAAGGTTAGTAAGTGAATAACCCTGGTTCCTGTCCTGAGGAAGTATACATACAATTTAGTAAGAAAGATAGACAGGTAAACAACTAACAAGGGAGAAAGGCAGGACCAAAGAACATAAACGACATACTTAGGGGGAGGGAGGGAACCCAAAAGGGGCTTCAGTAAGGAAGTAACACTTGAGCTACGCCTTAAGAAGAATTTTTACCACTATTAATACAGGAGTCATTCTATTTTCTTTAGCACACATATAGTAGCTTCAAAAAATTAATTTATTAAAACTGGTTTTTCACATTATTTTTAAAAACAGACATTACGCTTTCACTTTACTGTATCTAAGTTATAACGAAAATATTTAAAAACCACATATTGTAAAAATAAAAACATTCATATAAAATTCAAGATGATGTACAATTTTAGGTTTGGGAAGAAAGGCCAAGTACATAGTGGTAAGGAGATAAGAGAAGAACTTGGGAACTCCACTGTAAGTTGTGGCTCAGAGAAACTCTAGCCTAACAAGAGATAGAGGTCATAGAGGGGAAAGACTTTTCATAGCAAAAGGAGCATTATGTATACATAACGCTGCTTTGAAGAAGGTTCAAAGACAAGAGCTGAACAGTGAGAATAAACAATTAACAGATAAGCATGATGGAGACGACAAGAGTCAGAAGAACAAGGGAAGTAAGACGGTTTTGAACTCTCTGGAGAAATACTTGGTGAAATGAAGATTTTAGATTTAGCCAAAGGTCAAAAAGAGGAGTTTCTAAACCATGCTCAGGATGACAAGGCATTACGGAAAGAACAAAATCTGCAAATGATTATTTTGATAATCCCTACTTCCTTTCCATTTTTATTGAAACTTCAGGACCCAACTCAATAAAGCAAGTTTTGCCTAACCACCTTACTGAAAATGATCACACCCACTTTTTAGAGCACATACTGTTCTAACCTCTCATCTGGCACTTAGCACAGACTGCCTTGTATAGTCAGCACTTTTTTTCACTAAATCAGAATATAGATATTTATGTCTTATCTCCTAAGCTATACAATATGAAAGAGGCAACCACAGAGAGATGTAATCACACCAACAGCATGGCTAACTAAGAATTATTCTCACAATAAATTCATTTGAAATAGTATCTAGTGAGTTATAATCTACAGAAGGCTTTCAAGTGCAGAAGCAATAACTAGATAGCAACACAAAAGTTACCAGATAGGGATCATTGGTATTTCTAGTAAGAACTGGTTTCTGGCCCAATCTATCATAAAGAATGTTTGTTTCCCAAATACATAACTCAGAAAGAACATACCATCATTTGGGGCAGGAGGAGAGTCTTTAAAGTTGCTGGAGAAGCTTTAAATAACTAGGATATTAAACTGGCTGTGTAATATAAGTTACTGATCCACTCCTCCTGAAGGAATGGGTGAAGAAAACAAGGAGAGAACTGGAATCCATTAAATATCTATTTTGTACCAGATGCTATATAACATGACTTCTGTTTTAATTTCAAAATCTCTAACAATAATGTAATAAACAATTACCACCTAGAACTGATCACTTTATATTTTATGACCGCATCAAGCTTTTTATTTTAATAAAGGAAATAAATTATTACAGATAAAGTCAAGGTCACCCATCTCTCCAGTCCAATTCCCCTTCACGCATTTCCAGAGGTAATGGCTAGTGTTAATCTGGTGTGCGTCACTATAATTCTTTTAAAAATTATTTGACATATATGTGTGTCCATAAACATAGTTTTGCTTTGTGTTTTTAATTTTTTATCAAGTAGGATAACTCTTTTTCTGCTTCTTTTTATTTTCTGTATTTTTTCTTCACAACATTTTGAAGAGCTGAATTATTTAAGTACTTCCCTAAGTCTGAACGATGAGCTCCATGAAGATTTTACCACTATTTCTCCCAGGCTTAGCACTGTGCTTGGCATACTGAAAGTAATCAGTCAATGTATGCTGATTCAAAATGTTCTACAATAGGAAAGTAATTACTCTCTAAAAAGAAAAATGGGAAAAGTTGTTTTCACAAAGAAAAGCCATATAAACATAATATCAATTAAAAAATTACAACATACCATAATGTAGGTTAATAGAAAATGGTATCAATCAATTAATCTTTGGCTTAATATAACTGATGAAAATTTCACAGAAAAGATAATATTTGAGTGTGCCTTAAGGGTGAATAGGAGTTAAGACAAGTGCAGAAAACAGTATTCAGGGCAGAGATAAGAGACACAAGCAAAAGAAAGAACATAGTGCGCCTAGGAAACCATAAGAAGTAACTTATATTATGTCTAAGGGACAAGGAGAAAGCTATGAAGATAAACTGAAACTAGATAAACATAGATAACATGTCTGTGATCTCCCTACCAAATTGTAAAAGGTCTGAACTCTATCTCAGGGAGCAAATGGAGAGCAAATGAGGCAGAGGAATCAATAAAAGACAAGAAACTTTAAGTTAAGCCTGAGAGACTGCATATGATAGAAGAGGAAAAATAGGACAATACTATAATAGTCCAAATAAATGATGATGAGAGCTTGAACTAAATGGCTGTGAGATAGGCAAGAGGGAAAAGGCGGCATGGATTTGACTAACTTAAGAGTATTCCCAATTGGTTATGCAAAACTCAACCCAAAGCATGCAAATATGTAATTATTACTCTGCTGAAAACTAATAAAATGGCAAAAGTGTTAAGAAAGTTACCTGCTTTCTTTCCATAGAAGGAGAAAGTAACTTTAAATAAGCATGGCCATCATCATAAATATTCCCTAAACAGATTTTTCATTATAATTCAATAAGGTGCTTTAGCTTGATGGTTAGCACATAGTAAATGCCAATAAATATGAGCTGCTATATTAATACTGCTGTTTTGAACATTATCTAAAAGGCTATAAAAAGAGCTCATTTTCCCTGGAAATCTGTATTCTTTAACAAATAGTCAGTGGTTCCTCCTTGAATCTTGGTATGAATTCTTAGAATTTAAATCTTCCCAGCTGCCTAGGGCATAAAGAATTTCATCAGATCTAATTGTTGAAAGAGTTAAGTACATAAAACTATTTAGCAGTGGTAGGAAGGTCAGCAATGAGGATTTTAAACATGTCTATGCACCCTCCTCCCTATAGAGTGGGGCCCAGTATCTGAAACGACTAATAAATTATACCTTCTTACTTCCTGCTAAAATATACTCCATTAATATCCCTCTACAAAGTAGCAGATTCCAAAAAGCTAAATGTTAAATACTATGTGCAAGTGGACAAATCTTTCTTAGTAGGTTAGAGCCACAGTTCCCAAACTGTGGTCTGTGGATCCTTTTGGAGGTCCTTTAGATCAAAATCATTTTCATAAAACAGTTATTTACCTTATTCACTGTATTGACATTTGCACTGATGGCATAAAAGCAATGGTGGGTACAATTGCTGGCATGGTTGTACTAATCAGGGCAGTAGCAACCCAACTATACTACAGTCATTGTATTCTTCCCCACTGCCATACATTTGCAGTTAAAAAAAAAAAAAAAAAAAAAAAAAAGTCAGTTTCAATTAACAATGCCTTCTATGAATACTTTTATTTCAATAAAGACTTTAAAAATTCCTTTTATTTTGATGAAAATGAAAATTACTAATTGCATTAAATCTTAACTCTTGAGAGCATGTCTTTTTAATATTCTCTGTAATAAAATGGAAATCTGCACAAAAAACTTCTACTATATACTGAAGTATGATGGTTGCTCAAGGAGAAGCATTTGTGTAACTGTTCTGAGTTGTGATCTCAACTAGCTGCTTTTCCCATGGAATGCCATTTTTACCTAAAAGAACTAACAGGTAAACCGTGATTATTCATTTTGGGTATTTGAAAGACATTTTCCTGAAAATGAGTAAAGTGGGCCTGTCTCTTCAAGAAAAACAGCTGACAGTATTTTTTACCAATGATAAAATTCAAGCTTTCGAGCAAAAATTAGAATTTTGGAAAACTTGCATCTGCGATTGTGAATCTGACAGCTTCCCAATACTTAAGAGACTTTTTTGATGAAATTAGAGGCGATATACTAGTAAGTGTGATCTTTTGATATTATATAAAGAAATGTCAACATCTAGAAGATCTGCATCAACAATGAACCAATATTTTCCATATGACTGATACATGACACTATAAAATCATGCACGGGTAAAGTCTATTTGAAGTGCAAGACAGACCAATGGATTTTAATGTAACATAGTAAGAAAAGTTCAATGATATGGTTTCTGATTCTATATTCCAATTAACCCTAAGACTGCTACTTGTCAAGTTTTGGTATACTATCAAAGAATAACATAGACAATTATCCAGAAATGCTATTTTAATAAAATAATTCTCCTTTTCCAACTACATATGACTGTGTAAAGCCTGATTTTCTTTATACACTTCAATCAAAACAACAAATTACAACATATTAAATACAAAAGCAGATGTGAGAATCCAGATAACTTCCATTCAGCCAAACATTAAAGAGACCTCCAAAAATGTAAACAATGCCATTCTGATCATTAAATTTTGTCTGTCTTGGTTATTTTCCATAAAATTATATTATTTATAATTAACATGCCATAAATTTGTTTTTAAATGAATTAAAACAAACAAAAATTTTTTCTCAGCTTTAATTTCTAATATAGTACATATCAATAGGCAAAACACAAATATAAATAAAAGTTCTTTGGGATTCTCAATTTTTTTAAGAGTGGAAAGGGGTATTGAAAGCAAAAAGTCTGAGAACAGGAGAGTGGAACACTAGCCTAACACATTTCCCATAGGCTATCACAGGGTCAAGCCAATCTTCTATTCAGAAAAAGCCAGAATTGTGGGGTGGGAGGGGGTCTCCTTTAGCAAGGTTTCCATAATGCACCTCTGTCTCAAAGATCTACTCTTAGTGGGACAGGAGTGAGGAAGCCTGAAGGATGTAAGGGGACAAAAAGGAAGGATAAGACTTCATGAAAATCCCAGATGCAGCTCCAGAATCTTAGGCTTTAGCAAGATAGTAAGGATCTGATAGCTGGTCCATGTGTAAAAGATGTTTAAAGAATTCAAACATCTGAAAGTAATAATCCCTTTGCAGAGAAGGGACTGATATGGAGTGAACTTTCTGTTTTTTGCTGTTTGGCTTAAGGGCAAGCCATAGTCATAATGGTGTGCTAACCAGAGATAAAATCTAAGAACCAGAGAGTGGAGCCCGGGGGAACCACTGCCACCTGAGAGTGAGGGGAGAAACACAGATGGGAGGGAGCTAGAAAGAGTCCCTAAATTATCTGTATGAACTCTATCCAAGTCTCAGGCAGACCCCTGAACCATGCATGTACAAAGCCAACTCAAAACAGCTTGCAGCTATGGTTAGAAAAGTGAGCTGATGTGTTTATTTCTAACGTGGCAAATATTAATAGACACAACCTATGCAAACAAAAGCTCTCTGAAATCCTCAATTAAGTTTTCAGAGTATAAGGGGTTCCAAAACCAAATTGTTTAAGAACAGGTTTACAGGCTATCCTATTATCTATAGGATAAAACTGAGACTCTCTAAGATGTCACATAAGATCTTTGATAACTTGTCCCTTAATTACTTTTCCATTACCACCATGCTTTCTAATGCACAATCACATTAGATTATCTATTCCCCAGAAAAGTTTTGTATTTTCTTATCTATATATTTGCATATACTGTTCCTTACTTTAGGTGTCCTATAATTAACTACATCAAATGTCAATTGAATGCCTATTTGGCCAGGCACTTATGCTAGACAGTGATAAAATTCTATTCACAATTTAAAACTATCTAAATTGTTACTTTCTCAGTAAAACCCTAAAATAAGAAGGGAAGAAATAAATCACCCAAATATCCTCACAGAATTAGTTGCTTTCTCCTCTAAATGCCAATACTATCACTTTGTTGATTTTCTGTTTTTTTCTTCACTAATCTCCAATCTCTCTACTTGTCAAGTATGATGCTTACTCCTCTTGGTATTCTAAAGACATAGCATATACCTTGTGCACAGTAGGTGCTCCAAATGCAATTATGTCGGAAAGAGTCAATTTACTGCTGAACTGGGAAAGCTCTACTCTTATCTCTAGGGACACTGGATATCTATCTCTTGGACAATATAGGTCAGTTGGGTTTATGACGTGCTGTTTAAAATCCAAACCTTCCCTGGTAACTGTAAACGAATTTGTTTGCTGATGGTTTTCACCAGACAGAACTGCTTAGCCAGCTTGGCTTGACTACATGTCCAGAGTGATATGGAATACCCCACTGAGAATTTCTGCCCTGGGCTCTCCTAAACCCAATATTTACCACACAGATCTTGGTGGTTCAATCCAGAGATGAAGTGGACCTGTGGGCAAAATAGGATCCTAGGGAGTTTCACCTTGATGTCCCCCACGACCTCAGTGCTTGTCTGTCCTCTCTTTCTTTCGCTGCACCATATCCTTTGCCTTTAAATAAAAGCCTTAGGTAAATAATGCTCTATGGAGACTTGTGAGCCCTTTCAAATACCCAAACTTGTGAAATCTTTGCAGTAATATTTTCTATACACTTCCATGAATGTAAAAAATAAATAAATAAAGCCACATGGGCCAGCTCATATCCTTGTCAATCTTAAAATGAAAATTTCTACATTTTATACTGCTTTACAGTTTATAAATACTTTCATATCCACTAATGCTAAATTCTCAAAGTAACCCTATAAAGGGATAGTGTCACCATTAACTAGAGAAACTCAGGCTCAAAAAATCAAATGACCTGTCCAAAGTTCCTCAACCAGTAAGGCATAGAACTAGACTCTAGCCTAGGTCTAAGCCTATCAATTGTACTAGGCTACCTCCAAAGTTTGCAGCATTACATGTCTCTGCTATAATTAAAGGGTTTAATGTAATATCTCTGTATCCTGATAAGGCTTACTGAAACAAGTCACAAAGGCATGAGCATTCATCTATTTATTAAAGAGGTTAATAGGAATATATCATGTTGATGTCAAGAGGTTGACATATTCATTCATTTACTCCACAATTACATGAGTACCAATTACAGGGCTTAGGCACTGTGTTAGGTAGAGCTTAACAGTTTTGGTGAAAGTGAGACATTTTAAAGCAGAAAAATAAATGCTTTTTCAGTTAATTGATGAAAAAAAGTCTTAATTCAACTGTATAATCTGACATTTTAAATTCTTAAGGAAGCCATTAACCATCATTTATATGGTACTTTGGAGTGTATAAAGTCATTACTTAAAGTAAAAATCAAAATTAAGTCATTTGTCCTAATACATACAAGATCACACAGCTTGCGCAAAGCAAAGTCAGGATTCAAGTACAAGGTTACGAATCTATTGCCTTTCCACTTTGTAAACTATTTCTCTTGTGTTGATTTGGATTTAAATGCTATGTCATTTTTTGTTTTAAAAAATCTACAAAATGAAAATAAGTAAAACTTTTGCTTATTTTACCATAATAATTATTAATTTATAATTTTAAAGTAAAATAATTTAAATGTCTTAGTGATGATGTTATTCTAACTGATGGGTTATAAATATGTTTCTTAATATTTATTAAATTACACATTTTTAACCTGGTAATTTCAAACAGTTTTTTGGCAAATAAAAATCATTCATTTCTTTAAGTCAGCCTCCAGAACAATATGAATGAAAATGAATAATTAAATTTAGATTTGTATTTTCTAAACATGAAAAGTTTTCTGAATTGTGGACTTTATTTTGAAAAGGTATAATTAGTTGTTAATGTTTAGCAGTATCCCCTAACAGTGTAAGCAACTAATATTTGTTCCAAAGGACACATTAAGTAAAAAACAGGCTTATGAATTTATTTCATTTAACTTAAATTCTTAAATGGTGTTTAACTTAAATCAAATTCCTAGTTCTACCAGAATCCTTTGGAACAAGTTCCACTGGAACAAGACTTTTTTCCAGGGTACTCATTGCCCAAGTGTCAGCTTTTAAAGATCTGAAGAAAATCTGCTTTAAAGAAAACCAGAGAAAATGAGATAGGTCAGCCAAGGCAAGTGCACCATGTAGCAAACAGAGGTTTCTCTGTGATCCAACTAAAATGGCAGTGCTGTTATACCCACACACATATAACGAATACTTCTATGGTCTTTCCCATTAACCTTTAATCCAAATACGGAAATTTTTATTTTTAAACTTGATTTTAAGAATAAAGAAAATGAAAGTGAAAAAAGTGAAAAAAAATCACAAATGAGATAATAAAAAAAGAACAAAGCAGAAGAGTACTAACATCCATTCAGTTTATATGCCTGAAACCATGCTAGTAACTTTATATACATAATCTCTTTTAACATAAAATATCACTTTGTGAGGTGGGTTTATTACTCTCAATTTATATATCAGGAAATTGAGGCACAGCAAAATTAAGGAACTTGCCCAGTGTCATACAGCTCTTGAGTGGGAATATCTAGATTCACTCTCACATTATTTCTCTTATACGACAAGCTGTGTGCTTCCTACCACATCATACAAAAAGAAAAAGCAAAAGTGAAGACAAAAGAGACACAATCATGACTGTCTGGTCTACACTAATAATTCTTAAGAAGCAAGGAAACCCTGTAATTCTGGCACTACACTAGACTCATCTGAACCTCTATAGAATTTATTCATTTGTAATCCACATGAGTAAAGGAATGATACATTTTAAGTTTATTACCTAGGTAGAGCATAACCTGTTGGGAAAAAAAAAACCCATCAAGAACACTGCAAAGTAATATACATACAGTAGGTATTTAGTAAATATTTGTTGTTTGAATACCCTGGAGTCAGTAAGTACTTAAATAGCTGAAGATGTAATGAGCCTTCAGTGACAATGAACTTAAAGTTCCGGTTTTGAAGTTCAGTCTGGAAAAGGGCTGTTTTAATAGATCACGACCAAGACACACTATTAGCTATCTGAGTTAATTCGTCACTTCTCTAGTATCCTCTATTGTATCAAAACGGCTTCAGAATGACAACCAGGCAAAAAGAAATCTTTTTTATTCTGTAGATTACAATGGGTAGAATATGCCAAGCAATTCCTCAATGATTTAAAAAATATTTACTGAGAACTTAATCTATATTAGATGCTGTGTTAAGTGCTGTAGATACAGAGGTAAAGCTGAAGAGCTTTTTTTTAACTTGAGACATTATTGATAATAGTGGAGAGTATAGACATGCATATAAATAATTACAATACTATGTGAAGTATACCCAAATCATTCATTCAATAAATATTTTTTGGAAAGCCTCATATACTAAACACTGTAACAAGCACTGGGATACAGCTATGAACATCTTAGGGCTGCTGAGCCCCCAAAAGACTGAAGGTGATTCCCAAAGGGGGGAAAAATGAGAGAAAATTTGAAAGCAATATGGTAGCTGGTTATGACTGTCCAACAGAAAGAGGTAGAGCAGTGAATTGCCTGTCTTAATACCGTAACAGGCTGAGTTTCAATGCTTACACAGGAATAGGAGATATAACAAAATAATATGATCACTTCAATATACAGAATAACATTTGACAAAATTCTTGACAAAACTCATGAAAAAACACACTCATGACAAAACTCAGCAAGTTAGGAAAAGAGTTTCCTCACTCAGGCAAAGGATATCTACAAAAAACCTAGAACTAACATCACACCTAATAATGAAATACTGAATGCTTTCCTCCTCAGATCAAGATAAAGCAAGCAAGATGTCAGTTCATACCACTTTTAGTTAATATTGTACTTTACGGTACTAGCTATACAATAAAGCAAGAATAAAATAAAATGCATAAAGATCAGAAAGGAAAATATGAAACTTTCTATTCACACAGTGCATGATAGTTTACTTAGTAACAAAAAATAGGTGAACTTAGCAAGATATAAGACAATACAAATCAATTTTCTATCTAAATGCTAACAATAATTAGAAAAATGAAATTTAAAAAATATAGTTTATAAGAACATCAAAAGTCACAAAATACTTAAGAAATAAATTTAACAAGATGTTTAAGACTTTACGGTGAAAACTGCAAAGTACTGAGAGAAATTAAAGGAAACCTAAATAAATAGGGAAATATACCATGGTGCATTTTAAGACTCATATTTTTAAGATGTCTGTTCTCCCCAAACTGATTTATAGATATAATACGATCCCAATCATAATCTCAATAGATATTTTTAAAATAAAAATTGATTAGGTATCTTTTTACATAGCAAATTACCTCGAAACAGCAGCTTAAAAAAAATCAAACATTTACTATTTCACATAATTTCTAAGAGTCAGAAATATGAAAGTGGTTCAGACTCAGTATCTCTCATGCATCCAAGTCTGAAGACAATTGAAGGCCTGAATGGGGCTGGAATACCTTCTTCCAAGATGGCTAATTCACCTGGCTATTTGCCTGAGACCTCTCAGTTCCTCACCAAACAGACCTTTCTTCATGACAAGAGAGCTGGCTTCCCCGACAGTGATCAAGAAACAAGCCAAGATGGAAGCACCTTTTATAACCAAGCCACACCTTTTATAACCTAGTGTCTGAAGTCTCACCGTATTACTTTTACTTTATTTTACTGCACTAGAAGAAAATCACTAAATTCAGCCCATACTCAAGGGGAAGGTATGGTTAAGTTTCACCTCTTAAACAGAGAAGTAGAAAAGGATCTGTGCACATCTTTTAAAACCACCACAATTGACAAACTGATTCTAAAATTAATATGGAAATGCATAATACCTAAAATATCCAAAACAATCTTTAAAAAGAACCAAGTTGGAAGACTTATAGTAGTTGATTTAAAGTCCTACTATAAAGCTGTATTTATCAAGACTTTGCGGTAATGGCATAAGGATATACAAATAGATTAATAGATTAGAGATTCCAGAAATAGACCAATATGTACAGCTCACTGATTTTTGACAAAGGAGCGAAAGCAATCCAATGGGGAAAGAAAAGTCTTTTTAGCAGATGATGCCATAACAACTTGATATGCATATGAGGAAAAATAAAACCCAGTCCCTACTTCACATTATATATGACAATAAATTTGAGATGGATACAGACCTAAATATAAAGTTATAATTATAAATCTTGTCGAAGAGAACATAGGAGAATATCTTCACAACCTGAAAGTAGACAAAGGTTTCTAGACAGGATAAGGAAAGCAATAACCATAGAAGAAAAAGCTGACAAATTTGACCCTGTCAAAATTTAATACTTTTCCTCATTAAAAGACATCTCTAAAAAAATGAATAGACAAACCACAGACAGGGAGGAAATAATCACAAAACATCCATCTGATATTTTTATCCAGAATATTTAAGAATCCCCTGTAACTAAATAATAAAAAGAGAACAATTTTTTCTAACGGGCAAAAGATTTGAAAAAGCGTCACAAAAGAAGATACTCAAATGGCCAAGAAGCACATGAAAAGGTGCTTAACATCTTTAGTCAGCTGATAAATGATAACTAAAACTACAATGAGATACCACTACACATACTCTAGATGGAATAAAATTAAACAGAATGACAACACCAAATGTTGCTGAGGATGTGGAACAATACCCCAAACTTTCATGAGAATGAAAAATGGTACCTCACTGTGAAAAAATCTTGCAGTCCTTTACAAAATCAAACATAAACCAACTCTAAATTCTAGAAATTTACCCACGAAAGATAAAAACGTATGTCCATAAAAAGATCTGTTTAAGATGTTTTTTGCAGCTTTATTTATAATAGCCAAAAACTAAAAACAGTCCAGTGTTCATCAATAGGAGAATGGATAAACAATCTATGGTATTATTCATATAATTGAATACTACTCAACAATTAAAAGGAACAAACTATGGATACAAGAGCATGGATAAATCTCATTTCTCATAAGCATAAATCTAAATGGATTAATCAGGATTTAAAATGTTTTCAATTTTAACCTCTGATATAGCAAATACCAATAAATTTAACTCACAGAGTTCAGGGTCCTCAATAATTTTTAAATGTGTAAAATGGGTCATGAGTCCAAAAAGCTACTTCTGATCTGGCAAAAGCTGTGTATGGGCATGCCCTACAATCTAACAATTATCCCTCTAAGTACATACTGAAACTCTTAAACATTGTGTGTACAAGATGTTATGTTTAAGAATGTTCATAGCATTACTTGTAATAGCAAAAACATGGAAACAAAACACCAATAGTTAAACAATGAATAAATCAATATATGCATATAGTGGAATTCTAAACAACATAAAAATAAATGAACTACATCTACACATATCAACACAGAGAATTCTCGGGAACATAGATGACAGTAAGGACCACAATTTGGGTAAAAAAGCAAGTTGCAGAAAAACATATATAAAGTACAATTCCATTTATATAAAATATAAAACATGCATACCTAAACAATATATATTGTTAGGAATGTATAAGCAATAAAAAATTTAGGAAATGATAAATAGTAAATTAAGGATAGTTACCTCTGGAGAAAAAGAAAGATGATGAGATCAGGGAAGAGTGTACAGGGGAGCTAAATGTTTATTTAATGATGACATCTCTTAACCAAAGAATAGTTATTTTACTATCAAGGTCATAATTCTCTTTAATTGTGAAGCTTCAAGTCTGATATTCCTAGAGTAATAAAAGAACAGAGAACATCCATCTGAACAGCAAGATTAATTGAATCAACTGGGATAGCCAAAAAAAGAGGGATGCAGGGTGAGGGATCACTGTTACCTAGCAGGTATAATAGCCTGGAAACCATAATATTTCATTTTGGGAACACTATTTTCTTATCTAGAATCTTTCTTACCCTTCTGTATGAACGAACAAATGAGTGAATGTTGGTCATAAAAGTATCAAGATTTTAACATGCATAATTTTGGACTTCTGTTTTGTTTTCTGGTTCCATCCAGTCTATCCACTTCCATTAAAAGCAGCTTGCTCTGAAAAGTTAAAGAACTTCAAAAGCAAGAGTGAACACCTATAATGAGTCAAGGATTTGTCTAGCTCTCCAACTGAATTATTTCAACCTTGAAGTACTTATTTACTTTCACTGAGTAAAATACCTCTTTTGAGTCTCATGAGTATTTTACAGGGATAAATAAAATGATGCTTATAAAATTCTTTGAAATCTTCAGATAGAAGGGCTCATAAAAGTGTTAAATTTTATTATTATGTTGAAAGTCTCATCTAAGAATAAAAGGCATGGTGTAATTTCGTATACTCTGCATTTACACAACAGGAAATCAAAATTGCTCAAAACTCAACTTCAGACACTGTTTCAGTTATCTATTGCTGAAGAACGACCACCCCAAAACTTCGTGGCTTTAAAAAATAATTTATTACTATCTCTCACAGGAACAGCATGAACAATGAAAGGTGCATAGGAGTATAAATGTATACGTAAACAGCCTGTTTTGGCAGGAATATGGTATAGGTAGGAAGTACAGGGAAAAGGAGGAAGAAAGACTTAAAAGTTTAGAATAAATTGGATACCATAATGAGCTAAAACTACACATCCACCAGAATGGCTAAAATTAAAAAGACTGACACTAAATGTTGGCAAGAATGTGGCTCAAACTCATAATGTAAAGTAGTACAACTACTTTGGTAAAAGATCTGGCAGTTTCTAATATAACAACATATAACTACTCTATGACCCAGTTATTCTAATCCTGGGTATTTACCTACAAGAAATGAAAATATATGTTCACAAGAAGACATGTACAAGAATGTTTATAGCAGCTTTATTTATAACTGCCAAAACCTGAAAACAGATAGATGTTCATCAACACGAAAAAAGATAAACAAACTGTGGTATATTCATACAATGGCTATTCAGCAATAAAAAGAATCACCAATACATACAAAAACATGGATGAATCTCAAGAACATTATGTTGAATGAAAGAAGCCTAACAGCAAATAGTTACATATAGTTCTAGAATAGGGAAATCTAATCTATGGTGGGGGGAAAAATATTTTTGTCCCTGGGGAGAAGGGGGGAGTTGGAAATGGGATTAACAGAGAAGGGGCATGAAAAATTTTCCTGCTTTACAGTCAAGTTCCATATCTTGATAGGGGTTTTAGTTACACAGATGTATGCATTTCTCAAAATTCAGCAAATGTACATTTAAGATTTGGGCATTACACTGAATATAAATTTTACGTCAAAAGGTAAAATGAATTGACCTTTAGTGACATCATGTTGAATTTCTTAGCAGAAAGTGTACAGACATCTATAATTTACTTTGAAATGTGTCAAAAAATAAAATGAATTGACAGATGGAGAGGAATGGATAAATGAATAGATAAGTGATAAAATGGGTATAGTAAAATGTTAATGGTAGAATCCAGGTAGTAGGTGAACAGAAATTCACTGCAAAATCCTTCCAACTTTGTTGTATGTGTGAAAATATCCATTTAAAAAAAAAAAAGGCTTTTTTCTCAGAAGCTAAGCAGGGTCAGGCCTGGGTAGTACTTGTATTGGAGACCACCTAGGAAGACCAGGAGCTGTAGGAGGTTAAAAAAAAAAAGGATTCTGGATAATATGGTGGAGTGAGAGACATCCTCAGATCTCTCCTTTTGAAACAACAATAAGCTGAACATCTAAAACTGAACAAAAAACACCCAAACTGCACACCAGCACGTCTCAGTGTAGGATCTGTGCACAAGAGCTACCATAAGTCAGAACCTCGGGTGTCGGGCAGTGGACTGGGACAAATAAAGAAGCTGCCTCTCACAGCTGCCGGAGGGGGAAGGGAGAAAGAGCAGAGTTCCCTGATCAGCCCTGCCTGGAAATGCTGGGACTTTTCTACGCAGCTAGCAGCAGGGCTCAGTCACTAGGGCAGAAAACAGAGAAGCAGGACTGCACAGCAGAGGAACAACATTTTTACCAGCTCCAGCTGCAAAACCGAGGCTGAGCTGCAGCCTTCAACCACCAACCCAGAGGGCCCCTCCCCCCATACCCTCTGAGACCGATCACTGTGGAGCCCCATCACTGTGGAGCTCCAGGGGAATCTGAGCAAATGCTCCCAAAACTGTTGCTAACACCGACAGGGACTGAAACTGAGAGGAGTGAGTGTGATTAAAATCTACAAGAAAATAAAAGACGTTAGGCTCTATATAAAGCAGGGATCCAAGAGGCTTAGATGCCACCTACTTTAAATCAAAAGAAAAATGCCTTCTTTGCAGCAGGCTAAAAAGAGACCCTTATATAATAAATCCTCTTTCTGGAAAAACAGCAGAATATACTTCCATTAATGCCCAGGTGGAGAAATAGTCCATTAAACACTATGAACAACCAAGGTGACAAGGCATCTCAGAAAGAAAGAGAAAAATCTCCAGAAAATGAGCTTACAGACATAGAAATATGCAACTTAAGTGACAGAGAATTCAGGATGGTACCTCTGAAAAAAACTCAGTGAGTTCCGAAACGATTCATATCAACAATTTCAGAAATTGCAAAAACAGCTAGATGAGCAGAGTAAGAAGACTGAAACCCTCAACAAGAACCAAATAGAACTTCTGGAGATAAAAAACACACTGCAAGAGTTGAAAAATGAAATAGCAAGCTTGGGAAATAGAGTCGACCAAATGGAGGAAAAGATCAGTGATAATGAAGACAGAAACCTAGAAATAAATCAGAAGGAAGAAGAGAGAATCCGAAGAATGAAATTTGACCATCGTCTATCGCCACACACCAAAATTAACTCAAAATGGATTAAGGACCTGAATATAAGACGTAAAACAATAAAATGCACAGAAGAAAACATAGGAACGAAACTCAAGGACCTTGGACTTAAAGAGGATTTTATGGATTTTACCTCAAAGGCAAGGGAAGTAAAAGCAAAAATAAATAAATGGGACTACATAAAACTAAAAAGCTTCTGCTCGGCAAAAGAAATTGTCCGCAAGATAAAGAGACAACCATCTCAATGGGAAAACATATTTGTAAGCAACACCTCCAATAATGGCCTAATCTCCAAAATATACAAAGAACTCATACAACTCAACAACAATAAAAAAACAAATGATCCAATCAAAAAATGGGCAGAGGACCTGAATGGACTCTTCTCCCTAGGGGACATACAAATGGCCAACAAATATATGAAAAGATGCTCAACATCGCTATCTATTAGGGAAAGGCAAATCAAAACCAAATGAGATACCATCTCACACCTGTTTTAGAATAACTATAATCAACAGGACAAGTAATAACAAATGTTGGAGAGGATGCAGAGAAAAAGGAATCCTCATACACTGCTGGTGGAACTGCAAATTGGTACAGCCACTGTGGAAATCATAAAGCTAAGAATTGATCTACCATATGATCCAGCAATCCCACTACTGGGTATTTACCTCCAAAGACTTGAAAACCCATATCCAAAAAGATATTTTTGGATATATGTTCATAGCAGTATTATGTTCATAGCAGTATTATTCACAGTTGCCAGGACATGGAAGCAACTAAAATGTCCTACGATAGATGACTGGCTAAAGAAGCTATGGTACATATATACAATGGAATATTACTCAGCGGTAAGAAGAGATGAAATGCTGCCATTTGCGACAACATAGATGGACCCTGAGATAATCATGCTAAGCGAAATAAGTCAGACTGAAAAAGTAGAAAATCACATGATATCACTTATATGTGGGATATAAACCTAAAAGCAACAAATGAACAGGACAAACAGAGACTCAGGGACATGGACAATGGACTAGTGGTTACCCAAGGGTAGGGTGTGGGGGAGGAGGGGAGAGGTAGACAGGGTAAAGGGGGTCAAATATAGGAGGGTTGGGGGAGGATGAAGTGAGTAAAGGGGATCAAATACATGGTAGCTGAAGGAAACTGGCCTTTGGGTGATAAACACACAACAAAATATATAGATGTCAAATTATAATGTACACCTGAAAATTATATAATTATATTAACTAATGTTACCCCAATAAACTTAATAAAAAAAAATTTTAAATAAATGAATAAATAATGGGGGTAAAAGGCTTTTCATGCCATGTTAGATTTTGGCCTTTATCCTTCAATCAATAGAAAGTCTTCAAAGAGAAGCAGAAGAACCACCTAATTCTGTAAGGGGTGATCAGTCAAGTTTTAAAGAGGTGTCCAAGGGAATAGCATGTACAAAAACAATCAGGTTAAGGTTGTATGGCACATTATACCCCAACTGATCTTCCCACTGAAAACACCTAAAATTTCTGGTATATTCACAATATATTCAAACAAATGAAAGAAAGAAGGGAGGCAAGGAGAAGGAAAGTCTATTAAGGTGAGGAGTCAAGTAAGAGACCTCACCAAATAAAGGTTTAATCTCCCCAACCTATCCCCTAAAACTCAATGTTTGTTTTTAAGGCCTTTCAAGGGACTTGAATGAGGCCCACCCACATTATTTAGGGTAATCTTTACTTAAAGTTAACTGATTGTAAATGTTAATCACATTTACAGAATATCTTCATAGCAACATAAATCAGTTTTTGATTAAATGACTGGATATTATGGCCTAGACAAGTTTACACATAAAACTAACCATCACAGATGAGGAGGCCACAACTATAATAGAGTATGATTTATTTTTTTTAACTCATTTTGACTAGATTCCAATTTGACTAATATTTATTGAGCACCTAGTATCTGTTAGGCCCTTCCCTGTATGCTTTCATGTATATGTGTGTGTACATATAAATCATGCCATTTAATTCTCATAACCCTGCTAAATATCATTATTCTCATTTTATAAAAAATAAACTAATACAAAGAATGATTAAGTGATTTGCTCATAGTCACAAGGTTCAATGGAACAAAGTTCAGTTAGGAATCTTGATTCTGACTCCAAGTCATTGTACCATATACTTTCCCCACAGTAAAATCTATAGGACTTACTTGCACATGACTGTAAACTGCTTTGCTGTCTCTCGAGCTCTATAATTTTGCAGGGTCCTAAAATGTTTCTTCATGCCTTAACTTCTTAAAATGCTCTTCTATACTACCTAAAACTCTCCAGGTGAGATTTTCTACTGACTGAAAAACAGTTGGCAAAGGGGCAAGAGTAGAACTCAAAATCGAAGAAACAACTTAAAATTTTAGCCTGAAATAATAATGCACTGGGCAAGACTTTCGTTTAAATGTTTACTATTCTATGTATTACACCTCAACCTAACCATTTGAGGTAATTTTTCTTATTTACCCAAACACCAGTTACTGTTCCATCAAAAAAAAAAAAAATCCATCGTTTTTTCTAACATGTGCTACCAAATGACAATTCTTTTTAGTTAATATCTTGGACAACCTGGGTAAATGCCAAATCAAGATGAGACTTCAAAAGTACTTAGCCTTCAAGTATTACTAAGCTCTAATTACTAACTACAGACTTAAGTCTAGAAGATGTTTTGGTTTGAGTTTGGTAAAGGTATTAGTAGCAAATGAGAATGAAAACTCTCTGAAATGAAAAAGTAATAAGTTCAATTTTAAGTTCTAATTTTACTCATTACCCAGGATAATCACTTTCAAACTTTCCTTCACATACCATGTTTTAAACCTGTTATCGAGGCGGGAGGAAGGAGGGGATGGAGGGAGGGGATGAACACCTAACTTTGTTTACAAAGTTTAAAATCTAAGTTCCAGTACCGGCCCTGTGATCCTGAACAAATCAGTATCCTTTTGAATTTGGTTTCCTTACATACAAACAGGGATAACACCTACACTTCACAGGAAAAAAAGAATTAAAAGTGCTTTCTGAACTGTAAAGCCTTGCTTCTTCAAGTATAGGCTCCAGACCAGCAGCACTGGAATAACCTGACAGCTTATTAAGAAATGCAGAATCTAAGGCCACATCTAAGGCTACTGAATCAAAGTATGCATTTTAACAAGATCTTCAGGTAATTCACTTGCACATTAAAGTCTGAGAACCACTGCTATAAACCACTCTATAGATATTAGGGATCTTCACCGTAAAAAAGTAGTTTATTAGGAGCACTCTTTGTTCTGAGCAAGTGCTATGATCTCATAACTCATTAACAATATAACATCAACATTTGACATCATCTTCCTCAGCTCAACCATTTCCCATACTGAGAAACTACTGTAGATTCTGGTCTAGGTTTCACCACTAATTTGCAACATAATCTTTGGCAAATTACTTCAATTCTCAAAGTCTTTTTCCTTACATGTAAAATGAAAAGATTACACCATAGTTATCAATCTAAGGTCCCTGAACCCACTGGGGTCTGAAAAAGTGGTAATAAAGGGAAGCAAAATAGTATGGTAATTAAGAGCATAGCTTTGGAATCAAATGGCCATTATGTTACTTAGACTCTGCCACTTAATAGTGTGGCCTAGGGCAATTTACATAAACTTCCTAAACTTCAATGTCTTAAACTACAAAATTAGAATTCTAATAGCACCTACCTCAGAGATCAACATGGTTACAAATGAGTGCTCTGCTGCGTAACTTTCAGGGTCAAAGACACAGTCTACATCTTGATTGGGATGGTAGTTGCGCAGATGTATATACCTGTCAAAACTTTTCAAACTATACACTTAATGGGTGCATATTATTGTAAGTAAATTATACCTTAAAAAGTGAATTTTAAAAGTAAAAAAGAAAGAGAGAGAATATGCTCTCGAGTCACACTGTGTTAGTTCAAATCCTAGCTTTTCCAATTACAAAGTGGAAAACTGCACAAATTACTTAACACCCCCCCCCACCCCGTGCCCTAAATTTCCACATCTACAAAACAGGACTACTTACAGAATCTAACTCAAAATCACTGTTATAAGGATTACAAGGGTTCTTATAAGATCATATATACACAGAACTTTGCACATTAAGTACTCTATAATGTTAGCTATTATTACTTTTATTGGCTATTTTTAATATTTCAAAAATCACATTAACCACAATAAGGATGCACTGAGATTATGCTGTTCTGCTTTGAATTAGAATTATATCAATACATTAAGGTAATCCATGAATGCATCTCATATGGATCAATAAAGTGTGGTGACAGTGACTAGATCTCTTTTGACAGTTACATGTGCCTTTCATCAGTTAAAATGGGGGTAAATAATAATTACGATTTATGCAGAATAATAAATTACAAGAATAATAATAAATTTATGGGGCCCAAGAAGAAAATAAAAGGCTTCTTTCTAATGAAAAGGTTAAAATAGCTGCTACGTTACCATACGATCGAGCAATTCCAGTTTTGGGTCTCAAAGAGATAGTTATACACCCATGTTATGGCAGCATTATTCACGATAGCCAAGAAGTGGAAACAATTCATGTGTCCATCAACAAAGGAATGGGTAAGCAAAATGTGGCATATACAAACAATGAAATATTATTCAGCCCTTAAAAAGAAGGAAATTCTAACAAATGCTACAACATGGATGAACCACAAGGACATTATGCTAAGTGAAATAAGCCAGTCACAAAGACAACTACTGTATAAATTCTACTTATATAAGACACCTAGAGTAGTCAAATTCAGAGACAAAAAGAAGAGCGGTTGCCAGGGTCTGAGGATGAGAGGGAATGGGGAATTGTTTAATAGATGTAGCGTTTCAGTTCTGCAAGATGAAGAGTTCTGAAGACTGGATGCACAATAATGTTAAGTAGTGAATGTACTTAACACTACTGAACTGCACACTTAAAAATAGTTAAGATGGTAAAGTTTGTATTTTTCCACAATAAATAAATAGCTAGTATGGCAGTTCTTCCAGCACTAACACTCTAAAGCCTTTATGCTTTAAGTTTTTAGTAAGTATACTTTCCTTGCATCCCAATGTACCACATACATATGTCTGTCCATCACAGCACCTGAAACTATTTATTGACAGTCTTCGACTTGTATATATTAAATCTAAACCCTTTTGTACACTGAATTTGGCCCTTCATTTGGCCTTCATTCTTTAGTTGACTTATGGTACTTCTGAGCTGTAAGTCAGAGACAGTGCTGCTTGCCTGTCAATAACCCTTAGAAAAAAGACCATCTTCCTTAAGGTAACAGGATGTCTCCTCTGCCAACCTATGGGACCCCAGGACCAAAAGAACACTGAAATATGCTCACTTGAGGCAATAGAGAAGTTAGGGGAAAGGGGTCTGAGAAACAGGAAAGGAAAACAAAGGCAGCAATGAACTACAAGCAGCTAGATGCCCTGAGTGGCACATGTGTGTGGCAGAAGCAACTGGTTAAAGCCTCTCTGGTCTTGCGCTGCAGTGTCAAGGAAAGATAGACCCCTTTACCCCATCTAAGTGAATCCCATAATAAAGAGCTAAAGACTGAAGGTTGCCCTACATTCCTTCTGCCCATTTCCTGTGAATAGGATGGGAAGAGGGGCAGCAAAACTGTGAGAAGCCACAATGACACCTACCTAGATCAAGAACAAAAGGGAAATGGCTAGATGGTCCTACCTGAAGTTACTATCCATTCTCCCCATCTATAAAAGTTTTACTAACCAGGTTACCTACCCCTCAGACTGAAGTAGCCCCGATAAAACCTATAATTAGGCATTTAAAAATATTTTTTAGCTTTCTGATAAATAAACCCTCTTTCAGAATGTCAATTCTTGGACATTCTTCTTTCAAATACATTTTTAGGAATGCAATTCCCTTGAAAGCAGGAAATGCTAATTTGAACTTGAACAGATAAAAGCCTTCATATAGTTTTGTATTGAGTCAACAACAAAAACGGTGTTTAGTAAGTATTTGCTGAATAAACAAAACATTCTGAAAAAATTTTAACTGTGCTATTCTCCTCTAAGGTCATAATTAAAGTACAGAATTCCCTTCCACTTCCCGTTAGGTACTATTTCTTAAAATTCCACTTCCTGCAGACAGTATGTCTTGGTAGAAAGAGCTGTCAGATCTATATTTGAATACCATTTCTGCCACTTAATAGCTGTATGATGCTGAGCAGGTTACTTAACTTCTCTAAGACTCAGTGTCCTCATTTACAAAATGGGAATAACATCACCTACTTACTAGGAGTGTTCTGAGGATTAGAAATACACAAGCAGTTTTCACTTTGCAAGGTTCTAATATGCACAAATTTCAATTATCATGGTATAGTTAAATAATACCAATACCTCAACAACGCAATTCAAATTTCAGCTCCCATAGTATATTAATTGTGCGTAATTAAATATAGTACTATAAACTTTGCTACTAGATCTTCAGTCCACAAATCACTATGTAAATAGAAACACATCACCATCAGTGGATTAATGAAGTCACTTCTTTCAAAATGTGTTGGTGGATTTGACAAAATAAACTGCAAAACAATAATAATTAGGCTGTTGGAGGACTGCTCATCAGCAACAATAAAAGCCAGGACACAATAAAATAATATCTTCAAAGTGCTGAGAAAAAAATAGGTCTCTGCCTAAATTTCTAAGTATGGATAAAACATTAGGGCAAGGTCTGTTTGTGATTAGTCACTGCACATCTGTTAATCAGTTCTTGTACAGATAGCAAAGCGTGTAGCTGAGTTGCCTCCTTGTCTCCTGTGGTGAAAGTATGTGACATTTTACAAAAATGAATAATCAAGAGGGGAAAAGCCAACAATGATGAAAGTACAGCAAAGAAACAAAAAGTGACAACGTTGGAAATGAAATTCCAATCATACATAAACGGAGTTATAGAAAAAAATAGCTGACCCTGATAATGTTGATCCTGCTGCCATTGAAGAGACTCTAGATATGCAGCCAGATAAACTTAGTGAAGGCAAACTTATTGACACAAATGAAGAAAAGTGGTTGTGAGAAGAGCACGAAGATGGACCAGAAGTGATGCCAGCAAAAAACTCTGCATTAAAGGAACTCTCAAAGATATTTCACAATATTGAAAGTGCAAAGAATAAAATGTTAGAAGCTTATCCAAACTTAGAAAGGAGTATGACAATTCTCCAAGGCATAGAAAAAATACTCATTCCATATCATAAGTTTTAAGAGAAGTCAAACACTGTTCAAACTACTCTTGATAAGTTCTTTTACAAAGAAATAAAACATTTTTCTCAATGTTTTTAATGTTTTAAACTATAGTGTACCAAATAAATGTTTTACTGTTTTCTTTTTAATTTCTCTATACATTAATAAACAACAGTAAAAGGGTTTACGACGTTTGACACGAATTTTTAAAGGTCACAGAACAATTGTAAATTTTCGCATTAAAATTGCTTTGCAGGTTTTAACTTGCATGGTCATTTGTGCTGTTCCACACTACAATGCAAAGTGAGGACTGCCTATACCTATAACTTCTGGCACATCAAGGTGTTTATTATTTCACAACTAAAGAGAAACCCTCTACCCTTTCCCCTGGTCCTTACAATCTATTGAAACAGAGAAAGGAATTTGAAATGATCTTCAGTAATGTTAAGATAGCTTTTGACTGAGAACCATTACCATATCCGAACATGCAATTCTCCAAACTTACCTTAATGTTACCCGAACTACATACACTCTAATGCTGAAAGATAGGCTTCTAGAATAGTTATCCAATTTATTCTTTGTGATAGTATACTATTTCATGCTTGTCCTTATCCCTTGTATGCAAGGACAAAACAATGAAATGTGATAGAAGTAACAAGGTATAACAGCTCTAGAGTCAGACCTCAACTTGAATACTACCCCTATACCACTTTTTGTAGCCTTAGATAAGTTACTTCTTAGAACTTCAATTTCCTATTCTATGAAATGAGAATATCTTCTTTTTAAAATTATGGTAAAGATCAAAAGAAATATGACATATGAAGTGCTTAGTAAACTGTGACACATGGTAAGTATTTAGATATAGCTATTATCACCATTATCTTTACTATTTCTATTGTTAATAAAAATATTAGAATGATAAAGTTGTATTTGTTTTAAACATCATTATTAATCAGCATATTTTTCAAAGATCAAATTCTCTTAATACAAGATATGATAGATACCTACCATCTGCTGGGTAAGAAGAGTTGACCTCAACTTCCTACAGATCATTTTCTCCAAAGGTACATGTGCAAAGGGTAGCCAACATTCACTCATTCTCTTCTTGCAATCCGATTCCTATGTCAAAACCCTCCCTGAAGTCTGCTCAGAGTTTCCTCTTCTGAGGACATTAAGAACTAAACCCATTTCCCATTTCTCAGAGTTATCTGTCAGAATAGAAGTATCTTGCTCTCTCATAGCTCACATGACTTAACTGTCAGTTTTCTCTTTTGATTTTAATCCTTGGTTCTAACCTAAGAGTCATTATTACCTACATCTACCCATAAAGCTGCAAAGAACCTAAAGGCCAACTAAAGCCAACACTTTTTCTCTACTAAACAATTCTCCCTAAAATATTCATGTGTTAGTTGAGCAATGTCTGTTTTAACTTTCAGTGACAAAAAGCTCTCTCCCTCTCTAGCCAATCCATTCCAAGATTACATCTTTAGATAAAAAGTTTCCTTATGCTGATGCAAACCCTCTCCCCTTACAGTTTCCACCCATCGGCCCTAATTCCAGATTCTAGGGAATTACAGAAAGTTTAACATTCTATATAACAGCTCATCTAATATTTGAAGACCCTTAAGTTTCTTTTCCATATTACACATTTGCAGTTCAGAAAGCATGATTTTAAGTCCCACCCCTCATGGACCTCCTCTGGACCAGGTATGGGCTTGCCAACATGGTGTAACAACAAACCAGTAAAGCGCTTTCTTTGCCAACATTTAGGCTGCCAAGTAAGTACACTATATTACCCTTTGCCCATATTCTTTCATTATTAAGTAAAAATTATTAATTTAAACTAGTAATTCAGGAAAAATCTCAACCTAAATAGTGGTTTAAACGTGGTGCTGAAGTCCTGAAAACTGCAAGGGTTCTCTTTTCTTCTTTCAACTTAGCCAATTATTGGGGAGAGAATTAAGCAGGATCAGCTGGCATGAAAAGCTTGCTTCTTTCTTACAAGCCAAACACACATGCCTGGAGAAGGACCCAAAAATGGGAAGGTTAGCTAAAAAGAATTTGCTTCGTGTCCTGAGAAAGCAGATCGAATTAAAAGAATAGCCAAAAAATATTACCTGTACCTTGCTGGAACAAGTATCTGAAGAAAAATCAAACACTGTGTTCTCAAAACTTGACCAAAGTAAACAACAGAAAAAGAAATGGCAGATTTTTCATGCGCTTTCCTTGCCTGGCAAGAATAATCATCTGGGGAAATATACAGAAAAAAAGCCTGAGGGGGCCAGTGGTGCCTGTAAGGGGCAGCAGCTGGAGAATTCTTTCCCAAATTCTCAGAAGGTACAATCTGTAGAAATTGTGTCCCCAGATGACCCCCTAACCTTTGGGCAGTCGGACAGGAGGCAGAGTGGAGCAGGGACTAGGTCCCTTGTGCTCTTGGGAGCCAGGCACGAGCAGGACGGTACAGACTGCGTGTTCTGCCTTATAATTTTGGTGCAAGGCAATAGTTGAACAGTCGTAGTCAAGAGTAGGTGATCTCTGGTACGAAGAGATCGTGGGTGGGAGGGATGAAAGGTAGGGGTCGAGATCTGAGACTGGGAAACCATCCCCTGGTGGTGACCGAAGAGGTCTAATATGAACAGAAAAAAGAGGAAAACAAAGACTAGAGTTTTCACGTATGGGGGAGGGAGGGAGATTAAGCCAAGACCTGTTCCATTCAGTGCCCTAAGGGCGAAGGTGGTGGCAGCAACAGTAGGAGCAGAGGTCCCGGGCCCTCATTCTAAAGAGCAGAGTCCTCCAGTCTCCCAGTCTGTCCCAGCCTGTCCGCCCTCCGCTCCTCGTGTAGAATTCCTATTCCCAACCCTGCTCCTCAAGCTTCCCCTTAGGTTCAGCAGGGACTCCCCGCTTCTTTTCCGTCCCGCAGTCTTAAGACCCCACCCAATCTGTCCAGACCTGACCCTCCTCAGCGACACACTGGATCCTATCGGCTCCCTTCATCTGCGACTTTCCCACTCCACCGCCCGCAGCCGGGCCTGGCCTCCCAGGCGGCCGGGTCCGCCCTCTCCCTTCCCCACACGGCGTCTCCCCTTCAGCCCAGCGCCCTTTCTCCCTCCCGCCCGCCTCAGGCCAGGGCTCAGGGCCGGGAGCCGCACTCACAGAACTCGGCGATGTACCAGGTCACCGCGTAGTTCTCCTCGCACCAGTCCAGCGTGGAAGTCGTGGGGCCCCAGTAGCCCTCGCGGTCCGCCGCCGGAGCCATCACGCGCGCCGCCGCCCAGGCGCTCTACTGGCTGCGCTCCGCTCCGCGGGCTCCCAGGCCGGCTCCGGCCGGGCTCGCGCGCTGGCTTCGCGCCCCGCCCACCCGCTCCGGGGGGCGGGGCCCGGTGCCGTCACTAACAAAGCCTGGAGGGGAGGCCCCGCCCACCGGCGCCGCTCTGCCGCCCTGGCCTCTCCCGCACAGGGCCCACCCCGAGGGCGCGGGGGTTGCCCTGCCCCCTCCTTCCCCAGGAAGGGATGTGATCCGAGAAGGCCGGTAGCGGTGACTTGGGCTGCCTGCCCTGCCTCGACACGCCTGTGGTTGTGGGTTCGGGGTTCCAGATATCCTGGAGGCGGTTTTCTGTCAGGAAGTGTCTGAGCTTCCATCTGTGTGTGTGGTTCGATTTAGTTGGGACGGGGGTGGAATGAAGCCTTCAACCAAGACCTGGCTTGATAAAACCTGTGCAGAAGTGCACCTCAGTATTCTCCTGTGGCTACAAGCTTCAAAGGAGACCAGAAACAGAACACTTCCAGCCCCCGGGACTCCCCGGAAATACACAGATTTTCCGTTAAAAGTGTAAGTGTCTCTTGGAAACAAAGGGAAAGGACAACATTCTGGATCAGAAAAAAATTAAATATGAGCTTTGAGATCCTAAAAAAGAATGCAGCCAGAGCATGGAAGCAGAATTTACCTGCTTCATTTTGGGCTTCCAAGCCCAGAGGTTTCGACCATCTAATTGTAATTCTCCAGGCAACCAATAGCCTCCCCTACTTCCAGCTTCAAGACTCTACTACTCCACTGAGCTCCTGGAGGGATCTTTTTAAAATGCAACCTCTTCTGCATCTCGGCTTCAGCTACACCAAACTCCTTTAGCTTGGAAAGTGCTGGTTCCACTTGCATCTTCCTGCCTTTGCTCCTGTCATTTAGCTGGAACTACCTTCCTCTCTTCTCCTTTTGGCTAATTCCCACTGGCCCTTCAAAATACAGCTTCCTGAAGCCCACCAGTGACTCTCACCCCCAATATATCCCTTGCCCTTTGTTTACATCCTCCCATGATACGTCAGTTTAGAAAGCTTGTTTTCTATTCTTTATCGTCCTTGCACCCAGGACTCTGCCTGACCATGCAGTTTGAAATAAACAGTATATTTAAGGATAATACAATTGCTATTTTCTAAAAAAAAAAAAAAAAAAAAAAAAGATAAGGTGTAATCAATGTAAAAGAAAACAAGGAGAGATGAGGAGCAAGGAGCACACAAAGTGATCTTAGCAGATGATAGATGTAGAATCTTTACTAACAGAATCCAAAACCCAGCAATATAGGCAGTATGTTTTAATAGATATAGTAGGATATCTGAAATTTTTCTTTCAAATGGTAGACATTGAGCTTCTGCTATGTACCCAGCCCTTGGCTGGATGTTGGGAAGACACAGAAGTAAATAGGAAAGATCCAAGAGGACAGTCTCCAGAGATACAAATAAAAGCCACTGAGGTGTGGAGAAAACTATTTCTAATCTTTTTAAAATCTCATCCTCTAAAAATTCTGTTTTGTTTATTTTTTTAATATATATAAGTGTATGTTTTATAAATGAATAAATATATATATATTTGTATGCTCAAATGAATATGCAGAAATACATACTCGAAGTGATTTGCTGATGAGATTGCAATAAAAACAGTGTAGAGGCCATATCAGTGGATTATAATACTCCATTGCTAGGAGTGAACTGAAAGTTAGCATGCTGTGGGAGCCCTGACCTAGCCAAGTGGTTCAAGACAGGAGAGGAGGCCTTGGCTAGATCAGTACCCTGCACATTGTTCATCAACAGTGAAAATAAAAACTACTAGGACCAGGACAAAATTTAGAGAAAAATTCCCCTTCTAAAGAGAAAAGGTACACTGCATAATCTCACTCAGAAAACATGAAGTGGATAAAAAAAGAAAACATGAAGTGGATTTCACAGTTCTTTGAGCAATGTCTATCTTCCTTTCTCTCTTTTCTAAAAAACTTTTCCCCCTGAGTATAAAAGCAATGTGTGGAAATGTAAGGGGCCCAGAATAGCCAAAACTATCTTGAAAAAGAAGAAAAAAGTTGGAGGATTCACACTTCCTTATTTCAGTACCTTCTACAAAAGCTATACTAATCATGACAGCGTAGTACTGGCATTAGGATAAATGTGTAGATCAATGGAGTAGAATTGAGAGAGACTCCAGAAGTAAACCCTTATATTTATGGTCAATTGATTTTCAACAAGGATGCCAAGACCATTCAATAGGGAAAGAATTGTCTTTTCAACAAATGGTGCTGTGACAACTGTATATCCACATGTAAAATAATGAAATTAGACTAATTCTTGCTACAATAAACAAAATTTAACAAAATGGATCATAGTTCATATGTAAGAACTAAAACTATAAAACTCTTAGACATTTACATAAAAGTAAATATTTGTAATCTTGGGTTAGGCAATGAGTTCTTATATAAAATACCAAAAGCATGGGCAACAAAAGAAAAATAGATAATAGACTTCATCAAAACTAAAAACTTTTTTGTTATAAATGATACCACCAAGAAAGTAAAAAGACAACCCAAAAATGGGAGAAAATACTTGCAAATCATATATCTAATGAGACTTGTACTCAGAGTATATAAAGAACTCTTATGACTTAAAAAAAAAAACAAAACAATACAATGAAAAAATGAGCAAAGCATCTAAATAGATGTTTCTCCAAGGAAGATATACAAATGGCCAATAATCACATAAGAAGATGTTCATGTTTGCCATTAAAGAAATAAATCAAAATCACAATGAGATGCCACTTCACAAACACTAGGATGGCTATAATCAAAAAGACAAATGATAAGTGTTGACAAAAATATGGAGAAATTGGAACCCTCATACGATTGCTGGTATGCAAAATGATGCAGCTACTTTGAGAAATAGTTTGGCAGTTCCTCGAGATACTATGCAAAACTTCTATATGACCTAACAATTCTACTCCTAGGTATATACTAAGAGAATTGAAAAAATATGTCCACAAAAAATTGTACAAGGATATCAATATCAGCTCTATTCACAATAGCTGAAAAATGCCAACAAACCAAATTCCATAAACAGATGAATAAATTCATAAAATGTGGAATATTCGTACAATGGAATATTATTTGGCAATCAAAAGATGAAATACTGATACATGATTCAACATGATGAACCTTGAAAATGTTATGCTGCATCGATGAAGTCAAACTGGGTATATATTTTATGATTCTATCTATATGAAACATCCAGAACAGGCAAGTCTGCTGAAATGGAAGGTTAATTAGTGGTTGGCTGAGAGATGGAGTGAGAGTCTCTTTTGGAATTATGAAATTTAAAATTAGATTGTGGTAATGGTTGCTCAACTCTGTGACTATGTAAAAAAAAAAACCCCATTGAACTGTGTATTTTTAATTGTACACAAAATGTTCTAAATGGTTGAACTGTTACTATTTCCCTACTACTCGGTATTTAGGTTATTTCCAATGCCTATGTTTATTTTTCAACTAACAAATGAAAACCTAAGTTTTGGAAGCTTTCAACCAGATTCCTATTAAAAACTGTTTTTATTGTAATTCATCTTCTCCACATGAGATACGTTGTCCAAGAAAGGTAACAACATGTTTCCGTGTATTAGGAAAAGTAGTTTTTTGGTTTGGGGATTTTTTTTTATAAGGAGTAGGATGGGGAGAAGAGAGGAATCAGGAAAATTGCCAGGCATATACTCTTGGCAAGAGATAGGACAGTCATGGGGATATAAAATACAGCATATGGAATATAGTCAATAATATTGCAATATGTATGGTGTCAGACAGGTACTTAATTTATTGGGTGATCATTTCACATGTTATATAAATATCTAATCACTATATTGTACACCCGAAACTAATATAATATTGTATATCAACTGTAATTAAAAAATAAAAAAAAGAAAAAGTATATATTAAAAGCAATCGAAAGAATATAATATAAAAAAATAGGGCAGTCATGTTAAATTGCAACACAGGTCCTGGGAAGTCTTCGCACCAGCCTTCCTGGAAGGAACTCCAGGAGCACTTGCTTCATGGAAAACAGAGGGGAGCTGAGGTTTACCACATCTGCTCCTGAGCCCCAAACACACCGCACCCTGAGAGGTAAGTTATCACACATATGACCATAGTCATGAGCCCTTGGTTAAGTACCTGGAAAGTTGTCACAAAATAAAGTTCATGGAGTTGAATAGTAACTTAATAGTCCTAAATTGGTTGTTTTGTTCTGAATGAAGTTATGAGAACATCAATAATAAAAAAGAAACCTAAAGACACTTGCACTGCGGACAGGAATTTCTCCATTCAACGTTGCCTGCAAACAGAGCCCTTTTGTCCTTTAACTAGTAAGAATTGCTTACATCGGTGCCTGTTTTTCTCATATCCGCCTAAATGCTATCAGTTACCATCTAGATGCTGACCCAAATCTCTGTCTCTAACCCAGATCTGTCTCCAGAGCTTTGGTTCCTGAATCAATTAGGATCATGTTTTGCTGCAGGTGACAGAAAACCAATCCCAGTAGCTTAACTAAATTAGGGTTTATTTTTCTCAGATGGTAGACAACCCAGAACCATAAAACAGCTCCAAATGTCAGAATCCTTCTGTCTTTCTGTTCTTTCCCCATTAGCGTAGGGTCTTCATCCTCAGGGTCGCAAAATGACTGTATTTTGTCTAAGCATCATAATGTTGTTTAAGCAGGAAGAAGGAAGAAGGACAAGGGTCTGTTCATTATTATCAGGAAAACAATGATGTCCACATAGAGTTTATTGGTCAGAACTGGGTCTCATGACCAACCAGAGTCCGGGAAGATTGTAAGAGAGTCCAGGAGGGTGGATATTGTAACTGGGCACATCACTGTCCCAAAGTTTGCTTCTGTTAGGAAAGAAGAAGGGTAAGAGGTATTGAGTGAACAACTAGCAGGATATCCCATAGACCTGCATGCCCACTGTCTTCAAGACAGTTCTACTTGTATATTTCATAAGGATCTCAACTTCAGTATATCCTAAAGTGATCTCATCATTTTCCTTCCATGCTGGTTTCTCTTCCAGTCATTTTTTACTACAGTGAAATTCACAACCATTGACCCAGTTTGCTGAAGAAAGAAGCCTTGACTCCTCCAGCTGCATCCAATCAGTTATCTTACTCCATGGACTCTTCTACCTGTCTACTTCCTTCCTTCTCTCACTGCCATTGTCTCAGTTTAGGTTATCATTGTCTGCGACCTGTCTTATAGCCCAGAGGAAACTCTTACCCTGTTCCAGTTCCACAACTTGTTTTTTACACTGTGGCTGCCACAAGGCTCTTCCTTAGATCTGAAACTATCTATGGCCTCCTCTAAACATAAACAAATTTCAGTGATTTTTCAATCACCTGTAGGATAAAGTCCAAACTGCCTGGCATAACCAAAAAGGCCCTTTATGACCTGGCCCCTGTCCATCTCTCAGGCCTCTTTGCTATATTCCACACTCTACTCACACCAGGATACCTTAAAATACTCTTCCTGAAAATAGTCACTTTTCTCACTGCTGGGTTTTGGTGGACATTTTTTTCTTCAACTTGAGTCTCACCTATCCTTCTTGCTTCTTTGGCTAACTTTTTATTTTTATTTTTCAGGTCTCAGATAAGTCCAGGCTTCATCCAGATTTTTCCCAGACCTGCCGCTGTAACTCATCATTCTGCATTGTAGCCACTTGTTTACTTGATTTCCTCACCAACAAGATCAGTGGCTCTCAAACTTACGAAAATGTCAGAATCACTGCTGGTTATGTTCCTCCAGAAACCTACAGAATCAGACTGTCTAAGGGCCCAGGAATCTGCATGCTAAACTAGCAACCTGGATCATTGTTAGGTGATCCAGGAACCAGGTCTTGAGAAACACTGAACAAGACTAGCATAGTGGGGCCAGCTAACAGGCTAACATTTACTGAACCCTGACTACATGTATGGCAATTTACACACATTTTTTTTTCTATTTAACCCTTATAATTTTGTGAGATAGGTGTTACTGCCCCATTTGCAGATGAAGCCCTCAGGGTTAGGGAAGTTGGTGATTTGATTAAGGTTACACAGTTACTAAGTAATGGAGCTTAAACTCAAATTCACACTCAAAGGGTGACTCACCCCAAGCTGACATCCTTCCCTGAAACACTGTGCTACCTTGTCAACTTCCTTTGTCTTGATAAAAGCTTCATGGGAGAGACGGCTTAATGGAGTATAAGGCAAGGGCTCTCAAGTTTGTTAAAAGTTGGATTTAATTCTGGAGACTTTCTGTGTGGACCAAGGTGAATCACTTGATAACTCTGGACCTTGGTTTTCTACTTGCAAAATGAAGATGATGACACTTGTGGCGATGAGTGATTGGACACATCAAATGGGTCTGACAGTGCTGCTTAACCTTAAAAGAACTTTGAAAAATGTCAGTGCTTGTCTTTAGGGGTTAAAATTTTAAGACGTCTCTGGAGGAAACTGCACAGCACAGAGTAGGCCTTCTGCTTGAACCTGGAGAGATGAGATGGAGGGAGTGGCTCTGTTTGCCCAGGGCAGGAGTGCAAGCTTGGCACAGTATTTGGTAATTTAAAGCAGATCAGTAAACATTAACTGGAATTAACCCAAGCAGAGCATGGGAAGTGCTTTGGGTGAAAATTGATCATTAAATATTTGTTGCTCACTCTGTGCAAGGGCCTGAGCTGGGCCCTGGGGAGATAAAGAAGAATGAAATAAGATCTTAATACATAAAACTAAAGGTTCTAAATACCACTAGAGAAGATCTCTAAAACTGCTGGGGAAATAGACATGAATAACGCAGACACTTGCTCAAAGAGCTCCCATCTGGGTGAAGGATATGCATCCTAGGCAGAGTAGTCAATGTCACCAGAGTAGGACAGATCTGTGGGTGCTCAGAAGGAGAGCAAAGACTCCCTGGCTGGGGGCAAGAGGCTGAGAGGTTGGGAAGGTGGGGAGCAGTGGTGGGTGGGAGTTAAGGTTCTTGACTCTTTGTTCAAACTCAATGGATGGTTAGCATCAATTTGAAACATGGACAATGTTGGATTTTAGGGATGGGGAGGAAGGGGGCAGGGAGGAATGAGGCTGGGAGGGAGGGACTGGTGGGTGCTGGGGGGAACCGGATGTGAGAGAAGGGGAGAGGAGATGCATGTAGGGTAGTTGTCCAGTGAAGAACTTTTTGCTTAAGGAATGGGTCAGGTGGTGGGTTTATCTCCTGAGAGATTACTTCATGACATGGGGAGTGTCAATGCATTAAAGTCTTGCACTTCTTATTAGCCTCATATATTTACCACGAAAATTTTCTGAACTTCAGGTAATTTATCTATAAAATGAGGCTAATTATATATTGTAAGGAATAAATTAAATCAATTCAATAGCATATATGTCCTAGGAGACATATCCAAGAGTGTTCCTAGCAGCACTGTGTGTGTTGGAAAAACACTGGAACCATCTTAAGTGTCCCTCAATTTAATGGATAAATAAATTATAATGTATTCACAAAAAAGAATACTGTACAGTCAAGAAAATGAATGAATTACAACTCTATTCATCAATAAGAATGAATCTAAAGAACAAAATATTGAATTAAAAAACTAAGTCACAGAAAAAAATTCATATACTCTAATCCTTTTATTTAAAGTTCAAAAATAAGCAAAACTAAAAAAAAAAAACTCTTTGAGGATACAAATATCTAATCCTAAAGAAAAACAAGGGAGAAAAGCAGAAACTTCAGGCGTGTGGTTATCTCTGGGGTGGGAAAGAAGGTGGTGGGATGAAAGAGGGACCCTCAGGGGGATTCCAAGGTAACAGTAATGTTCATTTCTAAAGACTGGTTTTGGGTGCAAGAGTTTCATTGTATTATTGTCTTTTATACCTTATGCATATTTTATAAGTATTCTTTTTTACCTACTTAGTATTAATACAACCAATTAAAAAACCTATCCCATCTAATACCAACTGCTGTAAATTACATAACAGTTTTTAAAAGAAACAAGCAAATTTAGGGAATTAATTTTTAATAATTTGGCTTTTGGTAAATTAGCTTCTGGCTTATTAGCCATTTGGCAAAGTGTTGGTTTGAGAAACTAGTTATTTGGGCAGCTGGCTTTCTGTGATTTGCTTTTTGGAAAATCGACCTAGTGTCTGGTATTGGGTAAGATCAGGGTATTGGAAGGAAGGTGTGAGCAAGCCTAGAGTAGCGGCGATTTGTTGGAGACCTGAGCTGAGTGCTGAGAAAGCACTCAGCAATTCTGTCAACTCTCTCCCTGAATAACTCTCAGATATGCCCACTTCTCTCCACCCCCACAGCCACCCATCAAGTCCAAGCTCCTGGCATCTAGCCCCAGACCACTACTATGGAGGCCTCCTAATGAGTCTCCCAGCATCCAATCTGACCCCCTTCAGTGCTCCACACCATAGCCGGAGGGAAAATTCTCATACATAAATCTGATCTCTTTTCCCTGCTTAACACCATTCAATGACTTCCTATGGCTCATAAGATAATAATCACAATTATTAACTTCATAGATTATTAGGACAATTAAAGGAGTGAACACACGTAAAACATCTAGAAGAGTGCCTGGCACATAGTGAATGCCACACAAACGTTAGCTGTTGCTATAGTTACCAGACTGTGTCCTTTCCCCTGCCTTCACCTTGCACAACCTCTCCAGGTTCACCTTGGGATCGTTTCTAATCTCCAGTACTCTCCACTTGTCTTCTTTCTTTTCCTAGAATGTACCGTGCTCCTTTGTCCTTTAGGGACTTGCTCTTTGAGACTTAGCCACCTGATTGATTTCCTCATTCAGGAAAGTGTCTTAGAGCACACAGCCTGCTTCTCCAGGCAAGAACAGTCTAATTTCTCTTTGTCCTCAATGCCAAGCACAAAGTAGGCACCTTTGTTAAAGAGAAGAATGGACACATTTAAGGGTCTGAAGAGTTGTCGCCAGGACTAGAACTTACTTATTTCTTGCCACTCTGATGGTAACAACCATGTTTCACAACGTGCTGGGCTGTCGGCTCCCTGTATGACTTGTTCATTAGTCCAACATTTTGGGAGTTACAGGAAATTATTTGAGGACTTCACCACTAAGCACCACTCATTAGAAGGCTGAGTAGGTGTCCCAGGACAGTCAAACCTGTAGCATCTTATTGCTGTTGATCAGCAGGACCCTAAACTCTAAAATAAGATACAAGAGACCCTTTCAGACTTGGGTTGGACTTTCGCAGTTGTCCTGCTCTAGTCCCTACGTGACTTCCTCCATTTCACTCCCCTGCATGCAGTGCAGTTCATTTACGGGTCTCCCACATGTGCCAGCACTGTGTGAGTGCTCAATGACCAAGAGTATTCAGTAATATGAGCCAGAAGCAGCCTGGACTTCAGGGCTCCAGGTGAAAGATCATGTGGTCTGATTTAAAGCAGTCAGCAGGACTGGAACAAGAGACTGATTCAAGACACCTTTCACACTAGAACAGACAAGACTAGGTGACTCATCTAGCAAATATGCATGATACTCCTGCTGTGTTCAAGAAAACATGTCTGTGTGTGGGAGGGGAGAGATACAGAGATGACAAAGACACATTCCTACCCTGACAGTGAGGAGGCCAACACACATTCATTCATCATGTCAACTGAGGCCCCACTTAGTTCATGTACATAATAAGTGCAAGGCTCACAGTGGCAAGTGTGCAAGGAGCGGTTCTGTGAGGCGCTGTGGGAATTTAGGTGCAGGAGGGACACTTCTAGCTTGTGGAATTGGCTGAGGGAAAGTGGAGACGTGGCATTAGAGTCAGACCATGGGATATGGAGTGTGTGGTGCTTTGGGATGCCACTCTAGGTAGGGGGAACAGTGCGAGAAAGGGCATGGCGATGTCAAGGCCTAAGGAACTGTGATTCAGTCTGGTGCCTCTGTGTGTGTGTGTGTGTGTGTGTGTGTGTGTGTGTGTGTGTGTGTAAGGTGAGAGAGAGGACATGCAAGGGTAGCCAGGTGTGGACTGTGGTAGGCCTCAAATACCAGCCTAAAAAGCAGTGGTGGATTGGGTCAGCTCTAGAGGGTCATAAAGGTTTCTGGGGAAGGCAAGGACTTGGTCTGAACTGTGCTTTAGAAAGACAAATCTGATACCATGTTCAGTATAGCTAGAGAGATGAGCCCTGCCCTGAATGGGGAGATCAGTAGGTAGTCACTGGCATAGCCACCATGAGAGATGATGATGCTCTGGACAAGATTTCTAGTAGAAAAAAATGAAACTGAGGTGACAGATATTACAAAGGCAGCCTACTTAAGGGGCCACAAGTATTTACTTTCTGTTCATTGTTTATTGTCTGTTCACAGGGCCAGGTTCACAGGGCTAGGCATCGGGGGTGTGGGCAGCTTCAGGCCCAGTTAGCAAAGATCTTATGCCTGGTAAGGTCACAGGTGAGTGAGTGGGGAGAGCCAAGAAAGGAAATATTTGTTGCCTTTAGATTAGGTGTCAGGTACTGACAAAAACATGATATACATGATCTCACTTAATCTCAAAGTTACAATCAAATGGGTAGGTAAGCTACCTCCATTTTGCAGATATGAAAACAGATTCTGAAGGGTGAAGCGAATTCACCCAAGGTTGTAACAGCAGCAAATTAGGGGAACCCTCCAAAGACAGTGCTTTGTCTCCTATCAGTAGTGTCTTTTGAAGCCATCCAGACATCTCTTGCATTCATTTTCCTCACTGCATACATAGAGATCAGTAATGGTCTCAATGACTAAGAGTTGAGAATTGTTCTAGGCACTTTATGTATACAAATTAATTTAATACTTGCAAGAACTCATGAGTTAGACACTATTGTTATCCTCTTTATATAGACAAGGAAACTGAGACACAAATGGGGCTGATAATTTATCCAAACTTAAACCACTGGTAAGTAGAAGAGACAGGATTTGAACCTGGCAGTCTGGTTCAAAGCCCATGCTCTTAATCAATGTGTTATACATAAATAACCAGATAGATTATCCTATATAGACATAAATTAAATCGCCTAGTCCACTTATTTTGCAAGACTTGATATCTACATATGTTTCTTTATTCATTCAGCAGTTATTGAGCTCCTTTTACATGCCAAATCCTATGTTTGGCACACCAAGGAGCCAAGGATGTCCTTGGATCAGGGTAAGGGCCTGCCCTCAAGTCTGATGGGGAGACAAAGAAATTAGTAAGCACAATGAGGTATAGGGAAAGTGTCGGAGAGTTTGAGCAGAGGCATACCATGATCTAAACTAAGTTTTACCATGATCATTCTGCCTGCTGTGTAGACAGTAAACCTTAGGAGGGTAAGGGTAGAAGTCAGAAGACCAATGATGGTTGGTGCAATTGACCAAGAGAGAGACAATGGTGGCCTGGGTAGTTGCATCGCAGCCCTGGTGTCACTGGTTTGGCTAAGAGCTCTGTTTTAACTCCCTGGGAAGTACGGAGATCAGTGTTTCACAAACTCTTGGCTCCACCATTAACTGACCCTGTTGGGTCTCTAGACAGGTCTTTTCAGCTGGACCAATGTGAGGTATGTGAGTCAGAGTGTCTCTAAGATTCCTGTCATTTCTAAGGTTGAATGCCATTACTCTGCTTACCTTCCAACAATGACTTTCTCTAGCTATCTAAACTCCATACCATGGCCTCATGATTCTATCTCCCACAAAATTTTCTGCCACGTTCTCTTCGTTAAACTACTCCAGCCACACTGACTTCCTTTTTGTTCCTCAGATAGTCAAGCTTGTCCTTACCTCAGTGTCTTTTCATCTACTGTTTCCTCATCTTAAGAAGCACTTTCCCTAGATAATCACATGGCTAGGCCCTTCTCGACCTGATCTTGGCTCAAATTTCATCTCTTCAAAGAGGCCATTTCTGACTACCCTAACTTAGATGGACCCCCCAATCTGCCATATTGATTCTCCTAGTTTACATTTCTCCTAGAACTTCTAATAACTGAAATCATCTTATTTAGTTATTTATGCCCTTGTAGGCTGTTTTCCCAGTATAATGTCAATTTCATGCAAGTGGAAACTTTGTCTGTCTTTGTTTATTGTGATTACCCAGTAGTTAGAATGGTGCGTGGTCAATACATAGTAGACACTCAATAAGTATTTGCTGAATGCATGAGTGAATGAATGAATGAATGAGACATCATTCAGCTTTCTGTAATACATAATCTAGAACAGAACATTTTCCATTTCCTGAATTAGAAAAAAAATTTAATATACATGAATAAAAACACAGCTCTAAAGAAAAAAATGAACATGCATTCTCCTGAATTATTCTTTCTTCTTTTCTTTAAATCATGGAGTCATAGACTGTTCAAGTTGGATGAGAACTCTCTTAGTCTTTAGAGCCAAGCAGACCTGGATTCAAATGCCAGCTCTGTTGCTTCCTTCCTCCAAAAGCATTTATAGATCACTTGATCTCTTGAGCCTCAGTTCCCATGGCTATTAAGAAAGGGTAATAATGCCTATCTTGAAGGAGGCATTAAATTGCATATTAGATACGAAGTGCCAGGACACAGCTGGTATTCAGTAAATGTTCATTCTTCCTCCTTCCACTGAAGGACCATGTCTGTGTGTTAGCCTGTTTTACTCTCCAGGCTGTGACCTCCTGAGGGCAGCCTTGCCCCAAAGACCTGTATATAATAGACAAATGGTGGAACCCACTCCAAGGCCTTCATTTGGCAGAAGAGAAAACTGTAACCCAGAGAGGCAAAGTGACTCTTCAGGTCACACAGCCTGTGAATGGCAGAGTGTGGCTTAGAGCTTGGCTTAACTTAAGAGCCCAGTGCTTTTTTAATTCCCTTTATACTTTGCTGCTCTGGTTTTATTCATTGTTCGCACACAGTATTCTGAGTCCTGTCCTAGATTTTGTAAGCATCTACATGGCTCCTCAAGCCCAAAGGGGATTTTTAGACTGTGAAGAAGCCTATGCCAGAGCTAGTAAACAAAGCTGAAATACTTCACAAGCTTTATAAAAATTGTTTACACACAGGCTTACTAAGGCTCATAATGGTAAACTGTCTCTGAAATAAGTTCTCAGCTGACTAGACGTACAGGCAGAGTCACACTGTCGTATTCACCAGCCCCTGACTGTGCTCCTGTATCATTCTCTTCAGTTCATGAAGCTTTTCTGATGCTACCTCAGTGTCTGACATTGTGCTGGGCTCTGGACCCCCGAAGACCAGTGAGACCAGTTTGGGGGGTGAGAGCAGACTTGGACATAGACGATGACCACAAAATGTAATCTGAGTCATGACAGAGAAATGCAGGAAAATTGGGGAGCCCCAAGGAGGGACCTCTAGTCCAATTTATTAGAAGGGCACAGGGAGGGCTTCCTGGAAAAAATGAATCTTAATTTCATTTTTTTCTTATGTGTGGAGTATTCCCTTGTTCTGGAAACATGGCTTTCATCAAATCTGGAAAACATGTGGTTGAGAGGAAATGAACTACCCCCAAAGACTTTAATTTTTGCTTCTTGGTGGTTTGGGTAATCCTGATTTGCCTGTGGGATCCTGATGTGGGCATTTTTGCCATAATGTCATATGTATGAACCTGAAAACAAAACAAAACAAAATAAAACAAAATCCTTTTGCAAAATCTTGTGGTGTAAAAATTATAGGGTTTAACAAAAAAAATGACTTTGGGGTAGACCACTTAAAACCTATGGGACTTTGTAAGTAGAACTCTAACAAAAACAGCACCAATCCTAATAAAACAACAGGAAGGCTAATCACTGTTAGTTCATGGTCACTTCATCCTAGCAGCCTTAAACCTGAGGCTTTGTACTTCCTCCCAGAAGCAGGACCTTGACGGGAATCGCCTCTAACAGACTGAATTTATCAAAGAGAAAGATCTAATCTAAGGTTTAGACTTGAAAAACTAAAACTAAAAATTTTTTCATAAATACAAGAGGAAGTATCTCCATAGCTTCTTCATCTGTACTCCTGCTTCCCCAGAGAGCCTAACGTAGTGGAAAGGATAGTGGTTCTTGAAGCCACTAAATCAGCAACAACTTGCATCAGAGAAAATCACTTCTGCAAGATTTTTAGCATTTTTGTAAGGTCTTCGTAAACTTCTACGGCTTCCTCTTTAGTTGTGAGAAAGCATGTTCCTAATTGCTTCAAAACATGAGCATAATGGAATATATTGCATATGAATCAACACAACTTCTGTATAGCATGGACACTGCCCTCTTCACCACTTGTGTGTGAGCCATTTCAGGTTCATACATATGGGCATATGGCACATTTTGACAGCATAAACTGTTTCAAATCTTCCATGGGGAGGGGTTTTTAAAGTAGCTTTTTCTTTATGTAGTTTTCATAGAAGCTCTGGCTTCTCCTTTCTTCCTGCTAATGGTCAGAGCTCACTCATCCTTCACAATGCATAAGACCTTTTATGACAGACACTCTTGCACACCATTTTCTTAAACCATCATGATAGTTTTGTGGATTAAGATGTGTAGGTGACAGACATCACCCCCACCACTCCATCTAGGGAGGAAGGAAGAGGGATTTAACCATCCCTGAGGGCTCCCGGGCATAAGACTTGTGCCAGACACCTGCCATATGCCATCTAATTTCATCCTCACAACATCGAGGTGAGGCTGAGGAGGGCTTATTTCCCAGACAGTTTGATGTTGTCTTTACTTTTCAGGGGAAGAGAGAGGACCTTGGAGATGTTTAAGGTCCTCCAGTTGAGAAGTGACAAGGCAAGAATGGAACCCAACTCTGTGTGAGGATAACACCTGTGGTCTTTCAGGGAGCCAAACTACAACTGGCAACACAATGGATGGGCTGTAGAACAGCCCTTGAAATCCTGAATGCCTCTAGGCCCAGAGCAGGAAGCTTACATCTCAGCAGGACCATGTGAATAATGATTCTAATTTAGTGAACATTTATTATAAGTCAGGCACTGTGCCAAATGCCCTGTAATATTATCTCTCTACACTTCTCCCAAGCCCTGTGAAATAAGAATTTTAAAACTCAATTTGCAAGTGAGGAACCTGAGGCCAAGAGAAGTTCAGCATCTTGGTCCAGAGGCTTATTAAGCCAAGGGGTGGGGATCTGAATCTATACTTCATTGATTCCTGTGAATCTAAGGGGTTTTGGAATCAATGGAGCCTGACAGGGCTGAGACAGCTTCCTGTTTATCTCAGAGTATGCAGGAGGCTCTAAAGACTAAGGGCAAACAACCTACACAGGACATGCTAAGAGACTAAAATCTCACCAAGAAGATACACAGAAGGCTGAGACCTCAGTGGATAAAGAAAGAGGTGATGAGGATATCAATGGAGAGTGGACAGTATTGTTCGTTTCTGCCCCTGCCGGCACCCCATCTTGATCCTCGCATGGAAAGGGGAAAGGGGAGCTTCTTCCTTACTTAAGCCAACTGAGGTGGGCTTCCAGGGAACTGTCCAGAGTACATGGCCTGTATGCCTTGACAGTTAGGGGCTGTGGGGACTGGTCTCTGACCCATACCTGAAAATGTCTACTGGCAGGAGGCTTGGCTAGAGTTCACACTGGTAGCCGAGTGATGAGATGGGGGTACTTTGGGAACAGCCCAGATTCTGGCTGAGCAGGAATGTCTGGGGTTTCCTATGGGGCAGATAAGTCTCCATGGATTGGAACGGAATTAAGACGACCACCTAGAAGGGTGGGTGACCCCTCAGAGGGGACGAATGGAAGCTGAACTGAGGGTAAAGGCAGAGATTTCAGCCAGAGAAGACAAAGTCAAGAGACTTCCTCAGGAATGGTGTAGGTCTGTGAGGAACCCGCAAACCCTCCCACAAGACAAATGCCCATGATTTCACACAGCTGTCTTGAATAAAGCCCCAATGCCAAGTTATATCTTCACCCGTCAAGTTAGACCTTGTATGCCCATTTTCTCTCCTGTCTTTGGAATGAGGAAGAGAAGACCAACAGGAGCTGGAGAATGGGGGTAGAGGTGCCCAGCCCACCCAGGGGACCCACTTAGACACCACTGAACTATATGCCACACCCCTTTGGACACTGAACTCAGTGACTCCTTTCTGGGAAAAATCATTCAAAATAGTTATTTTATTTGTAGTGATGAAATACTACACCTGGAATGAATCACTTTTTTTTTCTTTACATTAGTAAAGTTCAGTCTAATATACCTTTAAATATATTTAATGACAAATAAATAATTGTCATTCCTTTGCCTGGAATAGGAGTGGGAGGGGCCTGTTGCTTTAAATTGATATCTAGTTACACTGTGGCTGTTCAGTCTCATCCCTTACCTTCTGTGAGCACAGATGTGCCTGATGGAAAAGGCTGGCTCTGGGCAGGGATCCGCACGTGCCACAGATGGGAGGAGGCTGTGGCATGGTGGAATCCAGCCCCGAGCATCAAGTTATCACACTAAACAGGAACTTTCTTATGCTCCTGGGAGATGGTGTGAAGTGTTGTGTGTGTAAAGATATGAGGGAAAATGCCCATCCTCATAAGCAGGGCTCACAGGTCGCTGTGTCTCTGTGAGGTCCCAAGGGAACTATGTCAAGCTAATCTCCCAAGGGAGATCACAAAACAAACATCACTTACTTTGGGATGAGTGGGAGGCATATTGCTCTTACAAATTTCTTAATTTTTCCTTTTCCATATATGTATTCATTTGTGAACAGACATTTACTGGCATCACTATGAGCCAGACACTGTGCTCTGTTCTGGGTATAACTTTTAGATTTAAGAGCCTTTTCGGAAAACAAGAAAAATCACCTCATTAAATATACATGTCAATTTCCAGATACATCTTGATTTTGAAAAACAATACAAGGAGAACAATGCATGTCTTAGAGGTGAGGAGCCATGGCAGCTCTCTGGGATGGGACTGCTCTGGTGCCATCCTGGCTCTCACCTGGCCTGTCTCCAGAGCTGGACTCTGCACCGGGTTCCCCCACCTTGGCCAGGATCCAGGAATTTAATAAATGCCTGGAAACATGGGAATCAAATGCTCAGGACTCTGCCAGGGCCCTACCAGGCCATCTGGCCAAGCCCTGGATGGCAGAACAGGGTGGGGTCCGTGTTTCCAGATGGCTCCTGTGGACAGCTCAGTTTCTGGAAGCAGTCCGTGAATGCTCTTCCGCCAACACCTCAGGCTTTGCTGGTACTAAGGAATCCAAGATGGATGATAATAGGATACAGTGAATTTCTTAAATTTTTTAAAATTCTCTTTATGTAAGTCATATAGATTCCTTGTGAAAAAGTGGAAAAATACAGAGGTGAAAGAAAAATAGGTATAAATCCTGCTACCCAGAAATAAGCATTTTTATCATTTTGGTGTAAAAACTGATCCACCTTCCCCCACCTTCCCCCTGCCTGCTTACTGCTAGCTCAACACACATATGCACACATACCCCACATGTGTGACATATCACACACACATGCACACACAACAAACAAAACACATGCACACACATACCTCACATATAACAGATACAAAACACATGCACAAAAATACACACATACAGCACATACATGCTACATATCACACACATATATACACTACATAGATACCATAGACACATGCAAATATATCCTCCCAGATGCCCCACACACCATGAAGAGAACTAGATCCTCTAATAAAACCCTTACTAGAATGGTCCGAGTCATTCCTTTATTTGAGGGAGAGAACCAAGGGGTAAAAGTTTCTAAGCCTCAAAGGGTCTAAAAACCACTTGGGACCCCTGTTAAAAGCACAGATTTCTGGTCCTACCCCCAAGGATTCTGATTCAGCAGGTCTGGGGTCAGAGGGCGGGGAGGATGGATCTCAGGAGGGAGCCCTCCGTCTCTGTGCTGAGGGCTGGATTTCTGTGGGACTGGAGTAGAGGTGGCTGAGAGGCCTGTGAGAAGGAGGCTCCTGGAGGAAGAGCTGTGACTCTCAGAGGAAGAAACGGGCAGTTAGAAATTTGGGCGTGCCCTGAGGGAACCTCTTTTTTTGTGTGAAAAATCCCAAGGGTTCTATTGCAGGGAAATGTCAAGAGAATGAGAGCTTTAACTTTCTCTTTCAACATTATAGTGTCTTTTAGGATTGTCCCAATCCTGTGCTGAAAGGTTTATCCTCTCTCTGGTTGGGTGTGTAATCTTAGGACGACCAAAGGGACAGAGCAGTGGAAGAAAAGGAGCCCTGTTCCTTTCCATCTCCTCTAGTGCTGCAGTGGAGAAGGGTGGTCACCACGCCATGGGGTGGGGGGGGGCTGCAGTCCAGGTCCCAGGCAGAGACCTGGAGCCCAGTGGGCAGTGGCCTAAAACAGCAAGGGGTGCTTCTGGGTGGACAAGCCAAGAGAGTCTAGAAGACTGAAGCTCCTCTGACTCCTGCCTGTTAAAAAGAGTTTTCCTTTTGAAAGGAGAAAAAGAGAAAGATGCCATGGGTACCAACCAAGGCATTTGTAGCCCACTTGGTGCCTTTGTGAAAATTAGAAAAAGGCACCATTCCTCAACATACCTCACATCCATATGTCACAAACTGTGACAACATTTTGAGAAAAAAAGCACTTGACTACCAGCCACCAGAAACTATCATAACATAGAACCCTTAGTAGTGAAGGGCATGTCCTTAGAAGGAGCACTGTGACATACTGCATAACTGCATGTGACAGCTTTGCTTCCAGGTCTCTGAGTTTTACAGATGAGGAAGCTGAGTTGAGAGAGGGTGAATAATTTGACTAGGATCACACAGCCAGTTCGAGGTGGATTCAGACACAGCCAGTCTGACTCCGAGCCCAAGCTCTCCACTGTTAGGCTACGTTGCTTCTACTGGAAATGTTTGATTCTCTCTCATCTCCCTGACACACCCTTCAGTATTATCCTTACAATATAAAATTTTAAATTTCAAATTTCACCTCACTCAAGATGCCTTCTTTGACCTGACCAAGTCCAGCTGGCCTTTCCCTCTTTTGTTCCACAGTCCCCACTCCTGGACTTTACCCAGTCCTCTATTGAAGCCTTATCTTACTGAAAAAATTTGGGAAGTTTAAAGTATGTCTCTACCCGCAGAATGAAAAATTCATCAAGGGCTGCTGGGGAGATGGAGGAGTGCCAGTTCTGTGCCCCCAGAGTCTGGCACTGATCCTGGCACAGAGGAGCAGCTTGGTGATGATGGATGAAAAGAACTGAAATGAATTCGCACATAAGAGGATTGAACCCAATGCTCTCCCAGGAACCCTCCAGCTCTGACCTTCATGAGTGCATGACTCGGCATTTGATTCTAAACTTCTGCCAGTGCTGGGGGATAGAAACCACTGTGGTGCAGAACAGACAGAGGCAGGAGGAAGAAGAATTGCCAGAAAATGGCAACCACGTCTGCTGAGAAGATGTCAGAATGATTAGATAGAAATTGGTCTAGAAATCGTGGAGCTTCTTGGAAGCCTCACATGAGCCCATCAAATACCACTGAATGCCCGTGGCTCTCCAGGCAGAGCGACTGGAGAAGGTGTCAAGGTCATTGCCAAAATTGGAAATCCCCCAGATGCTCCTACATCAATAGGTTTTCAGGAAAGGAAAAAAAACAACAAAAAAAAAAACAAAAACAAAAACAAAAACACACAGAAAACAAAAACTAGGAGCTGCCATTCTGGAATCAAACAACATTAATAACACTCTCACTAGGGAAAGGTCAGGGGCTTTCTCCAAGGACATTCCCAGTGTGTGGAACTTCTGGAGACAAGTATAAGAAATTAATAAGTTCGGAAGGGTGATAAGACACAGCTAGTAAGGTCCCCAGTTCTATCTCCTTCTCTTCACTCAGTGAAGTGTCACTGAGCTGCCACCATGGATTGGACCCTACCACAGGGAAGAGCAGGACTCAGCTGGATCTCCAGGGGCCAGTGGTGTCTCTTGCCCTTTTGGATTTTACTAGGACTAAACTCTGCTAACCTGGGGCAGCTGATTATGGTGACTAGAATTGGTACTGTCATTAATTTCTTTCTAATCCTTTTTAGTTCACTTGTTATTTGAATAAGAGAATTCCCAAATGTATTTAAAATATATATTCATAAAGTTATTCTCACCCCTGCATTAATTTATTCAATCCATTTTCATTGCACATCTATCATGTGCTCCTACACCAGCTCAACAGTACCTTACCTTTGTCCTTTTCCTCTTCCATACTCTTGGCCTTGGCAGGTTAACCTCAACCCACTTGGAGTGAGCTCCCAGAACTCTCGTAGGTCAAAGATCTTCATGCAATTTATGGTGTCCTCAGTCCCACATGGATCAGGACCCAAGAATCAAGAGGGATTGTGCCACTCAGAACCCAGAGAAGCAGACACTCTGCTGTTGCTGCCTGGGCCCTAGGGGCTGCTTCCCCAATATGACTGAACACCCAGGGTCAGGGACAGAAATATCTTCAAATCCCTTGGTATTGCTCTAAGAGACTATCTGTCCAGACTCCTTACTTTTTCATAGCAGAGAACATAGATAAATAACTTTTGTTGTTCCCTATGGAAGAATGGGGAAAATACGCAAAGATAGTAAAAAATCCTGTGATTCATCATCGAGAGATAACCACTTTTAACATTTTGATATTTATTATTTCAATTTTAAAAAATTCATGTACGGACACATACATCTATTTTTTATAAAAATAGAGTTATTCTGCAATTCTTTTTTATGACCCCCCTTTCAAAGCATAAATAATTGTGACTATTTCCCCATATCTTATCTTTCATAATATTGCCTGGTATGGGTGTAACAGCTTTTTAAAACTTACTCCTGTATTCACATTTAAGTTACTTATAATGTTTTTCCTACTAAGCAAAAGGTGAATTTTTAAAAAGATGATTACCATTTCCTGCTAACTCACTATGTTTCCCTCTCCCCTGCTATTTCCTTTCGCATTTCCACCACCAACTTGTCAGCCAATCCAGAACTCTGGAGTCAGCCCTGACCTCTTCCTGTTTTTACCCTCACACCCAGTCAGTCACCAGTTATCAAGTGGTCTCTTCCTCTCTGGACCCTCAGCTCTAGCTCAGACCTCATCGTTCTCTCTGGACCATCACAAAAGCTGGGCCTCCTAGCGATGCCCTCAATTCCTCCTCCTTTCTATTCTGAATCATCATAAAACCAGGATGATACTCAGTTTACTCACCTACAATCCTCAAGGGCAGAGAAAGCTCTTAGTTTGGGCAAAGGAGGAAACCATGTTTAATGGAAATCACTGTACCTGTGTTTTAGAGAGGCAGGTCTCCAGGGAATAGGGGAGAAATTGGTGATGGGTCATCAGAATGAGAAAGGACTTCTGATTTGCTTGGGTGCCTTTGGGGATACTGGGGGTCAGGACGATGACTGGACTGGCTCTGCTGTTGGGAGCTCAGCCTCTGGCCCTTCTTCTGCCCACACTGTCTTTCACAGGTCCTCACTCAAGAAAGAGTGATGCAGGACAAGGCAAATTCCCTGAGTGTGGGAGGAGCTCAATTCCAGCACCGAGAGTGAAAGGGTTCTTGACTGTACGCAGGAATGAATTCAAACACGCACCAGAGTTAGGGTTAAAAAGTAAGTTTATAAGAGAAGGATTGAAAAAAGGCCAAGACAGAAAAAACAAAGACTAAAAGCCAAGATGAGAAGCAAAGACAAGAAAAAACCCTAAGTGTTCGAGAAATTCAGTTTATACACCATTCTTAGTTTCTATGAATTACAGTTCAAATACTTAGTTTGCCCGTTTTCCTTAGATGGTATGGGCATACAGTGTGAAAGGATGAGAGTATGTAGTGTCAAAAGGTAAGAATATGAAGCATGAAAGCCCTACTGGCAATTCCCAGCCTTTGATCCATAGGTTCCCCATGATTTTAGCCATAGAGAATGAACAATTTTATTAGGTATAGGGCATGACTTAAAGACTGTTTTTCTGTTTTCCCTTCATAATATGGGTAAATGATTTGTTAGCAATCCCAGCAGAAATCATCCTTTGTTCTTCAGGTTTCCTTGTGGTCTAGACTTAGGGCTGATCAGTACATTGCAGTCTCTGAATATAGCTTCATTTAACTTTTAGTTCTCTTGCCTCCTCCCTACATTAGGAACAGTGGGACCCAGATCCTCCTAGGAGAAGCTCAGAATGGGGTGTTAAAAGCTTGATTCTGGGGAAGATGAGCCCCTCAGAGCAGGAAAGTCTGTGCATGGTTGAGGTGCCTGCAATGGCATACAGATCCAACTTGTGAGCTCTGTAATCCTGTCACTTTGGCTCAAGACCTTTCTTTAGTCCTAAGATGAGACACTGCTTCTTGGGTGAAGAGGAAAAATGACTTTATGTTTTCCTACTAATTAGGGTAACTCAGACTTTAGAAAGGCCTGAAAGGCCTTTTATTCCAGCTTCTCTGTGCTCTGCTTCATGTTCTTTCCCCAGGGTATGCCATACAATGCCAGCTCCTTCCCAGGCCCTGACTTCACAGGAAGTCTTTGTCTACACATAGATCTTTAAGAGAGCTCTTCTTGGACCACAAGGGGGAGGCCCTTTTTCACATTTATGCCTTGGATTCGTAAGTCAACTATGTGATTCCCCATCTTTCCCACCAGGGCAAATTCTCAGTTTCTTCTTCAAATCCCAGCCCACAGTCACTTCCTCCTTTCTTGTATCACACAGGCTGAGTTGATTCCATTTCTTTGGAATTTCCCACAATGCCCTGAGCTTTCCTTTATCATTCTCAATTGTTGGTTTACTTTTCTGCATTCTGGCCCCTTTCCCCACCCTGCTTTTGCCACTATGGGTACTCCTGAGGCAGTACCCTGGCTCATTCATCTCCCTATCCTTAGTGCCTGGCCCTGGGCTTGGCCAAGAGAGGAAGAATGAATGAATGAAGGCACGAATGAATAAATGAGAAAGGAAGAAAAGAAGATCTCAGGTCACTTTAAACAGAAATAGCTCCTGTACCACCTCTACTATCTCAGATCTCTGATTTTTCTAAGCCTTTCCCTATCCCTGATTTTACTCTATCTTCACATGGTTTAGGGTAGGGACCTGCACTCTGGTTAGCAAATTAGGAAGCTGAAGTCCCAATGAAGAAATGATTTGCTCAAGGTCACTTCAGAACCTCTTGTGAGAGGCCAGGAACTGTTTCCTTCCTTCTTCACATTCTCACCTTAGCTCCTCCCACTTGATGCATTTCCCTCAGGGCTAAAAGAATAGAGCTTGGATTCCTGGTGGGACCTGAGGGATTTTGGAGGCCTGAAAGTAGTTGTGGGCAGTGAAGTATGTGGGTGAAGTGTATGCAGACTCCTCTGTCTGTGTGTGCATGGAGAGGTGAGTATGGCTCCCAGAGAACCTCCAAGCTGGTTTGGCACTGAGATCTTACCCATGTCTCCTTTCCACTTCCTATACTCTTGAAAGGGGAGGCCCAGGTGGTCCCCCAATGTCCAGGTAGTTACAGCCATATCAACAGAGTTAACAGTGCTATACCATGGCAGACATTCAGTAATCTACTGAAATTGCTGTGCCACCTTAGGTATGTCACTCAACTTCTCTGGGTTTTAGGGTCTGAATCTAGAAAATTAGAAGCTTGGAGTCCTATCCCTAGGAACTAGGGACAAGGACGGGATTGTTGTCTTCCATATTCTACGGATTTATCAAGTACTTGAATTTCACCAGTTTTACATGTATTCATTTGTATGTTTGTGTATGTGTGTGTGTGTGTGTGTGTGTGTGTGTGTGTGTGTGTGTGTGGTTCTGTGCAATGTTATCACTGGTACAGATTCATATAACAACTACCACAATAAAAATACATTACCACAAGTCTCCCTCCTGCTAACCTTTTATAAACAAACCCCTTCCCCTCCCCGTCCTCCCACTCCTAACCCCTGGCAACCACTAATTTGTTCTCCATCTCTATAATTTTGTTTTTTTTTAAGAATATTATGCAAATAGAATAATATGGTATGTACCCTCTTGGGACTGCCCTTTATAATTCAGCATAATTTCCTCGAAATCTATCCAAGTTGTTGCATATATCAATAATTTATTACTTTCTTTTCTGTGTAGTATTCCATAGTATGGATATACCACAGTCTGTTTAACCATTCTCCTATTGAAGAACATTTTTTTTCACTTTTTGACTATTACAAATTACTATTATAAATATTTGTGTACAAGTTTTGTGTGAACATAAGTTTCCATTTCTCTGAGATGAGTGTCCATGACCATGATTGCAGGGTCATATGGAGAGTGTACTGTTTAGTTGTATAACAAACTGTTAAGCTGTTTTCCAAAATAGCTGTTCCCTGTTGCATTTCCATCAGCAATACATGAGTGATCCAATTTCTCCACATCCTCAGTGTTGTCACTATTTTTTATTTTAGCCATTCTGATAGGTGAGTGGTGATATATCATCGTGGCTTTAATTTTCATTTTACTGATGGCCACTGATGTCGAACATCTTTTCACGAGTTAACTTGCCAACTGTATCTTCTTCAGAGAAGTGTCTGTTCATGGGAATTTTTTTTTGGGGGGGGGCCCATGTTCTATCTTTTTATTGTTGAGATTCGAATATTCTTTATATAGTCTAGATACACGTCTTTTGTCAGGTATGTGGTTTCCAACTATTTTATCCAAGTCTGTATCTTGATTTTTCATCTTCACAGAATCACAGAGCAAAAATTAAAATTTTGATGAGGTCTATTTTATCAATTTTTTAAAATAAATTGTGCTTTTGATATTAAATCTAAAAATCTTTGCCCAGCCCTTGATCTTGAAGATTTTCTCTTGTTTATTTCCTGAAAGTTGTATAATTTTACGTGTTATGTTTAAGTCTGTGATCCATTTTGAGTCAATTTTGTAAAAAGTATGAAGTTTGGATTAAGATTGTTTTTTGTTTGTTTTTGTTTTTGACTATGTGTAGCTTAATTTTTAATGGTTGGCTAACAGTCTATCCTCAGCTATATCATGTTACTTAAACAGCCACCTTATTGATGAATCTTTAGACCCTGTTCAGTATTTTTACTATTGAGGCAAAACACAAGCAATGAATATCCTTGTAGCTAAACCTTTTACTTCTCCATGTTTGTTTCATAAGAAACGCACTTCAGAAGTGGAATCAGTGTGGCAATTTTTAGGGCATTGGGTATGTGTTGCCAAACTGTCCTTCAGCAAAGCTCGTGCCGATGTTCTCTCTCTCAAGCTGGGCATAAATTAGCCACTTTCCCACCTCTGTCTCCAAGGATGGACCACCTCCTAGAAACAGAACAAAACAGTGCGCATGGGATCTTCACGGTGTTTTAATTCATATTTCCTTGATTACTAAAGACAATTTGGTGGAGGGGGCCAGACGTATGTGGATTGTGTGCTCGCCTGTCCTTTCCTCCTTCCCTGTCTGTGCCTTCCCACTTATCCATTCTCATTGGGCCAGGGGGCCAAGACCAATGACTCTCCTCTCATCATTGGATATATGGCCCTGGACAAACCACACATCTCTTCTCTGACTCTCAGTTTCCTCTTTTGTAAAGGGAGCAAAGAATTCCATCCTAGCTCCTCACAAGATTTTTATGAAGGTAAAAACATATCATGGACATGCAATTGCTTTGAAATATTACATGCTGTTCAGATGATAGATAGGCATTGCCAACTTCATTGTTACTTTTCCTCCATAATTTCTGGCTACCCTTTGCATTCATGTAATTTATCAGTGCCCCTCACTGAGTGTCAGTGAAATAATGACCCAGTCCTCACTTGGGTCCAGATTTGACTTAATGGCATAGGGGCCAGAAGGGACAGGGTTTAAGTACTAGTGTGGCACTAGTATTGCCCAGTCAAAAGCTACACATGGCCCTGTCCTGGGATATGCACCCTTGGGAAGTAGAGGCAGTGTGCTAGGCCATGAAATGAAGGTTCTGAGCATAGTGTAAATGTGTTGTAAACAGTGTTAATATCCCCACTTTCCAGAGAGGGAACTGGAGCTCAGTGGGTAAAATGCCTTGTCTGGGTGATGCCACTAGAAAGTGGCAGGAGTGGTTGGGATGCAAGGTACCTCCAACTGCCCCTGCCACCTTGATTTGAGAGGCAAAATGTTTTCCCTGCTGACCTACCTTCATGCCTGGGTATCCTCACATAATTAAGTGTTTTTAGTTAAATCTCTGAGGTCTCTATTAAAAAGCATGGACTTGGGGAGGGTGGGGGACTACACTGTGCCCCTATCCTCCATGAGCAGAAGCCAGTGAGGCATTCTTGGGTTTAACTTTTGCTGAATGGGGTCCCATGAGGGGCAGAGAGGAAGCCTGGACTGGAAGGTCGGAGGATCCAGGTTCAAATCCAGGAGCAATCAGCTGGGTGACCTTGAGCAGGTTACCCAAGAAAGGACAAAATGAAGACTTGGGCCTACAGGGCCTTTCTCTGAGGAGCTTCCCAACCCAGAGTAACCTTGACCAGGAGAACAACCAAACAGTGATGACTAGAAGCTGATCTCAACTGACCCTGCTTAGAGGTCAGTGGATTTGGCTGGAGCCAGGATCAAACCAGTTGGACCACTGGCCTGTAGGACCTCAAGTCCCTTCCGAGGTCCCCACCAAACCCCAGCCTTGGCTTCTGTGAGGGAAGAACCAAGGACACTAACACTTTGGGATTCTTTGTTTTTGATTCTGTAATGTTAGTATTCTACTTTCTATTCTATGACCTTAGCAGTTTGTTTATGGGCTCCAGAATCAGGCAGACTTGCTTTTAAAATCTGTACTCTCTGTGTCCATGGGCTAATTACTTAACCTCTCTGAGCCCCACTTTTCTCATCTTTCAAACATCTTTTTGTATAGTGAGAATGAAATAAGTCAATATATATGCATTGACTATTTGATGAATTTAAAAACCACCTGAATAAATGTTAGTTTTAAAAGTTTGTAAATTACAAAGATTGGTAGTTATTTTATTAGAGGGGATGTGAAGACAATGAAGTTCTTGATGATTACTGAAAGTCACTGCTCATTCAAACTTCTGCTTCTGAGTTTGCCCTCTCCTCTCTCCTTCTGGGGACTCCCCAAGAACAGGGAGGATAGAACTGGCTGAGAAAGGAAAGGGGAGACTCACACACAGCGCCCTCTGGTGGGAAGACAGCTATGACAGGTCAGAGACCTGGATTCTCCTCTGAGCTCTGCCTGCCCCTCAATTCTTGCAGGGTTCCTCAGTTTGCCCCTCTGTTCAATGAACTTGCCACCTTTCATGCAGTCTACGAGGAGCGGCTGGGGCCAGAGCTTGGTCCACCTCTGGGTGCCCTGTGGTCAGGACTGTGGTGTATTTCTGACACAGGGCTTAAAAGCGTTTGTGGGAGTGGACCCTAAGCACTGAGGCCCGAGGGCTTGCACCCTGGGCTGCCCTAATCCTTTGAGTCACTCTCTTAGCATCCTGTTGCTTTTGTCCCAGAGTTTTATTATTCCTGTCATCTCTCACCCCCATCTCCTAGCGAATGGCTTCTTACCAAATGATTTAGCTTCTTGCCAGGGTTAAGCAAGCTCTTTGGGCAGGTCTGCCAGCCAAGTAAATTATATTTGTTCTCTCTCTCTCTCTCTCTCTCTCTCTCTCTCTCTCTCTCTCTCATCTAAATCACTCTGCAGAGAGTAGGAAGAGGACAGAGTTTGGAACAGAACTTCTGAATACAAGTCCCAGGTACTCTCTGGGCATTATGTTCCCCATCTGTGAAATTGATTAGGGATAAGCCCTGCACTGATTTCCTCATGAGAAAGTTGTGAAGAACAAATGAGATATGGGTGTGAAATATAAGATCTATGTTAACTTTAAAGTCTTGCCCACACCTTATTCTGCAGTAGAACGATCTGGATTTGTTTATTTTTAAAACCCCGAAACTACCACCACCCATGTGCATGCATGCAGACACACACACACACACACACACACACACACACACACACACGAAAGTTAAAAACTCATGTATCTTGTAGTAAGATTCTGGTACAGTTGGGAAAAAATGAGATTTCTGGGCCTTTCTGGTGTTTAGTGAAGGTTTGTGCTTTGTGCCATGCTGTGAGCAACACAGAGCTAGTGCACCAGCTTTCTTCGGTCTTTTTCATAGGGGTTCATAGACCCTCAGTTATAAGGAGTCTCATGATCTCCTAGGCTGACTCATCTTACAGCCTGTGCAGCAGGCTCAGAGTGGTAAGACCGCCCCTCCACAGCCAGTGAGACTGCTGCTGGGGTGGGTGAGGTGGTGCACAGACTTAGTCACTGGGGGAAGTCAGAGGAGAGATGGGTCTCTGCCAAGGAGCTAGAGAGAAGGAGGTGGAATCTCGCAGGGGACTCCTGCCCTATCCCAGCATCAGGCCTGTGGGTAAGGAGATCCTTATTGCAGAGGAACTGGAAGTCTCAAGACCTAGTGTCTGCCATGAGCTTGCTGTGCAGCCTTGGGAAAGTCACTTAAACCCTCTGGGCCTCCACTTAACTGTCAGTAGAATAGATGTGACAGATCTATTTATTCATTTATCAAGTGTGTACTGACAACCGAGTATGTGCCAGGTACCAGCCTGGGTTCTAGGGGCCCTTTAGGGAGCAAGGTAGGCACATTTCTTGCCCTCAGTGTGAAGTGGAAGCTGGAAAAATAAACAAAAAATAAAGGTGATGAGTATGACTCCACAGGGAAGATGAGATACTGAGTTAGCACAAAGGAGGAGCATTTAAACTTGTCCAGGATAGGATGGGGGAAGTGGTCAGGGGAGGCTTCCCAGAGGAGGTGTCATAGAGGCTGAAACAGGAAGGACTGGTGGGAGGTAATCAGTCTGGGGGGTGTGAGGACAGGGAAACATTCACTGTCCCCTCCCCTACTCCTTTGAGAGTCACCTTCCTTTAGAACATGTTAGCGAGGGAGGTTCTGTGTAGTCCCTCCTGAAAGGTCATTCAGAAAGAGGGACACTCCCTCCCAACAGCCATTCTGGTCCCCACCCTCTCACTCATCCGCACACGATGTTGGATTTAACTGGCGGGTGGAGCAAGTCAAGGGAATTACAGTGTTTGTGTCTGTGTGGGAGAGTATTTTTAAAGCTTGTGCTAAGTATGACTTTGTCCACAGTCCGTGGGAAGCACCAAAAAACCACGCCTTTCCCAAGGTCCACTGGGAGTGCCCTGTGTTCCAGCTTCTTTTTCTCCTCCTCTCCTCTGAGCAGCCGCCACCAGCCTCCACCCAGTGACTGGCCTCACCCTAGCCCCAGCTTCCTTCATATAAATCCCTGGGTCTGGTGGAAAGCCCCAGAGGGAAGGGGAAGGCACCTTAGCAGGATGGTGAGCTTAGGTCTTTATTCCTCCGATTCACAGCTGGGCTGCACAGGGAATCCCAGAGTAAGAGGTGGGTCTGTCTGTAAGACATTTGTCTAGGCTGGGGGAGGGGGCTGAAAGGAGGGTGTGAGGCTGAGGGGAGACAGGCCAAGCCTGCTGAGTGGCTGTGAGACAAAAAAATAACAAGAGACGAACTCGTGCAGGGTGCCACCTCATAAACTTTAGAACACTGGGTCCACGTGTTTCCTTTCAACTGGGTCTCTCTGCCCCGTCCCTTTGTCCTGGCCATCTTCAAGGAGGCTCTGGCTGTTTGGCTTTGCCATTTGACATCTTCTAGGCATCTTCAGCTGCTTGAATTTAATGCCGAGGTTAACAGTTCTTTTACCAAAGAAGCCAGACAGGGTGGAGCAGGGGCAACAGGGGGACATGGAGCCTATGACCTGAGTGTTTTGGTTATCCATTGCCATGTAAGAAGCCTCTCCAAAGCAGAATGGTTTTAGCACAATGATCATTTTATTTGCTCATGATTTGCAGTCAGGGCTGGGATCAGCTTGTTGGGTCTTCTGCTGGTTTTGTCATCGTCACTCATGTGCATTAAGCTAGTGAGTCTGCCAGGGTCTGTGATCTGCTGGCTACAGAGTGATTGAGCTTTTCTTTCTTCATATAGACTTAGAGTTTCTAATGTAGTCTCTCTAGACTCTTACACGGCAGCTCCAGGCTCCCAAATGGCAAAATGAAAGCTGCCAGGACTTCTTAAGACTTAGGTCTAGAACTGGTCCAGATCCACTTCCATTACATTCTATTGATTAAAGCAAATCACAGACCCAGTGTTAAGTTCAAGAGGAAGGTTCTACACAGGGTGATAATACTAGGAGGTATGGGTCACTGAGGGCCACCTATATAATGATATCACATTGTGTGATAGACAAGGCAGCATATGTAAGAGACTTTGTCTTTCAACTACTTTCCTTATGGGTCTCACAACTTTGCCTCCAGCAACATAGTCTTAACAACTGTTATATCAACATAGCACCCTAAAACCATTTTAAGAGTATGTCATGTTTGGAAAAAGTGGGCAGGTACCCCTTGCTCTCATTAGTTAGTGAATAAATGCCCTACTCTCATATAGATACTTAACTCTTTCCCCCAATCAAACTCTCGGTGTCCTGGGCCCCTGCCTTTCTAGCGAAGACATTAGACAACAGTCATGGCTGAAGCCTAAGAGTAACGGTGGAATTTCGGATGCAGTGAGTCTGTCATGGAGAGTGGAATGAGTGGGAGGTTTATTCCTGCATCTCAAACCACAGCAGGTTGGCCGTTCTGTCTGTGATTGCCAGGCTTGCAGAAAAATTGTAAATATATTTCCTAAGCATCATGTCCTCACAAGTATTGGATTAGAAGGAAGTTGTTCAGTGAGACAATTTTGAAATGCACTAGTGCAGAGGGTAGAACCTCTTTTCAGACAAATTCCTAAGCATAACAACTTCAACAAAGTTATTTGCTAAAATCTGATGGCCACTGAAGAAACACTGAGAATATTTTGAGCCACAGCATGCTTATCAATTTGAAAAAGAAAGAATTTTCCAAAAAATAGTTTTTCATTGTTTAGTGTATGGTACTTAATATATGCCAGGTACTATTCTTGATGTTTTGTGAACATTGACTTACTTATACTCCCCACTGCAACTCTGTGAGGTAGCTACTATCTTCACTTTACAGATGTGGAAACCGAACTCAAAGAGAGGTCGAGTGGCTCACCCCAGTCCACGTAGCCACAAGCAGCAGAGCTGGGCTTTGAGCCCAAGAAGCCTCCCTCACTGATTATGCTGCTTTAGGGAGCCCTTATGTTGTGCCTTAAACTTATGAAGGAAACTGGCTCTTTTCAGCCCAGAGCAGGGATCTTTGTCAATTCTTCACCTGAGCAGGAGGGCTGATGTCTGGAATCAACACTCCACTTAGGAAAAGTTGCTGCTTCTAAGAATCATGAATCATCTGAGTAGAAGATTGTTCCAAGGTTGGCACTTCTGTTCTCAAACCGTTTTCTCTTTTTCTCTGTCTTCCTGTATTTGTATGTAATAATTATACACACACACACACACACACACACACACATACACACACACATATACATATATATATTACATATACACATGTGTATATATCAAGAAGCATAAATGTATGTTTGTATTCCTAATTTGGAACCTTTTGGCTAATGAGTATGCAATATAAAATGATAAATAGCTTTTGGAATTAAACAGTAAACATAGGAAGAATTTCCAGCTCAGCTCAACAAACACAATAATCCCTATAAATACAACTATTAGTACTTAAATAAATAAAAGAGAAGAATAAACACAGGGCATTTGACTTAACTGGAGGGCTATTTGCTGTTGTCAGATGTTGAACTACAGACTGATATTAGGTGTCGATGCACAAAGCAATCATAATTGTAATTAGTTACCTGCAAATGCTGGGCATTGGAACATGTTGAGCAGTAGTGGACATTGCCACCACTGGAGATTTTCCTTTAGTGGATATCTTCCATTGGTGAGAGCTGTCATTGATGGATATTAGGTGTTAATAAACCTTAGGAATCAAGAGACATTTGCTCCCCGGTGGACATTAGCCAACACAGAACATTAAGCATTGATGGGCATTAGCCAACACAGAACATTAAACATCATAGGCCCTACTAGCCTATGATGACCTCTATTGTGTTGGTGGACATTTGGTGTGAGCAGAGGGTAGACCTCTGTCCCTGCCGCCCCCTACATACCTGGCAGTCTTGTCAAGGGAAACATCCGAGTTGGCTTGGAGGCAGTTGGTGGGTGTTAATGTCTATGTTTCTATCTGCCTTCTCTCTGAAAGCCCTTTGGTCATGGCAGTTTGGGGGACTCATGGGTGGTGTGGTAATACCCTTGGAGGGAAATTCCTGAGTTTAAAAGAGTCTAATTGGCTTCCTGAGCTACAGAGGGATTGGGTTACATACAAATCAACAGGCTCTCATCTGCCACCCTGACCAAGACTGTCTGGGTGTTTGTCCCTTCCTCCTCTGTAAATGGTATGATTTAAGCACACCAGGCTGGCTTCACAGGCAGTGGGACCTTAGAAGGGTTCTGTGCTTGAGTTAATGCTCTGCTCTTGCCATCTTTAAATTCTTAATCATTTTTGAACAAGGAGCCCTACGTTTTCATTTTGTACTGGGTTCCACAAATTATGTGGCCAGTTCTAAAATACAGAATCCTGGCTACCTGCTATGTGACCCTGGGCTGCTCTTCTCTGAGCCTTGGTCTCCCCATCTGTGAAATGGTGTCAGGAAGAGTCAGGAGGAAGACTTTGACTCTGATCTTTGGCTGTTCATGCTCTAGGATCTAAAATCAATGATCTGATTAAATAATCTGATCTGATATTTTAGAGCTACATAACTTCCTCAATTTTTTTTCAACAGAAAAATAAATGGAATCTCAGTATTCTTTGGTTTCTCATAATTCTCTGTCCTCTTTGATATGTGGGATTTACATGGCAAACCTGGCCACTGAGGTAGGATAGATAAAATGAAGGATGAATAATCTGACAGATGAAGCCAGGCTCAGGCTGGTTTTTTCATCTGTACGTTGACAATAACACCAGGGGCAGTTGTTGGGAGAAGGAAATGATAGCATGCACACAAAGTCCAAGAAACATGTGCCCAGTAAATGGCAGCTGTATTATTAATGAAATGAGAAAAAATATTTGTCACCCATTCTGTGTCATGATGGCAAGCTGTGCCTCACTCAGTTGCTTCCTCATCCCTGAAATTCAACTGACATGTGCATTGTAGCCTAGTCCACGTTAGGCACACAGAGCAAAGATCCTGCAGGTTACAGTATTGTTCTGCAATTGTAGATCTTAAACTTCATGAAATTCTTCAGTTCTGAGTCAGTTATCAAAATACGAGTCTAAGATTATGTGGTTCTGTAATTTAATTCATTATTCTATGGTTAATGAGGGATTTCCAGAACAAGGATTTATGGCGTGTCAATTTTGTGCCAGGCACTGTGCTTGATTCTTCATTCACTCTTCATATAAACTTGTGGAAGGAGACATTTTCATCCCCATTTTCCAGGCTCAGAGAGGTAAAGTGACTTGGCCAGTCACACAACTGGTTTGTAACGGGCCCAGGATGTTAATGCTTTTCTGTGAACTCCAAAACGAATCTTTGTCCTAATCTCCATAATTCTGTAAGATTCTAATGACCCCATTCTCGGCCCCAGGAATCCAGGAGGGCAGAGTATGGCAGGATGAAAGCAGTCTCTCTAGAGGAAGGTGGGGCTGGCTGCAAACTGCTCAGGTCCACTTTGGCTTTGCTGGAGTGACCCCTCAGATCTGGGGTGTCTGGCCATGCGTGAACACAAGGTGGCGCTGAGGGCTGAAAGCCTCCAGAGGACCTGCATGGGGGCTCCATTGACCACATGGCTTCTGCACTCACTCAGACAGGCCGAGGCCAGGGCTGGGGGTGCGTGGTAACGTCCTCACAGGAAGGACGACCCTGCACTGATGGTGTTTGCGCCCACCCTCCCACTGCAGCTGCATCTCAGGGCGGAGGTGATCTGCCTTCAGAGCTCACTCCTCTCCTGCAGGAGACCCAACCATCCCTCCCCTCCTGCCTGAGGGCGGCTTTGTTTCTATCCTTAAGACCTGTATGTTCCACGTCCCTCCTCCAAGGGCTCCTTCATCAAGTGGGGCTTTGGGAGGGCCCAGCCACACTGAGTGTAAGTCCAGGGATCTCCTCCCCTCCCTTCCATTTAAAGCCTCTCTCATCCCAGGGAATGTGGGAGGGGTGCAGAACCAATTGGAGGACTGAGGGCTAGCCTCTCACCCTAACAACATACCCTCCCAGGCCTCATCCCCTTCTCATATTGACTATAGGTGTCTGTATGGGCTCCTGGGGGTGGGGAGGGGCTGAGTGACAAGATGGGCAAGCTCTCCCTCCATTCCTGTGGCCATTTCTGGATTCCGTGCCATTGCTCACCTACGACTCCTCCCAAGTGCAGCTCCTTCTGTTCAGGCACACTTGTCCTTCTCAGCTGTGTGGATGAGCCTCCTCCAGGAAGCATTCCTAACCCAACTACAGGGCTCTCATAGCTCCCTGTGCTGTTTATAGTCACATGTCCTCTGTGTGTCCTTCTTCCCTGTCCTAACCCAGGAACATGAGTCTTTTCAGGGCAGAAATGGGGGTGAACCTGTAATTGTTGGTGATGGATACTCCTGTTGACAATGGCCAGTTAGAAGGAAGAATTTGCTGACAAAAGAGCCACTCAGATGAGCTTGAAATGAGCTCCCTGTCACTGCAAGTGTGCAAGCAGGAGTTGGGACACCACAGCAGTCGAAATGCCAAGAAGGAATAAAGTACTGTTGGAGCTCAGAGGAAAGAGGTGGACAGGGGCCTCAGGAAAAGCTTCTGAGGAGGTGAGGCAGAAACTGCTTATTAGGATGAGAAGGAGTAATAGGGATGAGGGAGGGGAAGGGCAAAGTCTCAGAGTAACAGCCTGAGCAAAGGCAGAGGCATGCAAGAGCCTGGCAAGTACATGGAGTCAGGGTGGCAGGGAGAGGGGAGATAAGGAAGGTGGACAGCGTGCAACCTATAGTGAAAGGTACCACCTATTCTTGAGTAACTCCCTTCTCCATGTCACACTTCCCCATCCTGGAAGGTTATTGGGCTTTTCAGGGAAAACCTGCTGACCAGGGCAGGGCTGGTCCTGATTCATCCTGTGGCCCCAGGGCCCAGCCCAGGGAATGTCAGTGAACAATGGTAAAGTGATGGAAGGAGGCACTCTTTAAAAAATGTTTATTAAACCAAGGACTTGTTAGGTATTGGGTGAGGCTGGTAGAAGACAGCTCTCAGTGTCCTGTGGACGGGCATCTTTGTGGGACCAGCCTCCTGATGCCCGCATGGCCACTGATGGTTGGCTTCTACCCAACACCTTCTCCCCAACACATCCCTAGGACACACTATTACAAAAGTAAACAAATGAAACTTTTTCTTTTACAAGTGACATTTTTCCATCCCCTACCAGCAGGGGGTGGGGGGTGAGCTGGCTGATTGAAAGTGACAGTCCATTAAAAAGGCAACAACTTGTATAAAAAGAAGACTAAAGAAAGAGCCCAGGGCTGGGAGCCACCCTAGTGGGGGAGCATAAACTTGGTGGATAGCTGCCTGCCTCCTTCTGCTGCATTCTCAGTTGGGGGAAAATAGGCTGTGTGGGCTCTATGGATTCAGGGCCAGTGGGAACTGAATCCAGGAGGCCCCTCTTTGCTCATGGCCAGGTGGGGCTCCAAGATTGCGTCAATATGTTTGGGGGGCGGGGGGCATCTAGAGTCAGTGACTCAAGGATCAGTGGGTACGTTTAGTCTTGATGTTGAGGAATCGCTCCCGAGTGGGAAACTGGCAGAACTGGGACGGGCATGCCAGAAGCTTCCAGACGCTCTGAGAGATGAAGTGACTTAGCCTGTGCCACACTGCTGGTCACTGGGCCGGGCGTTCCACTCCTGAGGCCCTTGCCTGTCCTCCTAGGGACGACAGGGAAAGGGCATAAACGGCAGGATGTGGGTCTTGGCAGCAAGGGGAGCCCAGAAGGGGGGCGGGAGGGCATGATTGAGAGAAGACAGCAAAATGTAAATGTGCCCAGCTGGGAGGCAGGACACTGGATCCAGTCATGCCTCTGCTGCTATAGTACCTTAGATTAGCAATTTTCTTTCTCTAGGCCTGTTACCCCATCTGTCACATCAGGAGGTGGACTTGATTTATTTTTCTCCAGTCCTTTCAATAACTAAAATTCTAACCAAGGTCCTAGGGGGAAGAAAAAAGGATAAAGTGGGCCTCATGTGCCCAGAGCAAAAGAAATCCATGCCCCTGAGTAACTGGACTGTGGATCCAAGGGGGCGCTCAGCCATAGACCTGAACTCTGACCTTCTTCTTGTCATGGTCAGGTTGGTCCAGGCCTGAGAAAAGGCACTTTAGGGTCAAGTGAGGAAGAACAGCAGGGGACTGCTCTCTGTTTTGGCATCGAAGACCCTCTGCTTATGGTTTGGGGGCAACACAGATAAAGCGGCAAGACTTTGCTCCTAGGTGTCGGTCCCAGGTCCAAAGCCTCTTCTTGGGTCCACAGCTATGTTTCAATGATGTCGCCACATAGGCCTGCGGAGTCCCCAATGGCAATGGCACATTAAAATATAAATTACCCAGGACCCGAGTCAGCCCAGGGCAGCAGTCTTCAATTGGTCCCAGACCACATCATTCGTCACAAGGTTTAGATTCCTGACAGCTGGTTCCCGGGCGTCTATGCAGTGTAGGGCCACCTTGGAGCTGGAGCCAGGCTGCCGGGGATAGGCACCCTCTCGTACCAGGCGCTGGCACCGCACACCCTGGCCCACGCTGATGCTCTGCAGTGCTGGGAAGTGAAGGAGCAGCATCTCGGGTAGGGGCACCAGGTCTGTGCCCGACAGGTCCAGCTCCTGCAGAGAGCCCAGGCCTGAGAATATCTCAGCTCCTGCCCACTTGAGCTTGGGGTTGTTTGACAGGTCCAAGACCTGCAGGCCCTGCAGCTCATGGAAACCATAGGGCTTCAGTTTGGGGAGACCGTGCAGGCTGCTCAGAGAGAGGTGTGTCAGGCCGGCCAGCCCTTTGAAGTCACCTGGGCTGATGGCAACCAGTGGGTTCCCGTCCAGGCTCAGGTAGCGCAGGGGCAAGTCCTGGAGGTTGGGCACGGTATGGAGCCGGTTCCAGGCCAGATTCAGGCTCTGAATTGTGGGTGTGGGCAGGTTGGCCTGTGCATGGTGGGGCACCAGGTGGCGGATGAGGTTGTGGGAGAGGTCCACATGCAATGCCCTGCCCTGGCTGTGGGTAGTGAAGGCGGACACTGAGACCTCACGTAGCCGGTTGTGGCTCAGGTTCACATCACTCAGGGGTGAGCTGGTGAAGCTCTCGGCTGGCAGGGCTGCCAGGCCATTGTGGCTGAGGTCGAGGGACTCTAGGTAGCGAAGGCGGGAGAAGGCAGTGGGAGAGATGCTGGTGAGCAGGTTGTGACTGAGATCCAGGCCAGCCAGTGTGGTATAGCCTGGTCCTGCCAATACTGACTCATTCACTGTCTCTAGCCGGTTGGAGGACAGGTCCAGGTGGGCTGTGTCCAGAGGGATGGGCACGGGCACAATGTGGGGGCCCAGGCCACTGCAATCCACTTGTGTCAGGCTGAAGCTGGCAAAGAGGCCGAAGGTCTCCACCTCACACTGGCACCCAGGAGAGCATGGCCGAGTCATCTGGACTCCTTTCACAGCCAGCAACAGCAGTGGGGGCAGCAGCATGGGCCACAGCATGGTGGTAGCTAGAAAAAGAGCCATAGGTGAGGGTTTTGCAACAGGTACCCCACACAAGTTGGTTCTAACCCCACCCTATAAGACACCAGCTAATGTGTCTAGGCACAACTGAGAGCTGCCACAAGCACCCCATCCTCCTAGGATGCTTTCCCTGAATACTCTTCATTATATAATTCCTCGTCCCTGTGTCTCTTGGATTTCAGACTCCCCAGCTGTTTGGTAAAAGGGGTTAGGTCACATTGGAGGATTTTTAACTTTCTTAGATGAAAGTGGGCCTGTTCTGGCTGAAGTGAGAGGGGGTACTTGGAGCCTTCCATGCCTGCTTACCATCTCTGCCTTAGGACATTAAGGAACCCAGCTGGAAAACCATTGGACTAGATGGGTCTTTGGCTGGCCTCTCCAGCTTTGATGATCTAGGGCCGTGGGTGGGTCTCAATCCAGACCCTATCGGTCGGTAGTGGGTGAGGCTCACAGCTTAGGGGTCAGGGTGTTCCATTTACTTCTGCTGAGCATGTGCCATGTGTCGGGTGCTGTGCTAGCCACCTCACCTCACTGTGGTGACACAGTCTTACTTAACCCTCACAACCACAAAAACTGTTAAGATAGCAATTTCTGTTGCCAGTTCACAAAGAAGGAACTGAGACTTAGGTTCAGAATGTTATGTATGGCCACATGTAAATGGGAGGGGAGCTAGATAGAGCACAGGGAAAGCGTGGTTCACTGTCAGGGTCTGGCAGTGGCTGAGCCATGCCTGAGACCCACATTCCAGCCTCTCAGACCGAGGTCTCCCTGCAAGTACTGGCCCTACCTCATCTCTTTTTGGGTGACAATGTCTGAGTCCATAGTCCTAAGCCCCCTCACCTGGCCTGTCCTCCAGAGGCAGGATCCTTCATTCCAATTGGAGACCCTGTGTCTAGGCTTTCAGATAGACTCTGAGGATACCATCCCAATCCCCTTCCCCCTTGCCCTGCCCTCGCCCTTCCCCGCTCATACAGCTCTTACTCTTCTTTGGCTCTTCCTTTAACCTAGGGCATGCAGCTGGGTTAGTTCACCCATTATACAGGTAAAGAAACAGAGGCTCAGAGAGGAAAAGGGTTTTACCCCAAACTAGTAAAAAGCAGGGCAGGATTAGAATGCAGGCCTGTGCAATTCCAATTCCTCTATTTTCATTTGCTGTCTCCAGCAGGACTGGCAGGTGGCCAGTGGAGAGACAAGATCCAAGAGGGGCTTTTCCCACTGACACTTGCTATGGGACAAGCCATGTCTCCTCCCCTGGCCTCAGTTTCCCTCCCCGTACAATTATCACAGTAGCTGCCACTGATGCCAGGCACTACATGTACGCTGTGAAATTCAATCCTTATGCCCACCGTAGCTCCTTGGATGGCAGTGCTCAGGGAGGGAAAGGGTTGAGCAGTGAAAAGCAGGACAGTCTGTGGTTATCCCCTCCCACCACACAGTAGCCACTCAGCCTAGGACAAAGAAGGCACCAAGCCTCACTCCAGCAGGTCTCTTCATCTGGGGTGGCCCTGCTCTGCCCCATTGCCATGTCTTCCCCCCACCCCTCCCGCTGGCCTTCAGGGAGGGATGGAACAGAGACCTGCCCACCTTCTAGACAGGGGTAGGAGGGGAGGGAGCAGCAGGATAGTATTACCATCCTTCCATGAAACTTTAAAGGGGTTGCCACCTGATCCACACTGGTTCTGTGTGGGGGCAGGGAGAAGCAGGGTTCTTCTCCCCACCCCCTATGGGAAACCCCTTCTCTTCCACCCTTTTCTTTTGTAGAGTTCAATTTGAGGATTAAATCCAGCCCAGGTGCATTCCGGGCTTGGTCCCAACCGAGGCAGGACAGAGTGTTCCAATGTCTGGAACCAAAAGGAAGATATTAAATTGCTTCAGGTCCCCTTTGTTCCCTTGGGTGAGCTTTTTGCCGCAGAGGTTCATTACCAGTCAGGGCCCTACGTTGCCTGCTAATCAGGTCTGCTCATATCTACCCTTCCTGGGGTTTAAACAAACACCACACATACAAAAACAGGCCCTGAGATTACTCTTTGGTAAAGGTGATAATATAATGTGCCTATTAAGCATCAAATGGCCTCTTATGAACTCCTGCTTATGTAACCAGGAGCCCAAATACAGCCCAAATGTTACCTGTCCAGACAGGGGGCATCTCATCACTCCTCTCCAGGCCTCAGCCTTGTCCCTGAACCACAAGGCAGTAATTCTTGTCCTGCCCTCCTCATATAAGTTCATTCGACCCTCATGAAATGCAACGCAAACTGAAAAGCTGTGCACGCATGCAGGGTGGTTATCACTGGGCCACCATAGGTATGGAATTGAGGCAATGGTAGGGACAGCTGATGTAAAGAAAGCAGGGGCACAAAATGAGACCTAACTAGATAGCTGTGCTTGTGAACACTCTGAGGGTACCCTGAACAGGTTCTTGCTCAGCCCTGGACATTCACATGGAAAGTGCTGATGGTGACAGTCAGAGACATTCTTCACTGTGTGCTAGTGCTAGATACCTGTTCTCTCATATAATCCCCAGTCACTCCAGGAGGTCAGCAGTCTTATGCCCATTTTTGAGTGGAGGAAAATGAGAATGAGAAAAAGAAGGCAGCAGAACCAAGAACTGAACTCAGGCCTTTGTAACCTCATAATTGGTTTGGTTCCAGTGGAACGTGTACTTCTGTGTGTTGCTGCGAAGAAGAGCTATTTGTCAAGAGTCCTAGGGCCAAGCTCCAGCTGCCATTGACTGCTATGACAGCTGGTAGGTGCCAAGATTTTTAGTACTATGGCTCCGGGACTTTCCTGAGGTCACAGTAGAGCCCAGAGGCCTCTCAGGGGTGTCCCAGGCTGTTGGGAGAAGAGAAGGGAGAAATCCCCAAGAGGGGACAAAGGCAGAGGTGTGGGCTGGTGGTCTTTGAGAGTTGGCGACCCTGTTCTGCTTAGAGGAAATGTCCTCTTTGGGGTAACATAAGGAGGGGGGTGGCTTCATGTAAGTGTCTCAGGGATGCTGGGGTCTGGCACTACTGCCACAAGCCCCTTAGTAAAGGCTCAGGGACCTTTGGGGAGGGCAGAACTTTCCCTGGAGGAGACTGAGGGAAGATAAAGAAAATTCCTGGTGGTGGGACAGAGCCCTTTATAGTTTACAAAAGGCCTCTTCTCACTTTCTCACTTGTGATTTGACACAGAGAAGACTGCTGAGTGGGGTGTGCACTCCTTCACTTTAGTGATGAAGAGAGCATGCAGCAACTTGTCCATGGATCCCCAGTGAGGCGTGGTGACCGATGTTCAGGCTCCAACCTCCTGACCCCAGGCCCAGGGCTTCTCTGGCCCCTCAAGATAGCTACTGACTCTCCTAAGGATCTTAGGGAGTCAACAAAAATAACACACAGAAGAGCTTGCAATTTCATGATGCCATAATGCTAGGTATCATAAGGATAAATTGCATGTCTAAGAAAACTATAACTTATAACTATGCATTACAAAAACCCAACCTAAATTCTAATTTTGGAAAGTCTAGAAGAAAATATATCAGCAAAACAGTGGTTTTTCTGCAGATAGTAGAACTCTAATTTAAACATGACTTAATCTCCTTTCCCTCTCATTTCCTCTCATAGTAAGAAAATATATAAAACACAGTGAGTAACAAAGGCTCCTAATAGGACTGCCTCTTGGCCCTCTCTGCTTTCTCTGATCTTGGCTGACCACAATCCCTGAGCCTCAATCTCCTCATCTGTAAAACAGGACATTAATAGCTACCTCACAGGACTGTCATGAAGATGAAACAAAATGGTGGAAGTAAGGCACCTAGTAGGGCTCCCAGCACAGGGGAAAGGCTCAGTGTGGGCTGCCTTGCCTTCCTCCACTGACAGGGAGCCAGTGGGGTGGGGATCAGTGGGTGGGCCTGACCCCATCTTCTTCCTCCTTCCTTTAGCAAACATGTATCAAACATGTCAAAGCTCTTATCAGCACCCTCCTGGGGAGCAGGTATTTCCATGGAGGCCACTGTGTTGTTTCTTTACAGGGCTGCTGGGTCTAGGAAGGGATGGGGAATGTGAGTTCCTCTGGACAAAGACACAAGCCTCTGCTCTGCAGAGAGTTAAGGACTTCACAGCGTGAACCAGGTGAGTCTGGAGAAAGGGAAAGGCAGACAAATGGCCACCATGGAAGCTAAGGGAGGAAAGGGATCTGTGGCTCCAGACACATCACCTCTTTTCTAAACCCTGACCTGCAGATACAGGGTAAAAGATCCACTGATGAACAAGGTTACAGAACACAAGTGTGGGAGGACAAGGACTTAGAAACTACCCACCTTTGCTTTAGGGGACAAAGCATAACGTCTTCTGGGCAGGGGCCATGAGTTGGGCCCACTCTAAGGAAAGTTTGCTGATGTCTTGTGAGGTCAAAAGAATAAATGGTATGGCCCTAATAGGCTCCAGACTGGTCTCTCGACTGTGACACTCCAGGCCCTGCTAGAGAGTCTCTAAAACAACTTTGGCCACATCATCCACCTTCTCAAAAACCTCTCGACTTCTACTTTTACCGACAGAAATCAAGTTCTTCCTTGTATGGGGACATCTGCAAGTTATTCCCACCTTCCTCCCTCCCCTTACTAAGCCCCCATCTTAACTTGAATCTACAGCGTTGGTGACAGCCTCTGAACAACTCTCAGCATCTGCTCACACTTCCCCCAAACTCAGAGAAGTCCAGGGCTGGGAATTCCAGCACTGCCCGCATCCACCTGGCCTGCTCTGGCCCCACCAGTGGAACGAAGCCTGTTCTGCCCACTCCTGTGCCACCCCTCCCTCCCTTCCTTGCTCCCCTGGCCTGTCACATCACACTTTGGGCACACTTCCTCAGACATACACTGAGTAAATTCTCTGTTATTAGTTATTTACCTACCCATTTCCTGACTTGAAGTGTAATAGCTGTGGCATGACCCTGCCTTCTTCACCTGTTAATCTCTTCCCACACCTGAAGCCAGAGTCAGGCTTGGTAGGCAGCACTGCTGGATAAAGAAAGAGTCCAGCAGTTAAGAGTCAACCGTTGGACTCAGACCTGGTGTGAATTCAACTCCATACCTACTAGCCTCAGCAAGTCTCAACCTGGTTGAGTCTCAGTGTCTTTAGGAGGGATAATATAGGGCTGGCTAAAGCATTAAGCAGCAGCGTGTGAAGCATTCGGCTATCTGCCACATATTAGTGCTCAGCGCATGGTAAACAATGATCCCGATGATTTATTAAGCTTCCTGAGGGCAACGACAGTGTCATTTTTCTTTATGTTTCTCCCTAACCAAGTATCCATTGCATGGCAGGTCTGTTGTGCCAACATTCTCCACTCTGCTGATGTTTGCTGGCCAGGTCCCAAGCTGCCTTTCCTCTGAGAAAATCTCTCTGGGGTTAGGGGTTCTGGCTTGGCCCCCATGGCCCCAGCTGCCTACCTCTGGTGCTGCAACACAGCTTCTCAGGCCCATAGATTTGCCAGCTCCTCACCACAGCTTCAAGAAGGAGTCTCTGGCACAGGAACAAAGTGGGTGGGGAGCTGGGCCTTGGGCTGGACCAAGGGCCCCAGCACCCACCTAAGGCAGGCCTTTGCTTTTACCAGCTGCTCCTCAATGCCTGGCTGCCTCCCACCCTGCTCCCTTCTTCATGAGCTCACTCAAGTTGATGCCAACGAAATCCCCAGGTGGAAATTCCATTAACATCCTGCCCCCCAACCACTTAGTCAGCTCTGGAAACTCAAGGCAAAAAGAATTTCAGGGCCAACTCCTGGAGCCTTGAGGGCTGGCTCTCCCAGCAGGACTGCTAATGGTACACATCTGTATAAACACATCAGCTCACCATGCACTTCTACGCTAGCACCTTGTTTATGCCTCACCACAGTCCTTGACCATGGGGTTTACTGTCCCTATTTTGTAGGGAAGGAGACTGATATTATTAAGCTGGGTAGTAGAGAAACCAGATCTCAACCCCAGAGTTTCTTAGCTCCAAATCCAGTGCTCCTTATACCACTGTGCCTCAATGTACAAATGGGCCCATGTAAATGATGGCTAATCGTGCTGGACAATAATTACATTTACCTGTCTGTCCTCTGGTGGGCAGGGATGGGGTTAGGTTCATTTTTATGTCCTGGGAGCTGAGCTTTGGGTCTATCATACTATGTGAAGATGTACCAGGCATGTAGAATACTACCATCTCACCCAAGGACACCACTCAGCCTTTCCAGTGCCTCCCTGCAAGTCACCCTGCAAGGTTAGCAGGTTAGATGGCATCCTATCTCTTTTCCAGCTGCATAAAGAGACCCAGGAAAGTTCAGTGATCTGTCTAGAGTCAACACAGCCATGGAAGCCAAGGGCTGGACTCAGGATCCAGGTAATCTGACACCCAGTGCCCAGCCTCCTCTGTGATATTCATCCCTGATGCAGGTGGGCCCTGGGGTCCCAGCAACCTCACCCAAGGAGGATAATCTACAAGGAAATGGGTAAGGTTCCCAATAGTATTTTTTCCTTCCCGTATATCTTCCTCCTGGCCTGGACTGTTGCAATATCCTTCTTCCTGGCCCTCTGCCTACAACAGCCTGCCTTGCTTGGCACCAGAGTACAATCTCAACAGAAGACTAGGATCCCACCATTGCTCCCTGTTTAAAACCCATCCCACAAAGAGAAAGTGCCAGTCTAGAGGCCTGTCTCGCTCTGAGGGCTCTCTGCCTTTGCACAGGCTGTTTTCTCTGATGAAGATGAAAGAGATGGCCTTCTTTTGTCTACCACACATATTCTCACTCATCTGATTCCAAATCTAACCTGCCTCTCATCTGGCAAAAGGTCACCCTCCCCCCGGGCCGTCCTTCAAGGTAAAACACTTCGTGTTCTGTGGCCATCTCCAAATTTGTGTCCAGCTCCTCTCCTGTATGGGGCTTGGCCAAATGAAAGGGGATAAACTACATGTGAAAAGTTCTGATCAGAGAGCTTTCCTCTGCTTGGAGAAAGTAACAGTTGGTCCAAGCTTGCAGGATACTAAGGGTTTTGCCAGGTGGTGAAAGTAGGTTAGGACCATAGTAGATGTTGACTATTGTCAGTGCAAGCCAACAAATGTCTAAACAATGTAATACAGACTATAAATCTCTTCTCATTTTATTAGCACATGTAATTCATTATCCTAGCTAGCTGACATTCACAGATCAATGAGACAGGAATTCCTGTCCTCATTTGAAGGATGAGGATGCCAAGAATCAGAGAGGTCAAGTTGCTTGCCCAAGGCTACAGAGCTAGGAAGCAATGGAGTAGGAGTAAAATTCAGGTCCTTCTGACTCTAAAAGGCTGGAGCAATCAGTGGCCTCCAGATTCATCTCCCAGCGTCTAGCAACACCCAAAGCCAAAGGAAAATTTCTTAAATTACCTTTCCCATATTGTCACATCTGTTTAAACCCTCCAGCAGCTCTCTACTGAGTACAAGTTCAAATACCAGCTCCTAGGCCTGGCATTCAAAGCCTTCATACTTGGCCACTGCCTTCCTTCCCAGCCTTAAGCTGAATTCTAATCTCTGCCCCCATCTAACCGTCCACAACGCAGACCACTTCTGTGCTGTTAACAGAATGCACAGAGCCATGAAGTGCAGTTTCCTCTGTGGGAGACACTTTCTGTCTCCAGGGTATATCCACCTGACTTCCCCAGACTGTTGCATTCCAGCATTCCTGGAGTGCAGGGGCTCCTGGCCCACCTCACTTCTTCCTTCAGTAACTTCAAAGCCAGCTCCTCGCCCCTCCTTCAAATTAGTGCCAGAGAATTGGTCAAGGTAGTAACATTAAAGTGTTTTCAGGTTTTGGGGTCTCCACCAGTCAGCCTGAATCCAAAGGGAGGAGAGAGGCTGTCGACACCTCCCTTTCCAGAGGGGAAACTGAAGCCGGGAGAGGGAAAAAAAGGGCCCAGGGTGGCCTCCTTCCCAGGTGAACGGCTTGTGCTTCTGCACGTCTGCAGCATCTGGCAAATTCTAGATATAAGACTGGGGCGGGGTGGGTCCGGTGTGTGATAAGGTGTTAAGGTTATCTTTGTGACTCAGGATCAAAAGCCCAGCAGTCTCCCGCCACCTGAGCCCTCCCTCTAGGGTCAGACTTGGGCTCTGCAAGCCTGGACTTCTCGGAAGGGTAAAGCAAGCAAGGAGGAATGATAGGATAGGCTCCTGAGTCACCTCCTCGCCCGGGCCAAGAGTGGGCGGGCACCGCTCCCAGGCCGGCTCTCGTAGGCTGCACTGGTTATCCCAACCGCACGCTCGGCGCCGCTAGGGAGTTCTCACCCCCATCCTTAACAAGCTGGGCAACTTGCACAATGCCGTACTGTGGGCCAGGAGCCGGCCTGTGCGCAACCAGTATGTGCAAGGTTCCTACACACCACAGTCCAATTGGGGGTCGGGGAGCAGGCGCCCCGGCCAGGCCCGGATCCTGAGAAGCCGTCACCTTCTCACCTACGGGAACCGAGGGCTGGTTCCCCCACCCCGGGGGTGGCATGCAAATCGAGAGCGGATCTCAAAGCGGGGCTGGGGACTGGCCTCTCTGCCCAGCAGACACATCTCTCCCGATCACACACACTCCTAGAAGCGCCAGACGGGCAACACCGGTTGCCTGCTCCTCTTCTCCAGCTCCTGGCCGGGGCCCAGGACCAGCCGCTTCCCTCTCTCCCCCTGGCTAGTTCGGCCGGGGTGGCCGGCACGTTCCTCCCGCCCTGAGTGAGGCCATTCCCCAGGCACTGCCGATCCCCACCCTCTACCCTCGCCAGTCCTGTCCCGCCCTCTCCCGGCTCTAAGGACCCCAGGAGACGAAAGAGGGTAGGGTTGCCAGCGTCCCCGGCCCAGGCTGCAGCAGGGAGGCCCTGGGCTGCCGCCCGAGAAACCGGGAGAAAAGTTTGAAGCCAAGTCCGGGGCCTTGGTGGACAGCAGGGTAGCGAGGAGTTGGGGCGGTGTCCGGCTCTCGGCGCGCACACACTCCACGGACGCCCAATCCCGACACGTCGACAGGCACAGACCACGTACGCGGACACAACCATGCGCCCACCAACACCCACAACCTAACGGGCCCACAAAACGTGGACACAGGCGCGAAACAGCCACGCGAAGCCACGGACATACAAAGGCGCAGGCAGATGCACGTCCCCGGACCCAAATCCACAAAGACTCACAAACGCGAGATGCACGTGTCGGCACAAAGACCCTCGAGGCGCCAGCCCCTGCCCCCAGCCCCGGCCCGAGCCTTTGTCTCCTGGAAGCCCTCTCCCTCTGGTCGCGTTCCCCCTCCCGCCGAACCCCGGGCATCTGGCGGCCGCTGCTGACACCCTGGGTCCAGGAAAAGTTGAGAGGCCCCAGCCCCGTCCCCCTGGTCCAGCGCCGCCCTCTCGCCAGATGGGGCGGCCAGGTTGGGGTCGGGGGCTCCACACCTTCGCCCGCCGCGCAGGCTCCCGCTCCGTCCAGGAACCCGCAGGCACCCACCTGGAAGCCTGCGCCACTGCCGCCTCGGGACGCACACCCAGGCGTCCCGGCCGCGGGCCCTCCGGCCAGCGCTTTTCTCTGTGCGGTGCGGCCCGCCCCCTGGCCCCCGCCCGTCCACGGGCGAGCCCCCCGGCCGCCCCACGCCCAGTGGCTGCTCCGCCGGCAGCTCAGAGATTTAGGGAGTGTCGCCAAAGTGTCTGCTTTTCCTGGCGCGCTCCCCGCCCCCCGCTCGCCTGCGGAGCCCGCGCGGAGCCCGCGCGGAGCCCGGGTGCCACCCTAGGGAGCGTCTCAAAAGTGCGCACGCTGCTCCCGCCCACTCCAGTCGGCCTCGCTCCCGGCTTCCGGCAACCGGGATCCCTGCCCCCTTCCCGGAGCGCCTGAGCAGTCTCAGCAGATGGCCGCACAGTCGGGAACATCTGGAGGTCGCTGGAGAGAGAGAGAGAGAGAGAGAGAGAGAGAAAGAGTGTGTGTGTGTGCGAGTGTGTGTGTGTGTGTGTAAGAGAGAGAGAGAGAGTGTGTGTGTGTGTGTATGTAAGAGAGAGAGAGAGAGAGAGTGTGTGTGTGTGTGTGTGTGTTGCGGGGTGGTAAGAAAGAGACTGGGCGAAGGAAGCTCCCCTCTTCTCGATTTTATCACCCCATTTTTTTTAATGAGTGAAAGAGGTCCAGAGACGTTAGTGAGAGGGAGACCTAGAATCCCCAAGCAGAGAGAGACTGGCTGAAAGATGAACCCGCAGAGAAGAGAAAGCCGGACTTGGGCACAAAAGCTGGTAGGAGAGAAGAGAATAAGCAACAGATTTATTTTTTTTTCTGGAATGAATTATCGAAGTTCTGATTGAGATTCTAAGAAGAGAAACTGCATGTGACTAGGCAGCAGTTTGTCTATATTCCTCACTCTGCAGCCCACCCTCTCTCACCCCTTTGTGGTGAAAAGGGCAGGAAAACTTGCAAAAAAAACGTATTAAAATGGGGGTTTGGGGAAGAAATTGCTTAGTGGTTACATTCCTTATGTCGGCGAGTGGGTGTGAGTTTGACTCTCCCAGTCTACAGACAGGAGGAGGGACCCCAAAGGCACCGGGTGGGGGTTTTCGTTGAGGGAGGCTATGGTCTTGAACCCTAGGCCTCCCAAGAACTTCCTTGCTGTGCATTTAGGCAGTGTTCCCCCTACAGTGGCCTAGGCTTGCCCACCCTAGTCTTTGCTCCTTCTTTCCTTAGTACTTTTTTTTTTTTTTCAATTAAAAATGTTGCTTGGGCTTGTGTATTTGTGTCTGCCTTTGTGTCTGGGAAAGGAGGGAGGCCAGTAGGGAGATGGGGAAGGAGGAGTAGAGACCACTACCCCAGGCCTCAAGGCAGCAAAATCAAATTTGCCAGGAGAACAGAGTGCTCTTGCAAGTCCTTACCCTGAAATGAAAGACTGTGATGGTGGTGTGGCGACTCCACTCACCTGGGCCGAGACCCATGGACTATTTGGACCCTGCCAGTTAGGGAGGTCTAGGGAGAAGGCTGGGAGTCTGGTCTTATCACTGTGGGATAGAGAGAGCTCCCCCATCTCCTCTCCATCCATCGTCGGCCCCCAGTTAGAATTTCATCTTCCAGAACTGGGAGGCCAGTGGGGGCCACCCAGCTCAGCCTTCTTGTCAGTTTTTGAAATGGTACTGTAGACCCATTTGCATCGTTACCTCCTCACAATCGAGCTGAGTGAGAGCTGAGTAAACGGGCTGCTGAGAATCAACTATGCACCCCTTAAGTGTACTCCATGTATCTTGAAGCCCTTAGGAGTCAGAGCCTTTCCTGCTCCCCTCCCCTCCCTGCCTAGAGGGGAGAGAGACCTGAAAATCAGCAAAAACCAGCATTCGGTGAGTGCCCCAAGCTTGAACAGAGGTCACACGCCATCCCTGTCACCTACCAGCTGTGGGTAACCTTAGGGAAATTACCTAACCTCTCTGAGGGATTGTCAGGAGTAAACAAGGTCACTTGGTAAAGCATTAGCCTGGCTCACTGGAAGCACCATTGTGCGTTGTCATCGTCATTATTATTATCCCAAGGTGTCTCCTGTCAGGGATGGAGCAGTCTGGAAAGCCCAGCAGACTTGGGAGGGGAGAAGACCAAGGAATGGTCACCTGACCCTCTGGCCCAGCTAGCCCACTTGCCTGCTACCTCCAACCCTCCTGTGTGTGTATGTGTGGGGGGGGCCCTTTTGTTCAAAGGAACCCCTCTTGGCCCTGACCTAGAGAATTTTGACCTCCTCCCTTGCTGTAGTGTTGTAGAGTGAGGTTTACTTCAGCATCTGAGAAATGGAGATGAATACTCCACTCCCAGCGTCTGAGAAATGGAGATGAATACTCCACTCCCACTGCCCTTTGTCTGCAGGGTTCAGCTAGCTGGACTGGAGGCTCCAGGTCCCTTCAAAGGGCTTCTCACTTACTATAAGCATAACAAACAACCCTTCACATTTGAGCTGGTGGCTGGAAGCTGTTTCTGAGCACTTCTACTTTCATCATATCCCTGATCTCCTTTAATTGGGAGGTGGCCTCCAGGGGATTCTGGTGGGGAATCTCTATCAGCCCTACCCTCTCACTGCAATGCCTCCAGGACCCCTCTTGTCTGATGTCCCACCATACCAAAAAATGGCCTTTATAAACTGCAAATCTGCAAAATGGACCATGACCCTTGCCTGCTTAAAACCTTTCAATGTCAAAATTCCAACTCCTTGGCCTGGCATTCAAGGCCCATGTGACATGCCTTCTTCACCCTGAAGGAGACCAAAAGTTTTGCCTTTTGAGATATTGATTTTAAGCTGTATTAAGAAACAAGACTCAGAATGAACCTTTGACCCTTCTCTCTTTCTTGCCCAAGAGATTCAGATAGAAAAGTCTGCTATGAAGAGGAAATTTTAGGATGTTCACCTCAGCCTAATTTGAATTAAATACGGTAAGTAGGAGGGCTTCAGGCTGGGCCTTTTAGCTAGATACCCCAGTATCCCATTGTTTTTGCGTTGCCTAGCAAGAATTTTCCTTCCCTGTGTGTTTGTTTGTGTGTATTCCTTTCATACTCAACTACCTGTAAATTGCCCATTCTCACTTCTGAAATCTTAATACCCCATTCCCCCCCCACACTCCTTTGTCCAAAATGTCATATATACGCAATCTGTCACTGTTAATTTGATTATTAGCTCAGTTAAAAGAACTTAGAAGGTGGGAGGAAAAGTATTAATTTTTTTATAGCCCCACAATCCCCACCTCTTCAGCCTCATTACACATCCCAAGCTCTAGTCCTCTTCACTTGAAACTAAGGGGAGGGAGGTAAGGGAGAGAAGTGACTCTGCATTCTTCAAGTCTCTGTCCAAAATCTCCTCCCCTAGGAAACCCACTGGCAAAGTTGGTCCCTCCTTCCATTATGTTGCCATACTCTTTGTACTTATGTACTATCATTTTCCCCATTCTCTTCACCTTCTTGTGGTCATCTTGGCCTTTATCACATGTCAGGGATTGTGTTGGATACTTTTAAAGTCATTACCTCATTTAATCCTTATGATAACCACACTAGATTGATAAATGATGAGGCTCGGAAAAGGCAAGAGATCTTTCTGGGGTTGCACAGCAAGTTCTCGGCAGAGCTAGAACAACAGTTAGGGCTCCAGTGGTCTTTCTATTACCTTACAATCAATGCAAGAAGCAGAATGTGGTAGATAGGACTTGGATCCTAAGAGTCCCAGGTACAAATCATTGCTCTATTCCTGGCTACCTATAGACTTTAGGCTAGTCACTTCCACCCCCGAGCCTCAGTTTTCTTATAAAATGGGAATAAACAAGAAGCCACACCTTGCAGAAATATGAGGATCAAATAAATTAATACAGATGCAAATATGTTGTAAGCCATAGGATACCGTTTGCTTCTAATTGATTTTCTTGATTACCATACTGCAACTGAGGGTAACTAGTTGAAAGGTCTGTTATCTCTCAGGACTCTCCAGACTGGAGGTCAAAGGGACCATCAGTCCCTTTGGCTGCCTTGCTCATTTCTCCATGTTTTGAGAAAACTAATATGTCTTTCTTTTTCTTTCCCTTAGCATAGCAGTCAAGCCCTGATGAGAAACCCTCCAAATCCAGTGTATTTCCAGGAACCCCAGGATCTCTAATTATATTTCTCCTGTGTTTTCTTCTCCCCATCTGTCAGAAGCTTGCCGATCTAAAGTTAATAGAGCATCAGGACCTCATGAAGAAATAATAGAAAAGAAGAAATGGAAAAAAAAAATGCCTGTCCAAGAACCCTTCTGATTCTGTAGGTCTGAGTTGACCTGAGGTATTTTTTTTTTTAAGCTCTAGTGGTGATTCCAATGTCAGTACAGGGATTGGGGCACATTGCAGAATGCCTTAGGGTATACAGAGTCCTTCCCCATACATTCTCATTTTTAAACCTCTAAGCAAATGTCTTAGGTAGTCACTTATCACCTCCATTTCACAGATGTGGAAACAGAAGTGACTCATCCAGGGTCACACAACTAGAACTTAAAACAAGCTCTTTGAGGGAACTAGCCATTCTCCTGCAGGGTAGGATTCTGTGCATGGGCTTTGCTGGTTCTCAATAGTCACTGAATGATGAACACCCCTCCCCTCCTGCCAAGTCAAATGCTTCTCTAAATATTTCTCTCCCACTCTCCCACCTCCGTACTTTTCCCCTGCCTGGAATGATTTCTCAGCCCAATCTACCAGCTGCAGCCCTCACTGTCTTCCAGCCCTGTTGCCTCCTCCACAGAGACATTTCCATTTCCCACACTTTCTCTTCCTTTGAGCCTAGAAGTGCAGTGGTTTGTGTCTCTGTGCAGTCCCCTCTCCAGCCCTGCCTGCTGCTGTGATTTGCTGCCCCAACATCCCTAGCTGTTGGGTTCATGCAGATTCTGCCAGTTCTCTGCTGCCTCTATGTCTTTGCTCCTGCTGTGCTCCCTATGGAAGTGCCCCATTGCCTCACCCCATCTCTTACCATTCAAAATTCAGCTCAGTACCATCTCTCCCAAGAAACCTCCCCTGACCTTCCCAATACTTAACTCTGCCATTTGAGGTCCTTCTTCTGTGCTTCCATGGAACAGTGAGGATACCTCTGTCATGAACAGATAGTTGGTCTCTGCATCGGCAGGTGTTCATCTGAAAGCCCCAGAGAAGGGTGCCCAGGGAGGAGGGAAGGTTCTGGGAGTCCTTGTCCCTCTCTTTTAAGCCTGTCAGTCTGCTTCCTAAGGCCTGACAATACTCTCTAACCTTCTGTCCCTCCCCCCATGCACTACTCACTCCCTCTTGTCTGTCCCTTCTTTTGTTCTTCTCTCCTTTTAGTCTCTCAGTCCTTAATCGATTACTCGGACCCTCCTCACTTTCCTCTTTGTCCTGTCTTCCTGGCAAAAACAGACTGTATCCTACTACCACACTCTGCAGGCAGAGGGCCCCTGACTGGAAGTCAGGACATGGGATCCCAGTCCCGGCTTTGTTTCCAATTGACATGGGCAAGAACAGCTTATTAATAACAACATATATGCAGGGCCATTTCCAGCTGACAAAGTCAGTCTGACCATTGTCTCCTTTGCCCCTCGCTACAGTGCCCTCTCTCTGTCCGGGCCGATGTCTCATTTAGATGGTGGTGCAAATGACTAGTCTAGTTCTTAAGGGCCAATGAACTTTGTTATTAGGCTTAGGGTACATAATGACATAATTGCATGCTGTGTGCTCAGTGTATGACCTTCTGTCCTAGGAAAAATAGAACTATAATCATTCTTATCTCTTGAGCAAACAAGTTCTATCAAGAGATTTTTTTTTTATGACAAGCTATAGTAAGAAATGGTTATTATCACACAACCAAGGATACAAGTACCAGTACATATACATGTACGTAAAGCTGAAACAAAAGTTTGACAGAACAATATTTACCCTTACTGCAGGTAATACACTCTGCTACTTTCTTTTCTTTCCTATTTATTTGATCAGGAATAACAGCGGCAATCACAACCCTGCAATTTGATTTCACATCTCACTAACGGGTTACAATGGGAAGTTCGAGAACTTCTGCTTCAGTACCTGTCATGTTCAAATAAAATAAACCCAAAGAACAACAGAACACTTCCTCCAGCCTAGTTGCTCTGTGCTCACTGTTGTCTCTCTTCCCAGCCTTTTCTCTGATACATTCACTTAGAAATATTTACTGAGCATATACTGAGTTCCTCACCTTGTATCAGTTAAACTTCTTAAATGACAGTCTAGATTCATTGTTTTCACTTTCCATTCATCTCCTCTAGGAAAACCATAAACTGGTCTTTGCCACTGCTCAGCTCCCAACAATGCTCACCAACCCTCATGTGATGTTTGTCGCAGCTGACTCTCCTGGCTTCTCTCCTCATTTTCTCTCATACCATTGTCTGCTCCTTGTCGATCTCCTTTGCTGACTCCTCCTTGGTTCCAGTCCATACATGACTGCTCCCCTGGTTCTTCTCTGCATTCCCTATTCTTCACACTCTGTGATGGGTTCCTGGGGTTGCTCACTCCACCCCACCTCATGCTTCATGTCTTCAGTCGCTTGCCATGCTGAAGAGTGCATATCTTTATTTCTAGCTGTCATCTCTCATGTCAGCCTTTGTCAGACCTCTCTGGCCACCTGCCTGCTCATCGTCTCCTTTTGCGAGAGTGCCACAGGCCTTACACTCCATTTGCCTGAGTAAAAAATTTAGCTCCCACTCAAACCTGCCCCTCCTGAGTCCTCATCTTAGGGAAAGGTGCTACCATCCACTCAGCTGTCCAAGGCCCCTCTCTCTTCCTTGTCCCCGCATTCAGTGTATCCCTAAGTTTCTCAAATCTCTCTCTGTTTGAATTACCTAATCCTAGTTCAGGTGATGGTATTTCTTGCCTAGACCATGGAAATCACCTCCTCAAGGTCTCTTTGCCTACACATCATCACCTCCAGACCAAGCTCTTTGGAGCAGTAAGAGGATTTCTTTTAAAATGCGATACTGATCTTGTCTTTACCTGGTTTAAAATCTTCCCATGACTATTGCTTTTACAATGAGGTTGTAATCGTTTCTCGTGACATAATGAATCCTGTGTATTCTGGCCCCAGCTACCTCTCCTGCCTCACTTGTCATCTGTATCTCTGTGTCCAGACATACACAACCACCTTCAGTTTTTGGACTAGGTACCCTCTCCCCTCCCAGCCTTTGGATCCGCTGTTCTCTCTAACTGGAACACTGGCTAGAGTCTACTGCTTCTTCTGGCTGCAATTTAACTGACAACTAAACAGGAGGCCTTGTTTGACCCCCTACAGGTGGATCCTGTGCTCTGTCTGGAGCACTCTCTGCTTCTCCTGTCATGGTCCTTACCACCCTTTGTCAAAATTGGCTCATGCTTGTCCTCTCCACCTCCAGACAGATCTGTGAATCTAGAGACTCTGCTGTCTGTGCTTGTCACTGTGCCCCCCAAATCCAGTGAGAACCTAGCACACAGTAGGCATTCAGTGAGTATTTGTAGAAGAAAGGGCATTTACACTTAATGGATGTTGAAGCATATTAGAACAACCATTGTGTTAGCAAGAGACAGTAATCGGATGTTTGGAACATAGACTGTTACAATCAGAGTCATAGGACATTGGAATCATGGAAATACAGTGACTGGATTCAGAGAGTGACCAGGGAATATTTCAGTTCATCCACTTCCCTACTATGGTCTTGGGCAGATTGATGAAGCCCTTTCTCTGAATTTCCATTTGATTTTTTTTACATCCATAAATAAAGTTTTATTGGAACATAGCCACATCTATTCTTTTACATAATATCTCTGGCTGTTTTCTCATGGCAGCAGCAGAGTTGAATAGATTTTTATTTTCAATTACAGTTAACATTCAATACCTTGGAAAGTGGTAGAAGGGATTCAATGGAATCACTTATGTACAGTGGTTCACACAATCTGGACACATAGTAACTGCTCAGTAAGTATTTATTAGTATCAATAATAATAATCTCTTGGAATAAACGTTTTAGAACTCGGTGTTCAATAAAGCCTTGTTGCACAATAGGGGTGACTCAGTTCATACGCCTGATCAATAATAATAATCTCTTGGAATAAACATTTCAGAACTCGGTGTTCAATAAAGCCTTGTTGCACAATAGGGGTGACTCGGTGTTCAATAAAGCCTTGTTGCACAATAGGGGTGACTCAGTTCATACGCCTGCCCTCAGAGCTGAGACAAGGGTATTGGAGTAGAGGACAAAGGAAGAGACTTATATTTACTGAGCTCCTGCTGTATGCTAGTCACTGTGCTAAATCTTGTAAGTGCCACCATCACCTGTGTGAATGCTCACAACAAACTAGGTGCAATTATTAGTCTGATTTTATAGTTGGGGAAAATGAGGCTCAGAGAAGAGAAGTAATTATATGGCTTGCCAGTGGCTAAATGGAGATTTAACCCTTGGGCTGGTGGACCTGAGAGCCCTTGAGCACTCAGCCACACCCCTCTATGCTCAGAGTTTCACTCAGAGCTGGTTCAGTTTTCACTTACCTGCTGAGAAGTCCTCTGTGTCACACCTTGTATTGGGACACCCTGGACCCTCCAAGTGGGCTCTGGTCCCAGGGAGCACACTGATCATCAGAACTTTGCCCCATTGCCTCTGCCAGTCTCAGTCTCTCAATGTTCTTGAGAGACCATGAGGTGAGGTCCCATCTGCCTGTCCAGCCTCATTTCCCACCATATGTTTGTGGCCCTGTTCACTGCCATTTCCCTCAACTCCCCCAGGGCTTCCCGTTCTGCTCAAGTACTCCAACAATTAAATAGTTAATGTGTGGCACCCCTCTGCCCCAGCCAGGGGTGCCAACATCCATTTGGCTGCACCGCCATACTGCTGTGTAGTCGTACCATGTCAAGTAAGGTGAATATCACACAGGAGTGGGAGCAGGGTGGTAGGGTAGAGAGGGTCAGACATGTGAGTGCATGCCCTGCCTTGGCCACTAACAAACACCTTGTGTGCCCTCGGGCCACTTCCTTTCCATCAGCTTCAGTTTCTTCAAGGTGCCCACTTCACAGGGTTGTTATCTTAAATGAAATAATGGGGGCAAAGCACCTTGTATGCAGTTAGATGCTCAGAACATGTTAGCTCCTTTCATGGCAGACCAATGAGAATTGTTTGAGTTCAGGGCAGAGGGAGACAGGTGATGTGGTATGATAGAAAATGGATATATTTTTGATCCAGAAAGACCCAACTGCGAAGTCTGTCCACTTACTCATCATTATGGGCTGAAATGAACCTCTCCAAAATCCACATGTTGGAGTCCTAACCCCTAGGACATCAGAATGTGATTGTATTTGGAGGTTGGGTCTTTAGAAAGGTAATTAAGTTAAATGAAGTCAAATGAGTGGTCCCTAGTGCAATATGACTGGTGACCTTCTAAGAGGAGGAGATTTGGACACAGACACATGGAGGAAGACTGCCATGTGAACATGAAGACGACTACCTACAAGCCAAGGAGAGGAGCCTCAGGAAGAAACCAACCCTGTTGACATCTTAACCTTAGACTTCTAGCTTGCAGAACTGTGAAGAAATAAATTTCTGTTGTTTGAGCCACCCAGTCTGTGGAAATTTGTTATGGCAACCTGAGCAGACTAATACACTCAGTATGCAACATTAAGCTAGTTAGTTAAAATTTCTATGCTTCACATATTAAATGAGATAGTGCCTGAGAAATAACCATCACATAGTAGGCCCTTCTGATCCAAGCATGGGAGTAGGGGAGTAGATATGTTACTGAGTCATTTTACCTCAGCATGAATCTACAGGACTCCTGATCCTTGACCTGGCCCTCACCTTTTTCTAGCCTGGCAATCCTGTTCTCAGCTCCACCCTTGGCCTTGACTCTTGTTTTCTATTTGCCAGGCTGCAAGGTGATCAGAGCTCATAGACGCCCTTACTTGGGAGCAAACTTGCTGTGAGTGAATGGCTAACTTGACTTAGGCCCCAGCACCAGGGCAGGGTTGGATGGGAGGTAGGGATGGTGGCCTGGGAAGTTTCAAGGTCAGAGGGGTTGACTATGTGTCATGGTGTTATTCTCCAAAATGCTTTCATACCATGTCTCATACGATGCTCACAGCAAGGTGGGCTGGGCTAATGGGCTCTTCTTCACACAAAGAGAAACTGAGGCCCAGAGAAGTTAAGAGACTCCTGGCTCAGCAAGCCTGGGTTGACATTAGGATCTTGGAATCCAGACTCAGGCCCTGGCTCTTTCCACCACTGGGACTACTTACTTGCCCTCCAAGCATCTGGGGGGCTGTGGGGTGTGGTGGAAAGTATATGGACCTGGGAGTCACTAGACCTAGGCTTTAATCCCAGTTGGGCCAGGGACCAGCTATGTCAATAATTGACAGTTATTGTGACTGTTTTATAACTAACTACTCAGTAACTGTTGCTGAATCGAATTCCTGGAGAGCCAGGCAGCGTGTCTGTGGGTGGGAGAGACGTCTAGCACTTGCGGGTTATGCCCAAAACCTCCTTCTCCACGTGCCACCTTCCCCACGTGTCCCCTTCCCCACGTGCCCCCTTCCCCACGTGCCTCCTTCCCCTCGTGTCTGGCAGTCCTTGAGAGCGAATGAAATAGAGAGACCTATAAACAGGGACAGGGGAAGATGAGTCTGAAATTTACCTCTCCCCAGCCCACTGTAACTGTCTGAAACCCATTTTCGTGTTTGCAGTTCTTAGTTCAATAAACAGTTTCATTTTCTTCATAACACTTGTCACCATCCAAACTAATTTGGATTACTCTATTTTGACTATCCCTCGCACCCCCACAGAATGATGGCCATGCAGCAGGGACTTGTCTGCATTGTTCCCTGTTCTGTCTTCCATACCTAGAACAATGCCTGACAGATGGTTGGTGTTTGTTCATTATTTGTGCAGTGAATCAACGAATGAATGAATGAGTGAGTGAGTGAATGAGTTGATCCTTTGTGGTCAACCCTTTACTGCATTTAGGGATGTTGCCTAAGTCAAAGCCCAACCCTATTTTCTAGAGGCTTCCAGTCTGGTGGGGGAGGCAGACACAGACAGTGACCAATGTGTGACCTGTGCTATGACAGAGGGAAGGAGGCACTTGGGCTGGGGGGAGCCAGAGCAGGTGGCATCTGATTTACTTGAGGGAGCAGTAGGGGCCAGGTGGAAAGGCCTGGGAGGCCTCCCAGAGAAGCCTTAGCTAAAGATATAAAAGATGAGTAGGAGTTAGAGGGACAAGAGAGGTGACAGCATTCTAGGCAGGGAACATGTGCAAAGGCACAAAGAAATGAGATTCACGTGCAGTTAGAAGTGGCTGATGCTGCGGAGGCAAGACAGCAACTGAGATGATGGATTCTGGGGGTGGGGAGGGTGCACCTACTGGAACAGCAGGGTTCTGATGGGAGCACAGCTGAGGGATATACAAATCCAAACTGTTCCTTCTCCCAGTTCTCAAAGGCTGCCCACCTGTTGAGAGGTAGGGGCTGTGCAGGGACTGCAGCATCTCCCATTGTTGCAAATGTTTCATCCCTGCTGCCTGACTTTCCCAGGTTAGTGCAAGCTCCTCTCAGAGTTGGGGTTGGTCTCTGACCCGCCCCCCATTCCCCACCATTCCAGAGAGAGAATGGGCTTATGGCCAAGCCAAGCCAGGGTGGCAGTGGGGTCTTGAAGCAGCCACTCCCCTTTCCAAGCCCAGTTTGCTCCTCAGATTTGTAGTAGGAAGACACTAAGTGCCTTGCAGGCCTCCCCCCCTGGAGTTTTGGTGTTTTGGCTGATGGAGCCAAAACACCAGGGGAGTATGTGGGGGCTTTTCCAGCCTGGAGGCACTGCCCAGTGGCACCAGGAAGTGCGACTCATTTCATCCTCGCTAGGGGTGGGGATCAGGCTTCTGGGGCCTAACTCCTCCTTTAGCCAGAAACCTCTCAGCCTAGCAGCCATGGGGGAGCCTTGAAGCCAGAGAGATGGGTTTTGGTCTGTCTCAGACTCTCTTGGAGACCTCAGTAGGTTTCTGCCTCTTTCTGGGCCTCAGTCTCCTTTTTGTAAAATGGATATAACAGTACCTGTCCTCTTTCTGCAGATCCAGGATGCTCCTCATCCTGGGTTTGGCATTGGTTCACCTTGGGAGAGTCTGTCCCCCTTTTGGGTCTCAGTCTCCCCATGTGCATGTTGAGGGGGTTCGAGGGCCCCTGAACAGCATTCTCTGGATCCAGCTGGTCCTTGGTGATCACACCACTGCCAAGTACCCACTCAGATTCTGCTTGAATACTTCCAGGAAACTCACCACATCTCTTGCAACTTCCTTCTGCCTCTGGAGAAGTCTAACAAAAGGACTTTCTTACACTGTAGCTGTCTTCTCACATCACTCAATCACTGGGGTCAGTTCTGCCTTCAGAAGCTACAGAACTCCATAGAATTTAACAGACTCTAGGCACTGGACACCCTGGCCAGACCTTCTACTGGCCTCCAGGGTCATGGAGGAACCAGAAATGGTCATGGTTCTTTAGGGGATCATTATCAACTTAGGGAGAAAGACCTATAAACACATAGTAAACATCTAATTTTAGTGAAAGCTAAGGGTATGAAAGAGAATACTGGAACTGCTGGAGCAAAGCATGAGCGAGGGAAGGAAGCAAAAAGTCAGGGTGGCTGTCTCAGGAGACAGGCCAAAAAGTTGCTATGTTGTCTAGCAAGGACTGGAGAGATGTGGCAAATCCACTAGCTCTGTCCGATCCCAGACAGACTAAGAATCCCAGTGGCCATCTATACCCCCTTCTTGGCACCAGGCCCTGTTGCTTCATTGAATACCCTCAATATCTGTCTCATCAAATCCTCACAACAACCCTGCCAGATAGTAATTCTTATCCCACTTTATAGATGAAACAACTGAGGCCCAGAACAATCAGGTATCTTTCCAAAGTTTACATGGTGAGTACACTTGGAGCCCAATTAAAACCAATCTGGCCAAAAGCTTCTCTATAGGCCATGCTGCCTCGTGCATCCATCTGTTCATGTCATGCCTGGGTATGGGATCTGTTCCCTCCTAGAGCCTTCTCAGAACCAGCCCCTGGCTACTTGTGCATTTCCTAAGGTGAGTGAGCCAGGGCAGAAGGCTCCCAGTTGGGATGGAGACTTTGAGGCCAAGATGCTCATTACCCCAGAGGGATTCCAGGTATAACCAGCAGCCTTGGGAGGGAGGTACCCCTTTGTATGGATGAGGAGGGGTCTTCCCAGCACCCTCGGATTCCTCCTTAAAGGTAGCCTTTGCTGCAGTAGCCTGGCTGTAGCAGGGCCCTGATCTAGAAGCTCCAAGTCCAGGCTGCAGCCCTGGTTGGCTCTGAGATGGGCTCTTTCCCCTCAGGGCTCCAGATTCCCTATTCGAAGACAGGAAGGAATAAGCTCTCCAAGCAACACTCATAACCAGTTGAATCAAGTACAGTCTCCTGTCTGATCTGGAAGGGCAGATGTGATTCTGAATGTCCTCTTCCACCCCTCCCAAGGCCCCTCCCAAGTCTCTGGGGGCTGCAGCTGGGCTCATCCTGCATCCTCAGTGGGCTGTCCTTTCATTTCGGAAAGGAATTACTGAAGTCAGTGATGGGATGGGAGGGCCGGGAGAGGGTGTGATCAGTGTGGCCCAGCTGTCTGCTGGTGAGGTGAATAGTGTCCTTGGGTCAGACAGACCATTAAGCAGCTGTGTAACCTGGGTCAGAGCTCTTAATCTTCTTGAACTTCAGTTTCCATATTTGTAAAGTGTTGATAATAATAGTGCCTACTGTTAATAGTGAGGATGAAATAAGAATTTCAGGGATGTATGTCTATAAGGCCCTTGGCACAGAGCCTGGTATGTAGTAAGCACTCAACAGTGTGGCCTTGATGACAACGATGATGATGGTGGTGATGATGGCAGTGAGGGAAAGAAGCACGCCAATGACAGTTATGTCAGACAGTATGAGACACTGCCACGCCCTCTTCCAGCATGTGGGTACTTTCCCACTTCCAGGCTTTGCACAGACTGTTTCTTTTCCCTGGCTGCCATTCCCGGAGACTCTCCCACTTTAGTTCCACAAATGCGTCCTGAGTAACCAAGGGCCCACATGGCACCAGGCCCTGTGGATCTGAGTCTGGACGAAGACTCGTGCAGATCAGCACCTGACCGCTGTGCCCTGGGCGTGGAGGGAGCACCAGGTTTGGAGGAATTAGTAGAAGGTTTCCCAGGAGAGGCAGAATTTAGCTTGAGTCTTTATGGAGGAGTGGGAATGGGCTGAAAGAAAATAGGATTTCTTTTTCCATTTAAAGGCATTCCAGGCAGATGAAATAACACGTGCAAAAGCAGAGAGGTGTGAAATAGCATGTTGAGCTTGGGAAACTGCAAGAAGCCCAATACGGTTAGAAAGTTGGAAGCAAGTGGGGAGGGGTGAGAGATGAGAGTGAAATGGAGGGGATGGTGGGGGCAGATCATGGAGAGCCTTGTGTGCTAAATAAGACATTCAAAATGTATCTTGAAGGCAATGGCAACTTATTATTTTCCTCATGCAACAAACATTTCTGAGGATCTACTCAACCCAAAGCACTTTAGTAGTAGGCCCTATAGCACACTTCCCAGCTGCCCACACCTCTTTCCTCAGACTAGAGCATTTATCCCTCCGATGACTGACAGCTCACAGCTGAGACTCTGTTCCCTACCATTGCTTTAGGCTGAAGAGATACTCATCTAACATACTTTCTTTCCTAGGTCCAACCTACATCTACTGACCGGTCCATATGGGGTCATAAAGTTGTCCCCAACTTAGGATAATTGTGAAATATTATTCCAGCTCCCCCTTGGTGGGGTCTGCATCACAGTCCCACCTGTCCCTCTGCCCAGTTGTGCTTCGATCACTCCCCCACGATCTTGAGATCAATCCCCAATAAATCTCTTGCCCGCATATCTTCATCTCAGAATCTCTTTGCCCAGGAACCCAAACTGTGACAACCATCATTGAGAGCTGTCAATGACAGTTCATCTAGGGGCCAAAGATACACCCCTACTTTTGGAAGATGGTTCTGCCCACAGTGTGAGAATGAAATGGAGGGACAGCCTGGGCTCCTGGGAGCCCAGAGGCCAGGGAAGAAGTTGTTCTGATTTAGCAGAGGGATGATGAGGACACAGGTGGGTGGGGGCAGGAAGGGGAATGGATCTGGAGGACTTAGAGGAAACAGAATTGCCAGACAGGGGACAACTGGGTATGGAGGCTGCCCAGAGCAGCTGGGCAAAGGTTGAATTAATTCCTGGGATGAATTCAGCAAGACAAGGTTCAGTTTGGAAATGGAAACATGCTATGCTGAGGAGACATTCAGATGGAGCCCAGTAAGTATCCACGATCAGGAGAGGAATTTGAGCTGGGGGTGGGGATATGTCAGGAGAACCAGCACCTGGCAGTTTACAAAGCATTTCCTCACACCCATTAGTTTAATATGGGTACCAAGAAATCAGGAGGTTCACCAAGGTCCTGGAGATCCACTATTGGGCTAGATGTTAACCCATTAGTGGCTGGATCATGGAAGTGGTGCTGTGTGCTGGATGCGAGGGGCACTTAGGGGCCTCTGAGCAGCAGCTATTTACCAAGCAGTAAGTTAGCATCTTTGCATGCCAGCTGAATATCAGCCCTCCTGGTTCCTCACACAATCCTCACAAGAATCTGTTGAGGCAGATACTACTATAATCCCTTCTTCAAAACAGGAAAACAGGCTCAGTGGGGGCAGTGACTTGCCAGAAATTTGACAGCTCCTAAATATTAGAGCTGCAGTTGTACCCGGGTCCATCTGATCCTGCATCTCATGCCTGTAATTGCTTGAGTGGGATCAGAACCCAGAATTCTGGCCTCTTCAGTAAGGGTCCTTTCCTTTTGTTCAAATGACCACTTCCTGTAGTGAATTTCAGAAGTTTTGATCATGAGTCATTGTCTCCTTCCAAAAAATGGTACTGAGAATGTCCAGGCCAGTAGGAGAGGTGGGAAGGAGTGGGATGGAGTGGGACAAGCCCAGTGCTAGGCACAAGGGAATTTTCAGACGTGACAATACCCCAGCTCCTGGTTTGGAGCCCAGTGTGTAGGAAAGTGCTAATGGGTAGCATCTCCCCAGGGGCAGGAGACCTGAAGGCTGGTTGTCCCTGTCTCAGTTGGGGCATACCACCTTCAACCTCTTTCTCCAGGGAAATGAACAACTTGTGAAGCAGTAAGCCTCGTATTATTGAAAATGTTTCTGTGGAGCCTGGCTAATCATTCATTTATTCATCCATTCATTTAACATTGCACAATTGTTTAGGGAGTACATCCCATGTGTCGTGCTCTCACGTGGGTCCAGGCTTGTGGAGGAGTTGAGTATTAAACAGTGAGACAGATTGGGAAATAAACAATGCTGTGTCCCCTGTGCTAGTAATACACGTGAGGCTATTAGAGGAATGCTGCCAGGGACTATTGATTAACAGATAAAGAAAGGAAGGGCTGAAGGTGGGCAAAAGGCTTTCTGATCAGTATGAGAGAAACCCCTTAAGAAGGGGTGGGTGGCATCTCCATGCCTGGAGAGAGCCAGCCTCTGCCCTCAGTGTTTGACTACCATCCATCAAAAGGCAGGAGACGCTGGGGTCTTCCCAGATCTGCAATCTTCAGTTCTGCTGTAGCTCCAGGTGGCACCTAGCTGCTGAAAAAAACATTTTGGCTGTTTGCTCAGCTGTGACCTAGAAGACACTGAACTGATTTTCTTACTAAATCTTGCTCAGGGAGCCTGGGAGAGTGTTGGCAGGAGAAATGGAAAAGGGAGAGGCCCCATCTGCAGTACCGACCCTGAACCTACCAGAAGTCCCAGGTATTGATTGATAGGGTTGCACTGTGTCAGGGTTTTAAAAACATGACCTGAAGGAAAAAAACAAAACAAAACAAAAAACTCATGACCTGGTGTTTTTTTTCTTTTCTTTTAACTTTTATTACTTTTCTGAGAAGATGATTTTAGAAACGAGCTCCTAACTCTTCTCCCATCTCTCAGTCACCACCTCATCTCTATCTACATGGGGTTGTGGTACTCAGCAAAGAGGCCAGGTTCCTCTGTGGCCACCCATGGAAGAAGAAATGACTGCATGAGAAGGGGAAGGTGAGGGAAGAGACTGAGTATTGGTGAGCACCTACTATGTGCCATTTTTATGGATGAAGACAGAGATAAAGTAATATGTACAAGAACACACAGTTGGTGATGACTCTGTTAATACTAATAAAATGATAATTATTAGGTGAAACCATTATTTGAAAAACCACAGTTTCTTATAGTTCAACCTAATACATGTTATTTAGATACAATGCAGGATGTTCTATATTCTTGAGGGAATTCTCTGAAAGGAGGAAGTTATTATTCTGATCTCAAATCCAAAAAATTGAGGAAAAGAGAGTTTAGGTGACTTGTCAGTGCTCCCAGTAGGTCGGCAGGGGCTAGGCTTTGAACTCAGATCAGTTTCCAAAGCCCCTCAATTCCTTGACCTCAGGCCAAGGCCCACTATGTCTCCCGTCCTGAAACTCATGTTGACTCAGGAGATAGAAAGACACTACTGACCTGGTAGTTGGGAAACCTGGACTAGAACAGGCTCTGCCCCAAAGTGCTGGGTGGCCGTGGGCAGATCGCTGCCTACTCTGGGACTCTCTGCCCACATTTGTAAAGGGAGGGGTAGAACTCACCTATTTCCCACTGAGATCACCTCTGGATGTGTCATGTGCATGTAGACTGGGACCATGTCTGCCTCGTCCCAGGGCCTGGGGTTGCCCTTGGATCAGAACAGGCCTCAGTGAGCCTGCACTGACTGTAGCGGCAGGAGAGAGTATTTGTGGCTGCGCTGTGGGTGAGAAGCTCTAAGACACCATGTGAGTGAGCAGGGAGCCCAGAGCTGCTCCTCATGGGGTGGGAGGCTGCCTTCCTGGTGATGGGGAAAGTCTTCCCTGCCTAGACTTTTGCTAAGGCTTTTGAAGGTGGAGATTCTGAGGATCTCTTCCAGCCTCACTTGTGGGGTTCATGGCCTGGGATAGCCCTCAAAAAAAGGCCCTCACTCTTGACCTTTATTGAGTCTCCTGAAAAGTTGGAGTGGGAAGCTTGCTAAGAGGCTCAGTGTCTAAAGGCTTTCCCTGAATTGCCAGTCACTTATGTCACCATGTACTCAGTCATGGCCCCTTACTCCTACTCTAGAGAAAGAAGACCAAGCCCAAGGTATCTCTCAGAAGGAGACAGAACTGTTTCTCTATCCAACTCAGGGAACTGCCCACCCAGCTCAGAGGGGAAGAGTGAAAACAAGATCAGTACTTTCCACATCCAGGCTTGGGGAAGGGAAGAGCTCATAGAGAAAGAGCTCATAGATGTTTTACGCCACGACCTGGGTTGCCCTCCTGGTTTCTGAACTTTAGGATGCTCATGAGGAAGGCATCATGGGCCTACATTTTACCATCTGAACTGCCAGGCACAGTAGCAACTGTGACCGTTTATTGAGCACTTACTGTATACCAAGCAAGATGCTCAACACTTTGTACTTCTTCTCACATTTGATCTTCATAACAGTCTTGTGAGTAAATTATTATTTTTATTTTCATTTTACAGCTGAGAAAATGAAATTTTAGAGATATTATGTAACTTGTTCAAGTTCAGATATCTTATCAGCGGTAGAGCTAAGATACAAATCCAGGCTAGTTCCATCCATCCATCCATCCATCCATCCATCCATCCATCCATCCATCCTCCATCCATCAGTTACCCATTTGTGTTAGATAGAGTCCCATTAGAAAACAGATTCACACTTAAATTAGGGGAGTTCAAGGCAGGCTTAATAAAGAGACTATATATAAAGATGGGGAGGGGGTAGTGTGAAGAGAAACCATACAGGATCCTGCAATATCTTAGAGTCAGGAACAGCAGGTTGATATTACCTAGAAACTGAAGGGGTGAGATGTTAATGAAACTGAATGAGAAAGAGTCATATGGAGATGGGCCTGGCAGAAATGGTGCCCATTGTCAAGAGATGCACCAGTCTGAAGCACCACACAGAGAGGGGGCTTGGGAAATAAAGACCCTGGCTTCCTCCTTCCCTCTTATTCTTTCATCTCCTGCTGGCTCCCCTTTTCTAGACCCAGCCAGAAGCCAAAGGGCACTGGAGCCCATTGATACAGTGCCTTCAAATAAGGATACAAAACAGAGTGCAGAAATGTGGAGAACAGATCAAGAGGGGCAAAGGGAAGGCACTATCCCTCCACCTTCCATGTCTCTCTTGGCACTATGCAGTGTCAGGCTCTACTATTGGTGTGAGGATGTTATTCCAAGCAAAACAAATATGGTTAGTTTAGTCATGCACTCACTCACTCACTCATTCATTCACTTATTCTTTCATCCATTTATTCATTCATTCATCAAGTGCCTTTGAGGCTTCTGTGAGAAGCTCTGTGTTGGGTGCTGGGGACCCAAGGAGGAGTGGGACCCAGCTCCTGCTCTTTGATTGCTCACAAACCACTGATATGTCATTCTGAGATGTGATCTGGGCTTCCTACTACATTGTGTGGGTCTGGGGGTGAGAAGGCTGGTGTGTCAGATGACATGAAAGCAGTTCAATCAGCAAGAATCTATTTGCTGACTTCGCTAATTTGGCCAATTATTCTTAAGATTATATTTGTCTTTTGGGAGCAGGAGATGTAGTCAGGAGATGAAAGGCTAGCTTAGGGCCAAGGTGAAGCTCAGCCCATGGTCTCATTAACATCATCATCTTATGATGAAGAAACAAGTCCCCAGCCACGTGAGAGCAAATCATAGCCCCAGAACTTCCACAGCTCCTGTGGTACCTAGGAAGGTAGGCAGAGGCCACTTATCACAAGATCTGGCTTCTACTCCTGTTCAGATGTGTGCTCTTGAAGGAGCCCTCTGGGCCTGCCCTCCACAGCTGTACAGGGATTGGTGGGACCTCCAACTCTGAGGTTCAGTGAGTCTGGGAGGAGGCCACAGCTGGGGACTCCTTTCTCTTTCCTCATGCCATCCCCAGAGCTTTTGACAGGCCTACATGAACGATTCTGTGCTTCTGTTTTCCTTCAGGAACTTGAAGTTGCTGCCTCACTTCCCTGCACTCAGTTACCACCTGCTCCCCTTGGCCTTGATTTAATTACTGCACCTAAACACCTCCAAGCTCATTACTCCTGGGGTGCTTGACTTGCTGTGAGGTTAATGGCACTGGTAGTGTTGAGCTGAGGGGTCTAGATGTCTGCTTTTCTGATGCTCCTTTGCCTCTTGGTACTTCATTGTGTCAAACAAGAGTGCCTGATGGAGTATTCTCAGCCCTGGGGTCTCTGGCTTGATGGGGATGGGAGCAATTTGTCTCTTACTTCTTGTTTGCTCAGTCAGTTAGTGGACTTCCAAAATAATTCCTTATGAGACGATATCTCTTTTCTGTATTTATATCTGTATTTCAGTCTTTGTAATATGGACAGGCCTCTAGAACTCAAAGCCCAAGCAGGGTCCCCTTTTGCCCAGATGTCAGAGTGGCTCTCATCAGATGGGAATGTGGGCACTTCAGCAGAAGCCAGAGGGGAGAGATGCTGGTAACCAGAGCCACCAGTGGGAATGAGAGGGCAGTGGGGTTTGCCACTATGGAAGGAAGGTGTCCAAGGACACATGACATTTGCTGTTGCCCTGGCACTGTGCACCCTATCCACTTCTAGAATTCTAGCACCCCATGCGGGAGGGAGTGGGAACCCATGACCTGTCTGAGGGACCCTTGAACTGACCAAAGTCGTGTCCTTAGTAGCAGAAATTAAGCCTGAAGTTCGTGCTTCTGCACCCATGGGCATGGCTGACATGGCCCATCCCTCTCTCCACCTTGGGCCTCTGTTAGGGGTCCCCAAAGTGAGTGCCTTCCATTTTGCTATGATGAGAGGAGCATCAAGGCCCCTTCTGACTTGAAGTGTCCTCCATTTTTGAAGTGGGGGCTGAAATAGAACCCCATTTGTGCAGGGCCAGGACGTCTCCCACATCACAGAATTTTGTGTCCTGCCCACTTGCTGCCAGCCACCCTTCCCCCACCATTGGAAGCAGGTGATTGGGTTATATCCTTGGCTATGAGTATACATGACTATGGGCCTGACCGTGAGCACAAGAGTGAGCGAGACTTTCCTGTGAGAATGTGTGTTCGCACAAGGAACCTCATCGAATTAAAAAAATCAGAGGACATTGAACAAAGACCATCATGTGCTACTGGCCTTCAGCCTCTGAGTCAAGATGTGTGTTTCAAATGAGGACCCAGCAGTCAGCCTACTTGGTAGGCCAGTTCAATGGCTTTGAGCCAAGAGACTCTAGACCTAATTTTTTGCAGGGTCTTTTAGTGTCTTAGGATGAGGGGCTCCTCAGGATGAAAGATAGGGGTGGAGGGGAGGCTAATGTCAGGGGCCGGGGGTGGGGGATATTCTAGGTCATCCAAAGCAAACATGGCCCTAAATCAGATCTCACAGCAAAGGCCATCACTGGGTCCGTCCATGCAGAGGACTAGGCTGCTGGCAGGAGAGGGCGTGGGCAGGACCAAACATGGAAGTTGGAAGAAGGAAAGAGCAGAATTCACCTGGACACTGCGCTTGGTCCTTCATGTATAACTCAGTTCCCCTTTGCCATTGCCCTGGCAGGTAAATGATTGCCCCACCTCACAGCAGAAATAATAGATGCTCCAAGAGGGTGCAATAACTTTCCCAAGGTCACGGAGCCAGTAGAAAATGCCACCCTATTGTAATGATCCCCTTGCTCCCTAACACACAGCAGAACTGTTTTGGGGAAGCAGAGACAGAAGAGGTAAGGTTTGCACAATGGAATCGAGTACACATATGGCGGTATTTCAGGCACTGGGGCTGATGGGTGCTACTCTGAATGTCTATACTCACCTGATAGTCACCCTAGAATTCAGACGGGCGCTGGGTGCCCTATCAAGGAATGCCCTGCAAGGAATTAAGACATATTTCCTTTAATGAGAGAAGTTATAGGCAGATAATAACCTTAGAATTTCAGAATGTGGCTGCAGAGAAGTTCTCCCACTTTCTTAAGAAAGTGAAGGGTCCTCTAGGCGGGAAGGGTGGTGGGTCAGAGTTGTTGAGAAGGCAGATGCTGGAAGCAACCTGAATCCCTGGCTCTGGGGTTGCCTAGGAATGAAAACTGAGAAAGGGCTCAAGCCCTTGGGGTATGAGGGGCTGTGAGGGAGCAGGCTGATGCTGGAGCATTCCTCTTCTGTCCAGCTCAGGGAAACACAGCCACCCTTTGACAGGAGTAGGGAAGGAGGCATGGAGAAAAGCCATGTCTCGGTGGGGCCAACAGTGTGGTCAAGGAGAGGGAATGTAATTAGAATGTTTTGTGGTCTGACAAGGAAAAGCTGCCAGATCTGGGAGGAGAAAAAGGTACTGAAGTCTTATCTGAGGGAGGATGGAGGCCAAATCCCGTCTTGCCAGGGCTGCCTGTGGCCAAGGGCCTAGCAGGCAGTCCTGCGAGGCAAAGAGCCCAGGTGCTGTGTGTGCTTATCTGAGCTTGGCATGGCGGCAGCAGGATGGCCCCTTGGAGGAACATGTGGCCTGGCAGAGGGCTCTGCCTTTCCTGTCAGATCATGGGGGTCAGGTTTTTGTGCAGTGACACTGGGTGGCAGGCAGGAGCAATGGTAGCCAAAGCTGCTGGACACAGGTGCTTTCTCACTGCTGGGAAAGTTGGACTAAATCCCTGGTGTGGAGGACAATTCATGAGGTCTCTTCCCAGGAGAGAGAGACCAGATTGGAGACCTGAGCGAATTTTAATTTTAATTAAAAAAAAAAAAAAGATAACAGCCCTAAAGGATAAGTTTGCCACACTTGTGTACCTATCAATTAGGAACTTCTTTGTAACAAGATACAACATAATGTTAAAATACAAATGATACATCAAGAGAAATGTTTGCCACACATATTAAAAGAGATCGATGCCTAGAAAAGAGGAAAAACTATACATCAACAACAACAAAAAAAGACAGACAAACCAATAGAAACTGGGCAGTGTTTGAACAGGAAAGTCACAAAAGAAATAAAAAGGATTTATGCATGCAAAGATGTTCGTCCTGCTGCTCCTCAAGGAAATGAAAATTTTAAATGAATATTGATCGGGAAATTAGTTTTCACCTCTAAGACTGACAAATTTTGAAAAACATTGGTGATATCCAATTTCGACAAGAATTTCTGGCAATGTAAGTTGAGACAGCCTTTCTGGAGGCACAACGGCAGACTCTATAATTTACACATACTTTGGTATATTTGACTTAGCAATTCACCTCTTATCTGCCCCTAAAGAAACATCTACATATATGCACAAAGAGGAAGGTGCAAAGATGTTTATTGTAGGGTTTGTTGTTCATAATAGTGAAAAATTGGAAGAAAATGTGCAAGAATAGGGGATGGTACATTCCTTCTATGCAATACCATGCAGCGACAAGAGCCTGCAGCCTTGTAAACTTGGACTTATATATGATCCAAAAGAAGGAGGCCTGAGTATTTGCATCCCTGGGCTGTCTTGTGTTCCAAGTGCCCTAGAGGCTGAATTGAGAGCTAGTGAGTTAATAGGCTGCCCCCCACCCCAACCCACCAACTCAGCAGCAGAGGCTGAGGGGAGACCATTGGGCAGGGAGCTAGATGGGGGACAAGGCAGAGACTCTGGGTCTGCTGGCAAAATGAGCCAAGGTGTAGCCAGGTCAGCCAGTACCACCACTGGGGTGTGGCCTGGGTTGAAAGGAGACCCCGAGTTCACTAGCCCAAGACCTCACATGAGGAGCCCAGCAACCAGGCAGATACAGGATCACCCTGGAGAGGTATGGACTGACTTGTGTTTTCAGGGCAGTCCTGTACCTGCCTGGTTGTTTATGTTAGTTAAGGCCCCTCCACTCACACACACCTGGGGAGGCAGGTGGAGGTGGAAGCTACCTGAGGGGTAGAGCATTTTTATACAAGACAGACTGAATATTTCCCAAAGAGACTATTTAAATCACCAGATCAGACAAAGCTTTAAACCACATTAGATGACATTTTGCAATATTTTCCTGCTAACCAAAGGGGGAGTGGTTTGGAAGGAAAGTTGGATGAGTAACAAAATATTACAGCTTCCTGTGCATTGGAGTGCCGTGAGCTGAATTCCGTGGTCCTGACGCAGTGCACCTAGTTTGGTCGGTTTCCTCTGCATGGCGTGCTTTCCCTCCTTGCTCCTGTTAGCTCTTAGTCACCTCTCAATTTAGCTCTGATATCCCTCCTCAGGGAGCTGCCCTTGAACCCTCAGATGGCTTCCACACCCCTGAGCTTCCCTTTATCACAGCATTTAACACACTGTGTTGTCATGCTTCTCCTTCATCAGACTGTGAGCTCTGGGGGGCAGAGGCCATTTACTTACTATTCATCGATATACCCCTAGTACCTAGCACAGTACCTAGTGTATGGCAGATGCTTCGTTAACACTTGTTGAATAAATGAGTGAATGAGTGAGAGGGGCTGCATTTATAGAAGACCTGAAAGCTGTGTGAACCTGGGCTAGTCATTTCCCCCTCTTTGGGCTTGTTTTCCATCTACAAAGAGGTGGCGGTGGAGGAGTTTGGCTTCTTTCTTACAACCCCACATACTCAGCTCTTCTCCTGCCCAGCTGGCCCAAGACTGGTGTGTTCTGTCCTCTCTGCTCACTGAGAAATTCTAGACCAGAGAGCCCAGACTATGCAACCTCCCTGCCCCCTCCAATTCGGGCCTTTGCAAAATCCTGCCGCTTCCTCTTTCCAGATATGCTCATGTCTGGCTTCCTCCCCACACCCTCTGCCTTGAGGGACCCTGAAGCTTCCATGTGGGTGTGGTCCCTGCCTCTTTCCCGGAGTCCAGCAAGCCGGCAGTGAAGCAGCAGCTAGGAGCTGCCCAAGGCCTCTCCCTTCCCTGGCAGGAGATCCCTCTCCTCTTTTTCAGACTCCTTCTTTCTCTGTGTCATTCTCCCTCCTGTTGCTATGTTCCTCTTTCCTTTCTCTTTGCGTGCCTGTCTGTCTCTTGGCCTCTGTGCCTCTGGCATTGTCTTTTTCTCTCCCTGTCTTTCTCTCTACTTGCTCTTTGAATCTCTCTTTCCCTTGTTGAGGTAAGGAACGTAAAACCTGTAGAGAATTTTTTCAAAAATTTGTTTGAGCCAAACAGAGGATACGCCTAGAAGCAAGATCTCAATAGACTCAGAAAAATGTTTTTCAGAATGAGTTTGTAGCTTCCTTTATGCATTTGGAATTATGGAGGGAATGTAAGGAAGATTATATGCCTGTGGGAGAAAGCACGGTGGGGATTGGATTACAGGATAGTCAACAAGATTTTGTGCTCTCTTGAGGGTGGTTTCTCTTGAGAGGTCTGAAAAGAGGCATTTCAAAAGAGTGTTTACCTAGATGCACAGAAACAATGGACAGGGCTGGCTTAAGGCAAAGATAAAGAAGTTAAAGGCCTGGGCTGTGACTACTCAATATGACCTGCCCAGGTAGGAATTTATGATCAGAACACCCTGTGAGGTGACTTTCCGTAGAACCTCTTTTTCATCCACACCCTTCCTGTCCCTCATTCCATGTCTTGATTTGTCTGTGTCCTCTCCTATTTCTTCTCTCCGAACCCTTACCCTATCCTAGTGGCCTCCCTTCCTTCCATAGGCCTTAGCCTCCCCAGCCTTGCTGAGGGCTGGTCTCAGTTTCTCTCAAAGCCCCATTCTGACTCCTGACTCACCTGCCCCAGCTTGGACAAGCCTGATTCCCCACCCATATCCCTCTGTGTCAGGCAGGTGCTCCAGGACAGCCACTGGCCCCAGCACAGTCCAGGGAGCATGCTGGACCCACAACATTCTAGCATCACATTCCTGAGGAAGGAGAAGGAGTGGTCATGACCCATGGCCAGGGTTGTCTGGGCCATTTCTGGCTTGGAGATATCCTGCCCCCACCCTGTGTGAAGTAGCCTTACCCCATCCTGTCCCTGCCTGCTCTAGTGCCCTGGCCAGGGAGCGGGCCCCCAAACAAGGGCTACACTCAGGGGCTCCCTGAGGGCGCTGCTTTCCTCTGTTGGTTTTCTACCACAGAGCCTGCTGGGATCTGGGCTGTTAGATATCATTCAGTTAGACCCTAGGCCCAGCCGGAGGGCTGTAAAAACCCCAAAACAAACATGGCGTAGCTACTGTGAGACTGGAATGTGAATGCTGCAATGGGAATTAAACCTGTAAGATTCCGCCATTTGATCCTGGGCTCTGCCTCTTACCAGTGGGATAGTCTTAGGAAAATCATTTCACCTTCCTAGACTCTGTTTTCTTTCCTATAAAATGGGACGGTAGATTCCCTCCAGGTACACTGTTATGAAAATTACATGTGAAGACATAGACAAAACACCTAACACTGATGGCTCACAATAACAGTGAATGTCACTCAAGATGGAATCCGAATGCCTGACAAAGGAATGACCTCGGAGTCAGGGGCTCTGTGTTCAAATTCTGTCTATACCTTCTGAGGCTGGTGTGAGGGATGTGGGGGCAGAGATATTCAAAAAGTTTTGAAGAGTAAACAGATAAAATTATGAGGGGATGAATGACTGAATCTCAGTCACTGACCAAATGTGGCCTTGCGAAAAATCACAGGTCCTCAGTAAAATGGAGAGGTGATTCTTACCTTGAATGTGTGAATGAGAATGAATTTAAATAAGGATGGTAAAAGTGCATAGTTAATGCTCAATAAATCTTAGCCCATGTATAAATTATAATAACTATATAGCACAAGAATTAAAGTAAAACATTCAGTGTATAAGAATCAATTCTTACATAAAATGAGTTAGTTGCCCCTTTTAAGTCCTAAGTGCTAAGGAGCATGGGCAAAGGGCCTGGCTTGCTTCTTAGTGGCCCTTGGGCTCAGAGCAGACTGAGTAAAGGTTCCTAGATGTTGTTTGGCAGGTTCTTGACCAAGTGGTTGCTGAGGAACCAGAGCTCCAAACCTAGGAAAATTGCAGCCTGGAGGCAGACCCAAGGGTACCGAGGTCAGGGGACCAGTCCTGCCAATGAGGGCAGAGGCCCAGGGGGCAGGCAGTTTCCATGACTACAGGCTTCACCCCATCTTGGTAGTGAGCCTGGGCACATCCTATTCCCAGGCTGGGCACCAGACACCTGCCCCATCTGAGCATGGGTCACAGTGGCAAGTCAGACATATCTGCCCTTACCTAATTCTGGCTGCCCTTGAATGTGTCCCACGTGCTACCAAAGGAGTTCAGAGCAGGCTTCCCCAAGGACTGCCACTTTGGCATATGAATTGTTTTGAGCTGAAGGCAATTGAGATTCTGCAGGCTCACAAGAACTTTTACTTTTCCTTTAAAAAATCTAAATTAGGGGGCTTGCCCATAATGAGAGTGGTCACCAGAAATAACGCTTTATGACCATTCTATAAGGCAGGGCAAACGTCTAATTATGTGACAGCTGTTCTTCTTTTGTCCTTCCCTCTGAAGTGCCAAGGCGCCTTACCTCATCCTTAGCTCAGAATGCTATGTATACCTAATTTTAACTTTCTTTCTCTGAACCTCTCATGTATGTGGGGTTCCCATACATACATATGTAATTGAATTTGGTTATTTCTCTTATCGAATTGTCTCACGTAGATTTAATTATTAGACCAGCTGAAAGAACTTTGAAGGGTAGAGGAAAGTTTCTTCCTACCCCATACCACCCCATCTGTGCCTTGGCCCGCACTGTCCCTGCCACCTGAAATATGCAGTCCGGCCTTTACTTTCTATTACTATCCTGCTTACTGTTCAGCTGTCAGCTCTACTGCAGCCCCTCAAGATTTCTCTGGGTCAGAATGACTCACTCACTAATATGACTTTGGGCAGGTTACCTGACCTACTGAGCCTCACTCAGTTCACTCATTTGTAAAATGGCACTGTTTATACCTACCTTTGTGTCTTATGAACATTTAGTGGGAAAACTCATATGAGAGTGTCCAACATGATTTTGGCACATAAATTCTTCTTGACACTTTCCTTTTCTCTTCAGTAAAACATTTGTCTTGCTGTTTCCCTTATGTTGGTTGGTGTGTGTTCCCATCAGAATGGGGAGTCCTTAAGGAAAGAGTTATTCTTATCCCCACTGCCTAACACAAGACCTGACCCAACATGAAACACATAAAGGGACATGGTCCTGGCCCTGACCATTGCAAGATAAGTACAGTCACATTCTTTGAGCACTCACTAGGTGCCGGGCAACATGGGAAACATTCTCTGAACATTGTTTAACCAATCAATAAATATTTAGTGAGCATCTACTATGTGTCAGGTTATGCTGACAGAGCTTAGGTAACATCAGTGAACAAGAGTCACAAATCCTGTCCTCATGGAGCTTGCCTTCTAGCAGAGGGAGCAGATGACAAACAGCAAATAGTAAGTGTTAGAATGTGCCAAGTGCTGTGGATGAAAATAGAGCAGTGCGGGCGAGGCGGGGAGGGAGAGTGGGTTAAAATTTTAAATTGGGAGGTTGGTGTAGGGCTCCTTAGAGAGGACTTTGAGCCAAGGCTTGAAGTGGTGAGGGAGTTCACCATACAGATATATCTGTGGGAGGTGTATTCCTGGCCAGAGGGCAGCCAGAGCAAAGGCCCTAAGGTCGAGCCGACCTGATCCATTAGGGTGGAGGAGAACAAGAGAACATTAGGGCATGAGGCCAATGCATTACAGGGTCAGTTCACCAGGGCTTTATAGGCCATTGTAAAGACTGACTTTTGCCCTAAATGAACTAAGGAGCCATTGGAAGTTTTGAACAGAGGAGTGATATGATTTAACATATCTTTTAAAAAGATCTCTCTGCAAGACTATTCTATGGGTTCAAATCCAGCTACATCTCTTTGTAGCTGCATCACTGGGCAAGACATTTTACCATTCAGTTTCGGTTTCCTCTCTGTGAAAAAGCAGATTAAGGATAAGTGTCTAACAGATTCTTGGCAGAAATTCCTGTCTGCTTTGAGGCCTAAGAATAGCAGTCCTTTTGAGCAATTGGTCCATTTCAATCTTACCAACACTATGGCAGTGTTTCTCATGCGAACTGGTTGTTGCGAAGCTGAAAGCAAAGTGGTGCCCTACTCAGAGCAAATGCATTGATCTGTAGGCAGTTGCAGCTTTACTCCTGTGCTTGTTCCTTTCCACGTCTACTTTAAACTTATTTTTTAAAAAAGTTATACGCTTTAAATAACTTCTTTAATATAACAGCTTTTCTTTAATTACAAAAATAATATATGTTAATGTTAGATATTTGGGAACACAGACATGTAAACACGATGAAGAAAATATATGTGACCCAAAGAGAATCACTTTCAATCTTTTTTGTAGTATTTCTGTAGTATTCTGTAGTATTTTGTAGTATTTCTGTAGTATATGTAATTGAGCTATTAAACGTTTATTATTTGTCTTTCCGTAGTTCCGTTAGCCCTGTGCCCTTGTCCTTGCTCAGACTGCCAAGGAGCTACACTTCTGTGCCACAGTGGAACACAGATAACAACAGTAGAAAACACTTGGCTTTTGAGGTTTAGGTGTAAGCAACGCATTTGGAAGAACTGATGAAGAATCAAGCAGTCCAAATTCTAGACCAGACAAGGAACGTTCTAATGGAGAGAGGAGGTGGGGTGGAGGGGAGGTAAGAGACTGCGGGTGCTAAGGGGCCCAGCATCATCTACTCCCACCCCTGCTCCTCTCCACTTTGCCCCAGGAAGCCCATGTCCAGGACCAGCCCCAGTGAGGCAGAGGAGTGCTGTGGGAATCCGTGAGCCAGGAGGAGGCCAGGGCACTTGATGTCCCTGCACCCTACTGATGCTCTGGACAGCAGAGCAGAGAGGACTGCGGAAGTACAAGCAGATGGGCTGAGGCAGCCTGGCAGAATGCCCTGCAGCCCCTGAGAGGCTTAAGGGTGGGAGAGGGAGGTCCTTGCCCTGGAGGGTTGTGATGGAGAGCTCCTAAGGGTCCCCTTGACTCACACACAAGTGGAAAGATCATGATGCACCTGATGTGTAGCTGTATCAGTTTCATGTGGCTGCTGTAACAAACTACCACACACTTGTTGGCTTAAAACAACAGAAATTTATTCTCTCATTGTTCTGGAGGCCAGAAGTGCAAAATCAGTTTCACTGAAGTGAAATCAAGGTGCTGGCAGAGCAAGCCTCCCTCTGGAGGCTCTCGAGAGAATCTTCTCTTTGCCTCTTTCAGCTTCTTTTGGTGTCTGTTGGCATTCATTAGCTTGTGGCTGCATCTTTCTCCATTCCATCTTTAGGTCTGTCTAATCTCCCTCAGCCTCTCTTTTATAAGGATATGTATGATTATAGTGAAGAACTATCTAGATAATCCAGGATAAACTTCTTCTCTCAAAATTTTTATCTCAGTCACATATTTTGCCATATAAGGTAATATTCACAGGTTCTGGGGATTAAGAAGAAAATACGTCTCGGGAGAGGGGAACACTTTTTTCTGCCTACCTCAGGGCCTGCAGTAACCAAAAAAGCTGCCTGACACTGAAAGGCAGTGTGCTTGGGAACAAGGCTTAACAGGCATCACCCACTGAAGACTGACACCCAGAGCTCAGACAACTAATGGGGGGTCTTAGGAGACACAACTGTGAACAGATAATGCTTCCGGACCTACCTGTAGGAATAGGAAAAAGGAGATGAGGGTGGGTTGTTTGGGTGGGAGACACAGGAATGACTAAGAGTAAGTTTCCACCTCACAGAATGGGGGTTCATAATAGAAATTAAATTAGAAAATTGAAGATGCCACTTTGTTTGGTACTTCTGAGTGGTCTGCAGTTGGAATCCATGTACATATATGCTCCCATCTACATTTGTAGATAACTCTCATCTACAAATACTAATTTGAAGGTAGTGATTTTTGACTTAATAAAATACTGTAAACATCTTTCCATGTCCTTAAATATTCTTCTACATCATCATTTTTACAACTGCCTTTAACATTCCATTGATTGATATACAATCCTATATATACACCATCTTGTATTTTTACAAAATTTTATAAGCCACTTTAAATCCCTTCTTTTTTGATGTGATGGGAAATTGATATAAATATCTTATAAGATTGGAATGAGGATTAACTATAATATATGTAAAATTTGAAATTGTAATCCATTCAAATCTGGTCATACTTTTTTAAAAATCAAATTTACTTCTCTATCTTATCGAAATAAAGGTATTGCTCAAATTAGAAACCTGAACATCATGCTAACTTCCTCCCTTTTCTGACTCTGCCCTCCCACACCCATATCTAATCAGTTGCTAGGTCCCACCCATTCTGCCCTTGAAACTTCTGTGGGACCAACCAGTTCTCTGCATCCTCATAGCTCCTTTCCTGGGAGAAGCTCTTACCACCTCTCGCCTCCACCGGGGCACCAGCCTTCTCCCTGCTTCTTTGTTTGGGTTTCCCAAAAAGCAGAGCCTGAGACAAGACCTTGGGTGCACACAATTTATTTGGGGAGTGATCCTAGTACTAAATCAGGCAGGGAGGAAAAGAGAGGAGAAAAAACAAATTAGCTCAGGCACCTGTGGGGTCAAGCAGGCTCCTGCAGAAGCCCTTCTCTCCTGGGGCAGAGAATAGGGAGGCAGGTGCTTGGGGTGGGAAGCAGTCAGCATGTGTGGGAACTGTTTCCTGTGGTTGCATTTGGACTCAGGGGTGGTCCAAGGGGATCCAGGGTGGGACATCATAGTGTCTGCGACACCGGTTCTGCCTCAGTTTCTCTGTCTCCTGCCTGTCTTCACTTTGTAGCCACAGAGTTCTTTTTGTGACATGGTGTCCCAGGCAGAACCAGTGTGAAAATGAAAAAGCCAGCAGGGGCGGTGGGACAGATTGGCTCCCCAAGTGGTGCTGCTCAAGGAGCCGTACCTTGGTCCACTGGCAGACTTGTGTCTGAATCCAGTTCAAACTGAGTTGGACTGGGCCACACTGGACTGGAACAGGCCAGAGGTATGTGAGCAAGCCTCAGGACATCAGATTTTATTGGTTCAGGCTCTACTGGTAAGGTCCTTAGCTTCTGATGAGACAGGGAGGTGGCCCAGAAGGACCAGGGAAGCCACCTGGGAGTCCATGCTGGACATGGAAAATCCACATGCAGACAATTAAGAGTTTACCCTGTGGCTTTTGAATAAGGCATGAATGGTATGAAGATGTATTTAAATCAGTATTAATACCAATTAATATTCTCATATATGTCTGTAGATCTTACCAGAAAAAAAAGAAAAGTATACCACTATTGGAATATTGCCATTATTGGAAAATAAATGAATAAATGAAAGAGTCATGTGTATCATGAGACCAGCTGATAAAGCAGCTGCCTGGAAGCTGGTGACTTTCCCCCAACAGCCTCGTGAGAGCCTTCTCTCAAGAATCTCAAAGAAACCTTGGACTCTGTTGGAAACATGCTGTGTGGCCTGCAGCCAGAACAGACCCTTCCCTATCCTTAAAGGAACAAGTTTCATTATGTGCTAATTAAATAATTAGTTCAGCAGCCATTTTCCTGGTGCTTGCTTTGTGTCAGCCCCTTGGCTGGGTCCTGGGACACAGAGGTGGTTCAGACATGATTTCTGCTCTCAGAGCCCTCACCATCAGGGGTGACTAAGATGGGAGACAGAGTTCAGTACTGTAATGGAGGGAAGCATGGAGACCCTGGGTGGCCTGATGAGCCCAGGAAACTTCCTACAGGGTTAATTATAAGATGAGTCTTGATGAGTGAGTAGAAACTGGCTGGGTAGGAACAATGTGGGGGGTAGGGAAAGTGGGCATTATTTCAGCTCCATTTAGTGAGCACCTGCTCCATATATCAAACCCCTTGAGAGGTAGTAGTTGTATGAAAATAAGAAACACAAGAACCCTACTGCTGAGGAACTGGAGGCCCAGAGAGTAAAGTGACATGCTCAGAGTCACACAGCACATCAGGAGCAGAGCAAGGAGTGGAACTCTCCAAGTCCTAACTTTCCCCACCCTTCCTGGGCATGACTGGAGGACAGCACTAGGCAGCTGGTGGGAACATGGTTCCCCACTCTGAGTGTGCCCACACAGGCTGGTTCCAGGCCACTCCCTCTCTCTGACTCCTCAGCATGAATGGATATTGGATATGCCTTTGATTTCTGTTTTCTGTTCCTTTCTCTACCTCTCAGATTGGAGACTGTGAAAGTGTCTGCCACCAAGTAAGAAGACTAAGGCAGGTATCCAGGCCAGGTAGTGCTGAGGGAGGGTTTTGCTGAGATACCTGAAGAAGCCAAGTCCAAACAAACATTAACATAGCACATGTGATGAAGCCAGGGTCTGAGACAGAAAGCAGCTGTGTGTCACCTGCAAGGTGCAGGTGGGAGTGGGGAGAAGGTCAGAAGCAGGGGAAGGAGGTTGATCTATATGGCTGGCTTTCTTATGACCTAGCTTTGGAGGTCACACAGAATCACTTTAGCTGTACCCTATTGGTCAAGGTAGTTAGTTGCAAGCACCTGCCAGATCCAAGAAGAGAGGACTTAAATTCTCCCTCTTGGTGGAGAGGCAAGTTTCTAAAAGAGTATGCAGGATGGGCGATACTGTCGCAGCCATTTTTGGAAAATATGATTTCCCATACCACTTCGCAGCTTCTATTTTCACTTCCTTTATGGTATCTTGCGATGAACAGGAGTTCTAAACTCTATAGTAGTCAAATTTTTTACACTTTTCTTTTCCTTTATGTTTGTATTTTTCAATGTCTTGTTTAGGAAATCCTTCTCTGTATTAAGTTCATAAAGGACTGCTTCTATATTTTCTTCTAAAATTAACAAAAGAAGTTGGCACTCACATTGAAGTCCTCGATCCATCTGGAATTGATTTTTGTGTATAGTGGTGTAAGGTGCAGATCACACTTTATTTTTTCCAGAAGGATAATCAGAACCAGAAGTGTCAGCACTGTTCAGTGAATAGTCCTTTCTTCACCTAGAATGCAGCTCTCATATATCAAGTTTTTTTTTTTAAATCATGAACGAACATTGAATTTTATTGAATTCTTTTCATTTTCATCTATGAGATGAAAATACAGCTTTTCTTCTTTAATCTACTATTGTTGAATATTTGGATAAGATTCAGCTGTGAATGACAGAAACCCAATATAACAGCAGCTTAAACATAAAGGAGTTTGTCTTTGTCACATACAAGTCTGGAGTAGGCAATTCAATGACAGTTTGACAACTGTGCTCCTGAAAGTCCTCAATGTCCCAGGCTCCCCCAGTTTGTACCGTCACCTCTCAAGGAGGCTTGCCTCCTGATCCAAGATGGCGCTTCTGTAACACAGTCACCTGCTGTAGGGATTGGAGGACCATAGGGTGAAGGGCTGGCCAGCTGGCTCTCAAGAAAGGCTCCTGGAGTCTGGTGCCCTAGACTTTGCTTGTATTTTATTTGGTATTTTTACATATATGTTCATAGGTTCTATAAGCTTATGATTTTCCTTTACCTCACCGACTTTGATATTTGTATGGAAAAGTTATATAAATTTGGTTTATACATTCCTTGAAGGTTTGGCATTGCTTGTAAGAAAAACTCTTCATCTTGTGAGTTTTGTTGTGGGAAGATTTTTAAAAATTCTTTTTAGCAATTGCACATTTATAGAAAAGTTGTAGATAGGATACACATAATTTATTTTTTTCCAAGTGAATATTTTATTGTTTCCCACAAACAAGGATGTTTTCCTACATAACCAGAATAGGGCCATCGAAATCAAGAAATGAACATGTATATATTACTATGTTACTGTAATACTTAGATTTCATTAATGTGTCTCCAGTTGTTCCAAAATGTGTTATTTCATGTCTCTTAGTGTCCTTCAAATTGAAACAGTTCCACAGTCTTTCCATGACTTTTATGACCTTGATACTTTTGAAGATTATAGGCCAGTTATTCAGTAGAATGCCCTTCAGTTTGGGTTTGTCTGATGTTTCATCATGATTTGATTAAGGGTTTCAGTCTTTAGCAGGAATATCACAGAAGTAACTCTTTTTTTCTCATTGCACCGTATCAGTGGCACCTAATTTTAGTTTGTCCCGTTACTGGAGATGTTCACTTTGATTATTCAGATGGTGTTTGCCAAGCTTCTCTGCAGGAAAATTACTGCAGAAAATTATTTCTTTTCCATTCGTAATGAAAAAGTATTTCACGGGGAAGTATTTTGAAACTATATAAATATTCCATTCCTCATCAAATTTGTCCTCTCTCCTCCTTTCTTCCCTCTCTCTCTGACAGTTTGAACTCATGGCTTCTTATTTTATTGAATGAATTGTAATCTGTTACTATTGTTATTTATTTTGATGCACGAAGTGTTCCAGAATTGACCAGTGACTTCTGTGTCTTTGTTATATATAGCCCCATAATTCTTTTAGCACTTCTGCACTTTCCAGAACAATGAGCTGTTCCAGGCTCATCTTGTTCTTCCCCTGTCCCAGACCTAGAATAAGCCATTTCTACAAGGAGCCCTGGTACCTTTTAGAAGCCAAGATCTAAGTTTCAAGGGTGCTCATTACTATTGGGGTGTTACTGTTCCCAGGTCCTCTTGATAGAGAGAGCTAGAAAGCATATCTATCTGAAAAAACTATGAGTTCACAGAATGGATTAGTGTTCAATCCAATAACAGAAGACTAATTCTCTTTTTCTCTTTTTCCATATTTGTGACTTCCTCCTGTAATAGTAAGAACCTGGCTCTCATCATCCTTAATATATTTACTTGTTTGATCATATATAACCAACTTCCCGTCACAGTCAGTGTCCCCTCCTTCATGGGGACACTTCCTCATCATTCTGTGTTCTGCTATCCTATGCCGGGCCAGCCTCCCCGTGGGCCCAAGGCCTAGCAAAGGGGAAGTAAAAGTCAGCGTTTATTTACTAACCCACTCGATGCTCAGGCTTTCTTGAATAGCCCTGGCCAAGTCTTAATCTATGAAAATCTCTTAATTTTGAATTGTTATAGAAGAGGAAACCATTTGCTTTCATAACTGAGAAGAGAATTTTAAAAATAATTCCAAATAAGGAAAACACACACCTAAAGATCCACATAGAAATCCTGTATCTTCAGAGTACATTGCTGGATTCCTGATTTGAGATCCTTTTTCTAAGATGCATGCGATGTTTCCACAGCTTTGTGAGAGAGTTCACTAGGGTAGTTACTCATCCCTGATAACTACAAACCGTTACTAAGCTCACTCATTGCTGTAATTCTGATGCCCCTGCTCTGCATGGTTCCTGACTGACAATTGTGGCGACTTCTGGTATCTGTTGTTCACAACTATACCATCTCCTTCCTTGCTGCCAGCAGACATTTCTTGAGTCTGCCAGTGTGCTTCCTCTTGACTCACTGGTTTTAATCTGAAGAACTCTGAGGAGCCAAATCGCCAGGCCCAATAAAAGCATGTGGAAATGGAAATCTGTGTTAGTATTTGTTCAGCCCACACCAAACCTGGCTTCTCTACCTCTCGCCACTGCCAGACCACCAGCTTAGGGAGAGGCCAAGTGCTCACTGCTCCAGGTGTCCTGGGTGTCCCTGCCGCAGCAGCCCAGCCTATGGGTGAGACCTTGGCTCTCTCTTTCTGTTCCCTTTGGGACTTTCCATGGGGCTCTCAGCTTTTCTCCAGGTTTCATTTTCCTTTCACTATCTTTGTCACCTGGATTCTAAGCCCGATTTTGCCACTGATTTGCTGGGCCTCAGTTTTCTCATCAGGAAAATAAGAGAGGGTTGAATGTGAAAGATTCTAAGGTCCCTGCTGGCTCTGCCTTCTCTCAGTTACTATCTCTGACACATGGCCTTTTACTTGGCCACTTTCTGCTCCCTGTCTTATCACACACTTTCCTTTCTGCCTCTGATTCTCTCACAGTGTCTCTCTTTCCTCTTATTATGCCTTTATTTCCCTCTCTGAACATCTGCTTCCTATCCTGACTTTTCTTTCCTGAATCCATTTCTTTCTCCCTTTCTCTATTTCTACTGCTTCCGACACTATAGTCTCTATCTCTGCCTACCCTTCTCTCCAGCTTTCTACTTCTTTCCTGTATATGACAACTTTGTTCTGGATTCTGTTTCTCCTTCTTATCCCATTACTACTTAAGTCCTTGCCTCCCAAGTCCCTGCACAACATTGCTTTCTCAGCCTATTTCTGAGCCAATGTTTCTGAGCCCCCACTGCTTTCCTATCCCTGCCCAGAGCCCCTCTTCCCATTTGTGCCCTGACCAAAGGCTGAGAGCTGGAAGCAGGTGCCACGTGGCCCCTACCAGAACGAGGCTTCTCCCCGTAATGGATACAGCAGCTGTGTAGCTGGCTCCAGGAAGCATGTTGGGCCCAGTTGGCTGTCTCTATCTCAAAGAAGGCTCAGAAAATCAGACGCAGCACTCACTCATAGAGGGTGTCCTGGAGCAGGAGCCTGGGCAGTCGTCTCTCATTGGGAACTGCTACTGGCACTCAAGTTCACCTCAAGAGTGCTTCCTCTCTTTGAGTCTACTCTGGCCTGAATTTCCAGCTTTCAGCCCTTGAAATGTTCTCTATAAGGACATGAATTAAGACTCAGTAGGGAGAGAAAATTCTGACCCATCCATGGGTTAAGATCTGGCTTCATTCCCATCAAACCCACAAGTTCTGCACTTAACAGTCTGGTCCCATGCTTTCCAGAATCCAGATCTAACAGACATTTACTGGATGCCTCTCTACTAGTACCAGGCATACCTGTAACCCCATACAAATCCCACAGCAACCCTGGACACAGGCACAACTATTTTCCATTTTACAGTGAGGAGACAGGCTCCCAAGTTCACATGCCAATCAGAGGCAGAATTTTTAGTCCAGCGCAAGTCTGATCTGCCCATATTGTCCTCTATCCACCCCAACCCAACAATGGAAATTTAACAGTGGAAAGAGAAGCTGAGAGATTCTGTAGAAGCCAACCATTGATAGCTGATTCTAGCTCCAGAAAAGGAACAGCAGAACAAAAGTCAGTAAGATCTGATGTCCTAGTAGGTGCCATGTTACAGTTAGATCTCTGACCAAAGGCTTGGATCTGCATTTTAGGAGCGAGGGAGCGTGACTATCAGGGTTGAAAGACAGGCCACATCACTGGTAGTACAGCCTTAAATGAAGCAAGAAGGTCCAAAAGTCAGATATCAGAGCGAGGAGTGGCAGTGTCTGTTGGAAGCGGCCATCTGCTAGTACGGGGAGGAGCTGCCTCTTTCCCCAGCTCACTGCCCAGGCCCCTTGACATCGAGTCAGAGTGGGCTCCTCAGGCCTCCATAGCATACTGTACATTCCAGCCCTGTCCGTTCCTGTCCTGCTCCCAGCCTGTGGTTATTAATTCTATAGACACCGTGCTGGGCCTGCCCTGTCTGAGGTACTGGGGCCACGGAGAATAATTTGACAGTGCTTTAGGCTGCAAATTCTTAGCCCTATGCCCTCTGGGGCACTGGTGGGGGCCCACCTGGTGAGTGTGGCTCACTTTCTCATCATGGTTTTCTAGACTCTCCCATATACTCCTTGCTATTTGTTGCTGACTCTCTGTCAGCTGGCAGGTCTCTATTGCCTCTGGTCCTGCTTGATCATTTTTCTGGAGATTGGGGTAAAGCATCGGGCAGACTCAGCAACCTACACATGCTTGGTAAGGGGAGGAGCTGAGCTTCATCAGACCATAGGATTCATTCCATTGCCAGTGTTCCCGCCTCCTTTTGTGCCTCCACCCTCCACTAGGTTGCAATCCTATGCCTCCTCATCTAGATTATAGCAGGAGCCCTGGTTTAGTCACCTGTCCTCCAAGGACAGCTGGCATAAAGAAGATCAGAAAACATTGAAGTCACAGATGAATGAAGAAGTGAATTTTGACAAGCTGAATTCATGAATGAGAAGTGCCAGAGAAACTTCATCAAGAACAAATGCAAAGGTCCTGTTTGAGCTGGGACAGGTTGTTGGGCCCGGTGCTGACTTTCCATGTGGCACCCTGGTGAGCAGCACTAGAGGTTGCCGAAATCCAAAGATGGTCTTGGGCCTCATCAGAAGCAGGTTTAGATCAGGGCAGGTATGATCCCACTCAACTCTTCATTGGTCTACATCACTTCAGCAGGGTCTAGACACTGCCTTATGAGAAGAAAAAGTGTTCCCTCACCCCCACCTTTGGTTCTCTCCCAATTTCAAGGCCTGTCCCATACAAGCCACTTTCTGAAGTAGGAACACTGCAGAGTGGATGATATTCTTCCTCAGGATCAAGGCCACAGCCCAGGCCAGGAACGAGCTTATGATCTGAAACTCTCACTATGTTCAGGGCCGGACACTCCCTCGGCCCAGCAAGGTAGCTTGCTCCAGAAAACATTGGTTTTCTATTTATTTTTTGAAGCTTGTGGAACTGAGCTTGCCTTTCTTCAGGGTACCTCCTGCAGAAAAGCTCATTCTGAGACAATACAAGCCAGGCCTGGTCCCTGCGACAAATCCCTGGCAGGGGTCAGGAGTGACAGCAACACATAAAAAAATGCCAAAGGAAAAGCTCAGCCTCCTGAAACACTTTGTTAAGATGGCCAATTCATACCAGCCACTGGAGGAGATGAAAGTCAAGTTCCACATTAAAACATTAATTTCCCACATTACAGAAGTGCTCCTGGAGCTCCTGGACAGGCTGTTGAGTGGGTAGTTGGTATTCACCCTAATGGCAGGATTGGCTCACTTAACTCTGTCACTAAGAATCTTCCCCCGTCTCTGAGCGCTTCCCCCTTGAAAACTTCCACACTTGCCTAGACCTGTCTCCATTCCCCAGAACCACTTTTATTCTAGTAGAATTTTCTGTATTCTCATAGAAATCTCATTAGGTCCTTACAGACCATCATTACTTTCCACTTTGTACTTTCTGGGTGGCTTTGGGTAAGTCACACAAACTTCTCTGAGCCACGAATGCCTCACCAGTGAGTGTTGAGGGCCTTTAGTGTACTTTAGCTCCATGTCCATGTGTCCTCTCCTCTTTGGGGAGCACCTTCACATCCACTATATTGTTTGTCTCCTCTGTAGCCCTAAGGAGACTTAAGACGCCCATTTAACTGGAGAGGTAGCTAATGCCCAAAGAGGCCAAGCATGGTGCAGTAGAAACAGTCTTTGGGACAGTCTGGAGTGTATCTTATTTAATCCTCCTGACAAGCCTAGAAGGTACACTTATTTTTCCATTTTATAAAAGGGAACCAGGCTCTGAAGTATGAAGTACTCTCCCTAAGACCCCTGGCACCAAGGGTCGGTCTCTAAGCCTGTGTCCTTTACACTTCACCTCTACTCCCTACAGATTCTGACCTGTCCTCTTTGTCTCAATTCTTTCACCTGCCAAAGCTGTCAACAAGCTATAGGCCAGGCCCAGTGTTGGCTATAGGTGTACTCTCCTGCAAGATGCTTTTTACTGCCAAGAAACTCCAGTTTAAGCCAATTATTGGAACGAAGGTGCCCTCTACTGGATAAATGCTAAAATACCAGCCTGAGTGCACAAGTATATGAATGTCTTTTTCTGATGAGCATTTATTTCTTCATCCATATATCTATCAACCTTTTGATTCACCCATTCACCTACCTATCCATCTACCCATATGCCCCACATATCCATCTATCCATCCATCCATCCATCCATCCATCCATCATCCCGGTTTCACTGATATCTTATAGGCATCACCCTCATTCACTGAGACTCTCATTGCAGCACCCCCACCTCCTGCTCTGCACCAGGACTTGTGCAAGCCTCAGTGACACAGAAACAGAAACAAGAAAGCCCCATATTATGTGCCCCTCTCCTTTTTGTGGAGCATCTTCACATCCATTATATTGTTTGTCCCCCCTGCAGCCCTAAGAGGACTTAGGATGCCCATTTAACTGGAGAGGAAGTTGATGCCCAGCGAGGCCAGGCATGGTGCAGTAGAAACAGTCTTTGGGATAGGAACTGGTTTCAAATCAGGGCTTTGTCATTTACTAATTCTGGCACCTCAGTGAAGTTTCTTAAACTACATGAACCTCGATTCCTCATCTTTAAAGTTAACTCACCCAACTTAATATTTATTGTGCATATACTATGTACCAGGCTTGGCTTTGGGGGTTAAACAGTGAACAGGACTGGACAGCTCCTATTCCTCCAAATCTTACACCATAGAGGTTAGAATGAGGCTTAAATGAAATGAGATATGTCACAGTGCCATATAAATGTCACTTATGTCATGTCATTGTTATTACCTATGTGAGGGACATGGAAGATTTGGGGATGTTTTCCTGTGAAAAGAAAAGGTGAGGGAATGGTTGATGTTATGTATGTTTATTCATTTGTTTTTAAAGTGGCACATTTTGGGGTTGAGGGGATGCATTCTGGAGCTAGGCTGCCTCTTTCTAAACCCCGGACTCTGTCCCTTAAGAGCTGCGTGATCTTCAGCAAAACTATGCTGAAGATCTCTCCATTTCTCTTCAACAAAATGGAGATAAAAAATTCAACATATACTTATGTATATTTAATAAGTGCCAGGTGGGGTCTTGGGGGCCCAGCCATGAACAAGACAGGGAAGGGCTGTCCTATCTCATAGGAGTGTGATTATTAAATAAATCATTACATGTTAAGCACCTAGAACAGTCCTAACTGAATGTGTACTGTGTATTTGCTATTTTGATTATCCTGACTGTTTCAAAGGCTCTATGGATGTTTTTTATTGGTACTTCATGTTGATGACACTTCTTGACTATTTGGGGTTGATGAGGAGGACAGAGGGCAGGCTTGCTCTTTTGGCAGAGAAAGTAGAACAGGGGTCCAGGTGTTGAGGTCAGCGGGAGGCAGATTTTCAACTCAACATGACAGAAACTTTACTAGCTAAGTGGCCTACAACTGGACAGCCAACCCAGGGAGCATTGAGTGGCCAGTGATCAGTGAAAATGTGCAAACATAGGTGGAGCTACCACAGGGAGTTCCTGCTCTGTCTGAGAGGTGGCATAGAGACCACTTAAAGCTCTTTCCTCAGTTAATGGCTTCCATTTTTCTGGGACAGATGGAGGGAACTCTAGCATCCCTGGAGAAAGTCCCCAAGATGGAGATGAACCAACCAAAGCAGTACTGTCTCCTGTCGATGGCCATTAGAGCATCTGGCTGCCACCTCCTGGTCTCAACCCTGATGCCAGGCAACTGCCCTCTGCTTGGCCCTTTCTGGTCCTAGACATGCACTCCCCACAACTTGCCTCAGCCAGCTGTTCCAGTAGATGTTGTGGCATAGACCAAACCTTCCCTGCCAAACCTTGTCCAAATGGTATATTTACAAGCAAAATAAACAGTCATTGTGGCGGTAAGCCTTTAAGTTTGAGGTGTTTTCTAGTATTAAATAACTAGAGCGCAACACCTCCTTGAACCCTTCCTTGCCTCTGCCCAAGCAGTTCATCCCTTCCTTTAGCTCTGTGCACACTTTGCACTTTCTTCTATAAGAGCTGTTATTGACACAGGACGTTCCCTCTGGAGGCAAACTCCAGATCATGGCCCCCATAGAAACCATGTCTGATTGCAGGGCTGGGCACCCAGGACAAATTGCTTAAAGGCTAAGTTTGGTAAGATGAATCCTGGCAAGAGCAGGGCTTGAAAGGCTGGAGATATTGAGTGAATGGCAGAGTAGAAGGTGTGGGGCCCTAGCCTGGGGCGGACCACTGTGAATGGAGTCTCCTGAGGTCCTTGGATGCCCACTGCAGGAGGTGCCAAGTCAGGCAAATGAACAGACTTCAGAAATAGTATGTCTTCCAGATGAAAGGAGATTTGGGCTCAAGTTTGATCCCAAGCCTGCTTGTCAACTGCGTGTGTTGACCTTGACCTTTTCCTTTCAGGCATGTAGCCAACATCTGGATGTACTTGAACTCTCTGGTTTGCACATTTGATTGTGTCACTTTTTTTTTTTTCCTTAGGTGACCTCCTCCAATCTGCTCCTGGGAAAACCTCCCTTTCTTCAAAGCCTCATGGGCTAAAGCTGCCTGACCCCTGACTCTTTCAGGGTAAAATGATTGTGCCGATGTCTTCCATTTGCCCATCTAGATCCTCTGTCTGCTCTTCCCAACCCCGTCTGGGCCCCAAGAAGCTGGTCTGTATGAACAATACCATCGGGGTCTCTTACCTCACCGAATGAGGTTGAAATGCCAGAACTTCCCTGGAATACTATAAAGGAAAAAGTCTGAAGGCTCAGGAAAAAGGACACATAGATCTATTGCATGCCTCCTGCTCACATCCTTAGGAGAAGCTGAGGACACCCCCTTCACCAAAGCATTAAGGAATATATTCATGGGAGTGTGGGTGTGTGTGGCGGGCATATCACCATCCTTGAAAAGCTTCATGGTGGTTGCCCCTCGTAAGCCAGAGGGTGCCATAGTGGGTGTTGTAATGGAAGTTCCTGATCTCAGTGTGAATAATGGGAGCCCAGATAGATGGCAGCACTTAACCATCATAAATAAGATGAACACAATTACCATAATAAGCCACAGATATGGAGTGGTTATCAGTTATTCGAATGGTTTAGGAATCTGTGGGAATGGCTAATTAATTACAGGGTCCCAAGGGGAGAAACACATGGAAGGCTTCCAAGGTGCTGCTAGACATATACAGAAAGAAAATTTCTGGGTATGCTGGGTAGAAACCTATCCCGAGTCATCACTACGTGAATGTGTTGCCTCTTACCCAGGTCTCAGACTGAGCAGCTCACAGGTTCAGAGTGCTGACTGAGCAGGATTCTGGGTCCCTTTGAGGAAAGTCTATTTCATAAATTTCTTTCCAAAGGGTTCTGGGGTTACTTACCAGGGTGACTGTTCTCTGAGAAAAGGGAAATACCCAGCCCTTCCAGGAAGTTGCTAGATACTGGCTCTGTTGCTGGCTTTGAAGAAGCAAGCTGCCATGAATCTTACTGCCAACAACTTGAGGGAGTTTGGAAGGGACCCATCCCTACTCGAGCCTCCAGATGAGAAATCAGCTTTGAATGACACCTTGATTGCAGCCTGTGAGACCCTGAGCAGAGGTCCTAGTTAAACCGTGCCCAGACTTCTGACCTACAGAAATTGTAATACATGTGTGTTAAGTTGCTAAGATTGTGGTAATTTGTTATATAACATGAAAACTAATATAATGCATGATATTTTAAAATGCTGGTTTTATTTAGAAAAAATCAGAATACTGAATGCTGAAGAAGATATGGCAAAACTTATACACTGTTAATGGATATTAACAGTTTTTCTTTCATATAAAAGTTTTAAACATACACAAAAGTAGGAAGAATAGTATTATGAACCCAAGTACAACCATTGCCTAGATTCGAAAAGTAAGATTTTTTCTATATTTCATTTATCCCCCCTTTTGTATAATAATTTCAAATAAATCCCAGACATCACATCATTTCCCCTACATACATTTGAGTATACATACTTGAAAAAATGTCTAATTTCTTACATAACCACCTTGCCATTATCACACTGTGAAAAACTTAAAAATAACCTGTATCAGCTAATGCTCAGTCCATATTCAAATATCTCCAGTTATCTAAAAAATATCTTGACTCAATACATTTTTTTTTTTGTAACTTACAATATAAAGCAGTATGTAACAAGAGCCTTAATAATGTTCCTATTCTTTGATACCAGTATGGCTATTCCTGAGAATTTTTCATAAAGAAAAATTCAAAAGATGAAAAAGCATATCTATTAAAGAATTATTTATAATGGTGAGAAATTGCAAACAAATCAGATATATAGTGTATCAGTCAGGGTACACTCTTGAAAACAGTCCTTACCAGTAGTTGAATAGTAGGAAATTAGAATGGGGACGTGATTGCAAAGTTGTTGGGATATGAAACAGTTCAGAGATTGGTAACAGCAGGATGCCTCTCCTACTCCTGGTGGTGAGAGACAAAGGGAGGAAGGAGGCTGGGGTACCTACAGCCTTTTTTGGGACAGAGAGAGAGAGAAAGAGAGAGAGAGGGAGGGAGGGAGAGAGGGAGAGAGGGAGAGAGGGAGAGAGGGAGAGAGGGAGAGAGGGAGAGAGGGAGAGAGGGAGGGAGAGAGAGAGAGAGAGAGAGAGAGAGAGAGAGAGAGAGAGATCTCCTGGCTTCTCCCTTTCTTCTGTCTTCCAGTTTCCTGTGAGTGTCTCCTGTTGGCTGAATCTGACTGAGACCAGTGGCAAAGGATGCTGGGAAGTGAAGTTTTCAGGGTCAGCTCCCTGGGGGATAGATAACCTCCCTCTTGGGAGCCCAGTCAGCTTTGGGCAGGTCAGAGAACGAATCTGAGAGCAAGCAGGCATATGTCTAACACATCAACAGGGGCCATAAGACCCTTCCAGAACAGGATAAGGGCTAAATATAAATATCCAATGAAAAGATAATTACTAAGTTATGAAACATCTACTGAATGTGTTCCTTAACCATCGAAATTATAATGATAAAGATTGTATAACAATATGGAAAACACATATGGAATTATACTATAACATTATTACCTTTCTTTACTTTTTCTTTTTTATACCACTTACCACTTTTTGACATAAAAAACAATGCTACTTTATCATGTTTATTGTTTGTTGACTCACACATCACTCCCTACCCCTGATATAAAGTTAGTTCTGTGAGGGGCAAAATCTTTGGGCTTTTTTTGTTTATTTTTTAGCTTTATTTATTTAATTTGTATGTGTCAAAATACACTTTTATTTCCAAAATGGTGGGTTTTGGGAATTTTTTTCTTTGTTGATGTATCTCAGGCAAACAGTGCCTGAAACATAACTGGTGCTCAGTAAATATTGTTGAAGGAATAAAGAGATGTGAAGAAGGCAAAACGTAACACCCACTTCACAAGGTTGTTGTAAGGGTTAAATGAGATGGGGTACGTAGGATCCCTACCACATAGTAGATACTTAGTGTACTTAGTGAAGGTTAATTTCACTTAGGTAGAAGAGAGTAGGTGGAGAAAGAAGAGGTGAAAGTCCACTCATTCACCCTAAAAAGGAAGAGAGAAAAGAGTACATTATAATTCCCAAGAATCAATGTGGTGTGATGAGCAGAAGCCTGGGCCTATAATCACCCCTTCACTTACTAGCTCTGTGCCCTTTGTCAAATAACTTAACTTCTCCAGGCTGTATTTTCCTTATCTTTAAAGTGGGAACACATTAATAATAAAACCTATCTCAGAGGATTGAATCAATGGTGGTCAGCATAGGCCTTGGCACTTAATGCTCAATAATGCTGGTTTCTTTAGTGCTGGCTCATCCCTTCCTCCTGGGAGTCCCAGCCAATCCGGAGCTGTCCGGAGTGCTGAAGATATTCTCCCTCCCTCAGGTCCTCTCTCCTTCATTTTCTCCTTCCTTTCTGGCTTGGCTCCCCAGAGCCTTAGGGTTTGAACAGATCAAATTTTCCAAGTGGCTTCTTCAGGCTCCTGCGGGGGACAGGGAGAGATGAGCCATATATGAAGCACTTCCCAGGCAGGAGTCTCTGGAAGCTGAAGGGCAGCAGAAGTGGTGACTGCCCAAGCAGTGGTGGCAAGGGGAGCTCCCCAGGCCAGAGCCTGTTTGAAGAGCTTGACATCTGAGGGCTCTGGTTCAAGAACCTTAGGATCTCCAAAGAGGCAATGAATTAGCTCCAACTGCACAACATGGCAGGTGGGTCTTCAGGAAGCTTGCCCTGAAGGAAGGCAAAAAGGACCAGGTTGGGGGTCAGAAGAGTGACCTTTGGCTACAGAGGTTGAAGGAAAACCCTATCTTTCTTCCCTGTGTTCTTATCACCTTCCCTATTTTGGTCATTTGTCTGTTAATACAGTTAAAAGAATCTTTATCTTTTGGGGTTATGATAGTATGGAGTTGACTAACTCCATGAACTTGCCTCTGAGACATGCAATCTGGCTAATCTTTGGTGTCCATCTCCTTGAGTGTAAAAATACAAATGGTCTCTCCCAAGGAGGGTGATGTATTAATCCATCATGCTGGAGGTGGCATTGGCAGCCCACATACTCCTTGGGGAAGGGTTGTGAGAGGGGACATGGCCAGCTTCAGAGACAAAAGTCACCTATTTCTTGATTTTTATTGACAACTAGAACATCAGAACTGAAGGATCTCTGGAGACCTAAACATCTAAGCTAAGTCCTCCTTGTGTATACAGGAAAAACTGCAGCACAGAAAGAGGTGTAGACTCCAACCCACAAATCAGCAGCAGGGCTGGGACTAAAGCGAGCTCCTGACCTGGCCCCAGGCTGAGCCTGCTACAGGACTGAGCCTTCTGTGAGTCCCTGCAGCCCATAAACAGAAGAATTCCTGGGACACTGAGCACTGCCAGAAGGACCACAGGGCCAGGGGATCCTGCTGCTGCTTTGAAGGACTGAAGGAAAGCTCTTTTAATTTCTCCTTTCTGTGCCTCGGTTTCCCCATCTGTACTCAGAGGAGTTGGTTTAGATGTTTAGATCTTTAGGGATTCTTTAGCTCTGATTTTTCTAATTGTTCAATAAAAAAGGTAATTTCTGCCCTTGACTAGGAGGTGAAAATTCAAGCCCCAGTCACAACTTAGCCTTAACTTTCAGTGAGACCTCAGACAAGTTGCCATTCCAACCAGAGTCAGTTTCCTCCCCTAAAAAAGAGGGTAAGAGGTCACTTCTCAGGGTTTCTGGGAGGACAGACAAAGCATTGGATCACAGGTGCTTTGGAAAGTACAAATTGAGGGAAGATGTGGCTGTCATTAACATCAGCTGCATATGCTTATGCTCATAACCAGGAATGATTAGCTCTCTATGAGCCCAGAACTTGGCCAGCTGCTCTGAGGGGCTCATCAGGAGAGGTGGGGATGTTAGGAGACCACTTAGAGCATCACAGCAGAAGAGAAGGAAGGGTACAGAGGGCTCCTCAGAGGTTCACAGAAGAGCAGCCACCCCAAGTCCCTGGACCTGAGCGGGGAGAACGGTAGCAACACAGGCCCGAAGGAACCACGGTTGGCCAGTCCTGCAAACTGGCTTCTTTAACAGATGGGAGGCTGAGGCTTTGAGAGGGGCAAAGGCAGGACTGGACTGAAATTTAGGCCTTAACCTCCCTGTCCAGCTCTCTTTACACTACAATGCACCTGCCTCCCCTCTAGGATCCAAAGATAGTGACGAAGGTGATGGTGATAACTGTCATTTATTAAGTACCTATTTACTTCCATTTAGTGAGTACTACTTACCTACTTAGCACATCTCCATTGTAGGTTCTCTACTCATTTCGGTCTCACCACAACTCTTCCAGGTAGCTCTTCCCATCTCTACTTTACAGACAAGGAAACTGAGGCACCGAGAAGTTAAGCACCTTGCCCCAGGTTAGGAGCTAGTGAGTCGTAAAATCAGGATTTAATCCTCTGTGAGAGTTCAACATCCTTCTTATTCCTCTGCTCGAAACATAATTTCTAAAGAGCTACTCTGCACAGATCGTCGCTGTTGGCTTCGGGACGGCGTCCTCTTACTCTCCTGATCTATACTTCCAAGTACAGGCTGGTTCTAGCTGGGTCTCCCCTGGTAAGCCCACCCTGAGCCTCTTCAGGAGGACCCCAGATCCTCCCCCATCAGTCCTGCCAACTGCCTATACTGTGGTCAGCTCTACTTTTGGCTGAGACCCATCTCCCTGCCAGTCTGGCAGTTTCTGAAGTGTGAGATGGGATAGTTTGCCTTCCTGGGGCACCCACAGTGGAAGGCTGCTGGCTGTGTAAGTGGTGCAGGAGGACTTGGCTGAGTCCTGTGGGTGAGAGACGGGCAATGGCAGGAATGCAAAATGAGGCCAGGCAGGAGTTTCAGGGCTGTAGGATGGGCATTGAGGTCCTGAAACAGTAAAATGAAGTGGAGAATTCCCCAGTCCAAGTGTCCTAGTCAAGGAGGCCCAGTGTGGGTGACAGACGAGCTGAACAGATTTTTCCAAATCCTGTCTCTCTGCCACTCCATTCAGTTTCCCTTAGTGTCCTCATCTGTACAATGGGGATAGAAAGACATTTGTCTGCACAGGGCTATAAGGGGATCAGAGATGTGACTTTGCACATGCAACGTGAACCCTCTTGCCACATATACACAATGAGGGAGCTACAGTACCCAGGTCCTGCTTATGCTATGGGGCCCATAGAATCCGGCAGAGTCAAGTGCTGTGAAATTGTTCTGGGCTTGAGGGTAAGAGGCAGGGAGGAGCACCAGGAGAATTTGGTCCACTTTGGAGGATGACTGCAGGAAGAATTAATAGTAACAGATTGTAAGAGGCAGGGTTTACTGAATGCCTAATTACCAGGGACTGTACTAAGTGCTTCACATTATGTCGTTTAATCATCACATTAACTTTATAAAGTAAGTTTCATTATCCACACTTTACAGAAGAGGAAAATGAGGCTTGTCAGAGATTGGCCTAGGGCCACACAAATGGGAAGCAGTGCACAGGTCTGGCCAGCTCGGACTCCAGAGCCCATGTGCCGAGCCATTGAGCTCTAGCCCAGGACCCTGCATAGACATCATGAGGCTGTTAACCAGTCCTGGGGAGGATATTAGCCCCCAATGCTGGGGGTCCTCAGATATCATAGGTCCAAATCTCTCATTTTACCAATAAAGAAGCTGAGGTTCCTGGAGGAGGTATCTGCCTCAAAATCATGCAGGAAGCACTGACAGAAAATGCTAGAAAGGAAACCTTGTTCTTTTCCTCCTTTCCCAGGACTGCAGGGGTGCTTGTACCCTGAAGGTTGGTACTGGATGCTGCCACGCAGAAAGACCTGCCTGTCCTGCCAGGGCCCGTGGGGGTCTACTCTCGGCCATTCAATAACTGTCCCTTCCCTAACCCTTCTCTCTGTGGTGCTTTGGGGTGCCCTCCTGTGGGCTGGCTCTCTCCCTGATCTTGCCTGGGGGGCAAGGACCTTCACCTTGGGGGTACTGGGTCCCTGGGACTGTGACCCAATCTTTGCCCAGGCTCTCCCCAGTGCTGCTGCCCAACTGGCTGTGGACCGAGCCAATCAGGACTCCTCGCTGATGCTGAGCTTGCGGCTGGCTTCTGTGGTCCTCCCCACGGGCTGTGATACCCCTCATGCCCTGACCGCATTCCTGGCCCACAAGAACACCGTAGCTGCTTTTGTGGGTCCTGTCAATCCTGGTTACTGCCCAGCAGCAGCCTTGCTAGCCCAAGACTGGAACAAGACCCTCTTCTCCTGGGCATGTGGGGCTCCAGAGGGAGGAGGTAAGCTGGTGCCCACCTTGCCTTCAGCTGCCCACGTGCTACTGTCCATCATGAGACACTTTGGCTGGGCTCGCGTCGCCATTGTGTCCTCTCACCAGGACATCTGGGTGGCTATGGCCCGAGAGGTAGCCATGACTCTCAGGACACACGGGCTGCCTGTGGAGCTGGTGACCTCTCTGGGACCCGGGGAGCAGGGGGCCACGGAGGTCCTGAAGCAGCTTTGCAGCGTAGATGGCTTGAAAAGTAAGTGTATGTGGTATCTTCTTCCTACGGGCAGCCTTCATATGGTGGTTGATGGAGAGTTTCCGCAGCATCAACCCTGGGCTGAACACTTGACAATGACCCCACATTTAACCTCCCAGCAGCCATGTGAGCTAGTTCTGCTGAGGTCTGCACTTTGCAGCTCAGATAAGGGAAGTAATATGTCCACATCACACATTTGGCATTTGGTGTAGCCAGATTTTTGAGCTCTGATTTGAATGTTAGTTGTGAAGTAGAAGCCAAAGGCTTTGTTCTTGCCTGGTACAATGAAGGAAATGAAAGAGTAGAAGTACCTGAGCCTCGGGAAAGGAGTTAGATCCATTCTTAGTTTCACAGTGACTGGTCTCTAAGGGATGACTGTGGGGTGGAGGGACAGGTTTGTAAGCTGGTGGTTATGACAGAGAGGTCAAGACCATCCCAGGCAGCAGAAGCCTGGTGATCTGGAGAAGGCATGGGGCTGGTCCCTGGGAGGTCTGAGGAGGCTTCCTGGAGGAGGTATGGAGGGATGGGGTATAGAGGAGGCAGCACCAAAAAGACACAAGAAACCTGAGAATTAATCTACACTGGTGTTTTTTGAACTGTGAGTCATTTGTGTCAAGAAACCAGTCTGGTGAATCAACTAGCATTACAAACAAGGGAAGAAAGAGAATGAATAGAAAGCAGTAGAGAAGACTGGAATTGAGTAGAATAGAATGAAATAGAATCAAATAGAAGTAGTGAATATGAGAGTGCATTGCAGATAGCAGGAGAGAGTCTCGTTCTGTGAAACTTCCCTCCAATTTTGTGAGTATCAATTTTGCACACTCAGCTTTGAGAGCATACCAAGGTAAAATGTATTTATTACTGTTGAGTACTGGCAACGCAGTTTGAAAGCCACCGAGACTAACCACCAAGAGTTCTAGATTTGAGGAAGTTGAGGCCGGCACCAGTGAGGAGGGATGGGTTGGGCAGTCCCTGAGCTCCGGTGGCCAGTTAGTGAGTTAGAGCAGGGTGGAGCATAAGACATGGCTCAGGTGTGCCCACCACCACTCAGGAATGGTACCTCACTTCTCTGAGCCCCAGTTTTCCAGCAAGTGAAATGGGGATAATAAAACCTATCTCACAGGGTCGCGAGGAGCAGATAGATGTATGTGACTGCGTGCTTTGTAAACACCATTCAATCGAGAGTCACTGAGCGCTGTTCTGTGCCTGACCCTGGCTGGGCTCGGGAGGAAACAGCCGGGCCCTAGCAGTGAGGAGCTTGAGTTTGGCAGGAGACAGATGCCTATACAGGTGACAGAGGAGCCAGAGGCTAGGGGAGCTGATCTTCCTAAAGGTGAGGAGGGCTTCACAGGGAAGGTCACATCAGGGCAGGGCATGAAAATGAGAAATCGATTGTAGGTGGGAATGAGAGGGAATGCATTCTGGGCAGAGGGATCAGCTAGTACAAAGGGATAGAGGCAGCATGTTAATGGGCCTAGCAGAATGAACAGGTCACTTCTGTGTGGCTGGAGTACAGTGGAAGTGGGTGGGGGGAACCCAATCAGACTCCTTCTCCACCCTGTTTCAGGGGGTTGAGTCCCAGCCACAGGAGCCAGGAGGCAGAGTGGTTAGGGGTACATTTTCTGGAATCAGATTGCCAAGACCCCACTCCTGGCCCCACCTCCTACCAGCTGTGTGACTTCAGGCAAGTCACTAAACCTCTCTGTGCTATAGTTTCCCATCAATAATATGAGGCTAACAAAAGCCCCTACTTCATAGGGTTGTGAAGATGAAATGGACTATGGCAGATAAAGGGATTACTACAATGCCACTCATGCAGTGCGCCCTGTTTACAATTAGTGCGGGTTTTTACCCTTTAACTGACCCACTTGTGCAGATCAGCGCTCCCTTGTGGCCTAGTGCAGAACAGTGGTTCTGACTCCTCATAAGGGAGATTTGGTGAGAAGCTGAACAGAAACCTGGCAGAGACTGGGTAAAGGAAGCCCTGGTTCTGTTTCCCCCCAGTCCTGTGCAGCTCTCTTCGAGGGCCCTCCCCATTATTCTGGGGCCAAGAGGGGGTGGCTCCTGCCCATGGCTTACATAGCATGGCCACCCAGGGGCTCAGCAGAGGCAGGGACTCCAGGCTCTTACTTCCCCATGCCCCTTGGCCTTCCTTGGTTGCTCCATGTTCCTGCATTTTCTAGAGAAAGGATTGCAGTAGGAACGTGGGCCACATCCAAAGCAAGTGGTGGCCCTTTTTTGGCGGGCATTGCAGCCCTGGTCAGGGACCCAAGATGCAGAGAACCTTTACTTTGGGCAGATATGTGGGACCCTTACCTTGGGCAGGGCTCCCTTCTGGGTGCCTGGGTGTGAAATTGGCTGCCTTATTACCTAGGGCTGATTTCTTTTACTATGGTAAAGGGGGATGCATTCGTGTCCGCTTAGACCTTGAGGGTGCCACCCAGGGCCACAGTCGGGATTATAAACTGATGGTACATGAATAAACAAAATGTAGTCTATACATAGAGTGGAATATTGAGCAGCCATAACAGTGAATGAAATACTGATTCATGCCACAATGTGATGAACCCGGAGAACATTATATTAGTGAAAGAAGAAAACAGCCACAAAGGACCACATACTGTATGATTCTACTAATGTGAAATGTCCAGATTAGGCAAATCGATAGAGACAGAAAGTAGATGAGTGGCTTACTGGAGTTAGGGGGAAGGAGTAGTGGGGAGTGGCTGCTAATGGGTACAAGGTTGCTTTTTGGGATGATGAAAATGTTCTAGAATTAAATAGTAATGATGGTTACACACTATGTATATACACTGAGTTGTATACTTTTTAAAGGCTATATTTGATGGTATATGAATTATCTCAATTTTTAAAATGCTTAAAAAATCAGATTATAGTCCGGGAGCCAGCCTACCCAGGTTTAGATCCTGGCCATGCCACCAAGGGGGTTATATACCTGGGGTAACTCCTTAACCTTCTATGCCTTGGTTTCCTCCTCTGAAAGTAGAGATAGTGATAAATATACTTCTCAGTGCTGTTATAATATCAAATGACTATTTGTAAAAGTACTTTAGGACAACACAGAGCAAGCTGTCAATAAATAGTAACAATTGTCAGAGTCAGCAGGGCAGAGGGAGGGTGAGAAGTTAGTCAAAATGATTGGGCATGCAGGCTGAAAGGGATATATTAATTCAAATCTATCTTCAGTCGAGGGGGATCTTTTTTGCACCAGGCCAAACCCAGATTTGGTGGCGTTGGCTGTTATCTTTATAGAGGGAACAGATAAAGGGGACAGTCCTCCTTTCCCCAGACTGATAGGGAGGGGTCTGGGCAGTGGCTGCATAGGAGTAGGGATGAACCTAAGAGTTCTGAGCAGCTCTCCAGGGCCAGAGACTTCTGGGTTTCAGAGAAGGCCTATGAAGGTGAGACTGTCACCTCTGTCCCCAGTCGTGGTGCTGTGTATGCACTCAGCGCTCCTGGGTGGCTCCGAGCAGACAGCCCTGCTGAGGCGAGCGTGGGCCCAGGGCCTGGCAGATGGAAGGCTGGTCTTCTTGCCCTATGACACCATGCTCTTCTCCTTGCCTTACCGCAACCGCTCCTATCCCGCCCTCGGCCACTTGGGGCCCCTGCAAGAAGTCTATGACGCAGTGCTCACCATCAGCCTGGAGTCTAGTCCCATGGATAAGGCCTTCGAAGCTGCTGGGGCCAATGAAAAGGTGGCTCTCCACCTGGAGACAGAGCAGGTAGGTCGGTGCAAGCCCACACAAGGCCCTGAGAGCAGGGCTATGGGCTGGTATGCTCCTCACTCCAGGCCTTCCTGGGCCTAGCCAGCTGCCAACTAGTCCTATCTCCACTGTGGGCATGTGACCCATCTCTTATTTGACAAAGTGTCTCTCTACCTTGTCCCTGGTGGACGGACTCTCTCTCTTTTGCTCTCATAGGGGTGTGTGTGTGTGTTTTCTTTCTTGCTTTCACTCTTTCGGCTTGCTTGATCAATTCTCCTCTTGTGTCTGTTTTGCTTCTAGTTTTCTGTCTCTGACTCAGTTCATCCAATTCTGATTTCTGGCTTAGCTGCTCTTTCTCTTGCAGCCATTCCTCCTTTCCTTTATCTATATCTCTCTAGCAAATTGTGAAGATCAGAGAGAGTGTCGGGGATGTGAGAGAGCAGGAAAGTTTTGGATGTCACTGGTGTGAATCTGAAGAGTGTTGGGTGGGTGGTGCAGCTGCCCACTCAGTTTTAGCTTATAGGATTCAGCTGCTTGAGTGTCTCTGAGACAGCTGCTTCTTGATGATAAGGATATAATGGTGTCTGGAAGTGACAACAGGGATGCAGAAGCTGATGGAGGGTCATTCAACCCATCATTCATCTGACAAAAGTGAATTGAGTTCTTCTCATGTGACACTGTGCCAAGCATCAAAGACACAATAAAGGACAAGACAGATCTAGCCTTCGAGGAGCTCCCATTCTGTTAAGGCGAGACAGACAGTAGCCAAACAACCCAATAACCCAATTCATATAGTGATAATATCGCCAAGAAAATAAAACAGGATAAAGTGGCAGAGAGTGGCTAGGATGGAGTAGTGGGCAACAATAGTTAGGACAGGCAGGGAAGCCCACTGCAGAAGGTAGCACTTGAGCTGAGTGTTAAGTGATAAGGAGGCAGCCAGGTGAAGATCTGGGTGAAGAGCCACCAGACCAGGGAAATAGCAAGCACAAAGGCCCTGAGGCAGCATGAGCTCCGACAGCTAGAGGAACAGGCAGAGGGGAGTGTAGGATGGCTGGATTGTCATGAGGAATGAGGAGAAGGATCTGAGATGAGCGTAGGGCCTGATCATGTGGGGCATTGTAGGCCAGGTTAATGAGTCCGAACTTATAAGTGAAATGAGAAACCATCGGTGAGTTTTAAGTAAGAAAAGATTTGACTTATGTTTTAAAAAATCACTTTCGTTGTTTTATGGGGAATGGCCTGAGAGGGCAGGAAGCAAGGAGGCCTTTAGGAAGCTCCTATGTGGCCCAGGTGAGCAGAGAGAGGGCTCGGACCCAGGTGGAAGGAGTAAAGGGGATGAGAGGTCAGTTGAGCTGGAAATAAATTTTGAAAAAGCCAAAGAGACTTGGTGAGCTAGAAGAGAGAGATGAGCCAAGAATCAAGCAAGGCTTGAGAGGCACTGGGCAGGTTGTGGTTCTATTTCCTAGAATATGGGAAGAGGGGATGGGGTTGGTATGGTAGAGTCAGGCTGAAACTTGCAGAATCAGGAGTTTTGTTTTGGACATATTAGGTAAGTTTGAGATGCCTGTGAGACAACAGAGTCAGTGGTTGTGGTGGCCATGGAGAATGTGAGGCTGCTTAGTGGGGACAGAGGTAACAGTGGGATCAAAGAGAGGAGTATGTTGGTGGGGGGGCATTAAGGAGATGATAATTCAAACAGTTGCTGCTGGCAGGAGAGCCAGGACTCAGAGATGTCTGGGAGCCTGTGCCATGGGGTTATGGAGTTGAGGGACCTTCTCTTCCACAGGTGTCCCCACTTTTTGGAACCATCTATGATGCTGTTGTCCTGCTGGCCCATGCCCTGAACCACTCTGAGAGCCATGGGGCAGGGCTCTTGGGGGCCCACTTAGGGGACCACATAGGGTCTCTGGATGTAGCCGGCTTTAGCCAGAGGATCCGGACGGATGAAAAGGGCAGGAGGCTGGCTCAGTACGTCATTTTGGACACAGATGGTCAAGAAAGCCAACTGGTCCCCACCCACATCTTAGACACAGGCACATGGCAAGTACAGCCCCTGGGCAGGGCCATACACTTTCCAGGAGGGGCCCCTCCAGCACGTGACTCCAGCTGCTGGTTTGACCCCGATACGCTGTGCATGAGAGGTAATTCATCATCCATCCATACATACATCCACCCATTCATCTGTCCATCTGACCATCCATCCATCCATCCATCCATCCATCCATTTATCCATCTATCCATCCACCATTCATTCATAAGGCTTTCCATGTGGACAGTCAGATGAGAAACAGGAACAGGTGCAAAGAAAAGGCTTGACTATCTATTGAGAAGACTGAACTAAGAGTTGTAAAATGCCAGGGAAGGCTAGCAAGGCCTCCCCTCAGCTGAGCAGGGCTAAAACATTCACAGAGCATATGGTCCTAAGCAGCCACTCTTCATCCAACTCCTGGCTTGAAGGCTGGAGATTTGGATTCAGAATTAGAAAGCCTCTTCTAATAGTCAAAGTGAATGACAATGAAGCTGACTGTTAAAACAGGTAGTGAATGGCCCATTGTAAAGGGCATGCAAAAAGTAGGATAATAATCAACAGGGATACACAACTTTTATCCAGCATCTGCCATGTCCAGGCCCTGTATTAGGTGCCAGAGACACAGAGATATATAAGACACAGGTCCTGCTGTCCAGCTGCTCTCAGTCTAGAGGGAAAGGACCTGATGTCCGGCAGATAAAAGGCCATAGTGTGACCAAGACTGTAATGGGGTCTGAGCAGGGTCCATGGGGTCCCAAAGCAGGGAGCTTGAGGTGAGAACCGAGACAATGATACTGGAAATCAATATCTGTGCCTGATGATATGTCCGCAGATAGGATTTTCCCCATCAAGGGCCATTCTGAGCCTCATCCCTGGGGAGGGGGCTGGGCAGGGATCATGTCCCTATTTCTCTGAAGAGTACGTACAAGAGCTGAGTGAAGGGGCTGTACTTTTTGTGCAGTTATGACTGTTGGGACTCACATTTGCCCAGCTTCCCCCACAGGTATGCAGCCCCCAGGCAGGCTCCTTGCTCTGGCCCTGGCCTGTGTCCTGGTGCTGACCGGCGGGGCCCTCATTTGCCTCATCAGGTGAGATTCTGTGCACTCACGTCATTTTGCTCCTCTGTGCCCTTGCCCCACAGGGTCTCGCTCCTGTGTGCACAGCCCTGGCAATCTGCAGGGGGCTTTTCCATCCTCTGTCCCAAGACCTCAGGAGTGTCCCATACTTCTGTCCATCTGAGAATCTTAGTCAGGCTCTGTGAAGGCTGGGTGCCTCCAAGAAGGCTCATTTGACACTTGGGGAAGAAGCCTGGGACTTGGACAAGACCTGGTCCTCCCTGAGCTTCAGGCCACGCATCTGTACCATGAGGGCTTGGCCAGGATGACCCCCAGGGACTTTCAGCTTTGAAAACAATTCTTCCTGGATCTGAAGTCCTCTGTGTTCCCTGAGCCTCGGCCACATCCAGGAGGAGCACCCCTCTACTCTCAGCCCTCACCCCAGGCTCTGGCCATCCCATGAGGCCTCTAGGTGTGGGAACACTGAGGCCAGGACCAGCAGGTGCGTCAGTTTAAGGGTCTAGCTCTGAGCCAAGGCTGAGGGACTTTGTAGAGTGCACTGCTTGGTGGTGCCCTCTCAGCCCAGCTGGGACTGCTGGGGAAATAGGAAAGGAAATAGGGAGAGGATAGGGGAGAGCTCTGGATTTGTGGCAGGCCCAAGGGGGCAGACCTAGGGGGAAGTGATGTTCATGCCATCTCTTCTGCCCTGCACTTTCTCTCACTTGCAGATTAGGCATCCAGCAGCTGCAGCTGGCGAGGGGGCCCCACAGGATCCTGCTGACAGCCCAGGAGCTCACTTTCATCCATCAAGCCCTAAGCAGACGAGTAGGTGGGGGAGGTGCTGGGCTGGGTGGGCAGGCAGTGGACCGAGGCTCAATCAAGGCTCTTGACCATGCCTGCCCCCTCCAGAGGCTGCATGTGGACAGTGTAAGTGAATCAAGAAGTGCAACGGATGGTGGAAGCCTGAGGTCAGTGTCCCAGGGGTCAGCAAGAAGCCTGCCAGCACCCCAGGAGCCTACCAATGTGGCTCTGTACCAGGTGAGGACCTCCACCACTCCTATGCCCAGGTCTGGAGAGCTGTAGTCAGTTTGGGAGAAGCCAAGGGAGCCCACAGTTTGTTGGGCCTCTGCATGCCCCACTCCTGTTACAGAATGGGAAATCGAGGTCCAAAGATGGCCAGTGACTTTCTTGGGTCCCAGAGCAAATTGGTGTCAGGACTAGAAGTGGGAAGCAGGACTCCCAGCTCCTAGTCTGACATGGTTTGTGATCTGAACTTGGGAAAAAACCAATTCCTGGACACATGGACCTGGCCACTGCCAGCAGCAGGTCCACCTCAGGGTCTGTCTCAGCACGGGGTCCAGCCTAGGTCACCCTCTTGCCTACTTTGGTGAAGGGCAGTGAGATCTTGGGTCTCTGAGGCCCTGATATGTGGAGGCAGCACCAAGCTCGGAACAGCCTCCTGGCAGAGCCTAGGCCACCAGCTGACAGGGAGGATGGAAGATCAGAGGTTAGACAGCCAAAATTCTAAAGTTGCTGAGAACACTGCTATTCCCCAGGTGCTGTGCTCTCAAATGCAGCAACTCACTGATGTTCCATTTCTTCTATTCCGTCACTCATGCTTGATGAGCTGAACTAATTGTTTCTGCAGGAAATGACATGAAGCACTTGCTCCTACTTTTCTGTCTTCTCCTCTGGGGAATTCCATTTTGTTTTGTTTTGTTTTGTTTTTGTTTTTTTCTTTTCTGCTGAAAGGAGGCTCTAATGATGTGCAAAGCATGTTTTATCTGCTCCTTTGAGTCAGCTGACAGGCTGCTGCTGAGGTTGAGGAGGCAGAAATCCACCGTTGAGAGGGGAGACGGGCCTAAGGTTACAGCTCACTCTGGGCCTGAGATCTCCACCTCTCCCATCCTCCTCTGTCCTCCCCTAGAGTCCCTGAACCACAGAACCTCCCTCACCTGCAGGATTTGGGGTATTGTTAGGAGCCTGAGACCTGCAGAGTAAAGTTGACCTTGAAGCCCAGAGCGAACACTTTTATATTCACCACCTCATTTGCTCCCGCAGTACGGGTGGGGGTATATCATTTTCACTTTACAGAACTGGAATATAAGGCTCAGAGAACTGAAGTCACGTGCCCATGGTCACAGAGCTAGAAAGTGGTAGAGTTAGGACTGGAACTCAGGTCTGTTAGCCAAAGCTGGGACCTTGGCTCTGCCCCAGCTACAGTAAAGTTCAACTTTTGTTTCTGCTGGCCAGGCTCTGCCAGCCTTGGAGCAGAAAGAAAGAACACGTTTGTGGGAAAGAAGCTGAGACTGAGAGAGGCTGAGGGATTTGCCCGAGGTCACACAGCTGGGGACCAGCAGTGGATGAACTCTTGTTCTGCCTTAAACAGGGAGAGTGGGTATGGCTGAAGAAGTTTGAAGCTGGCACAGCCCCTGAGCTGCGACCAGACTGCCTCAGCCTCCTGAGAAAGGTAGGACTGCAGAGGGCCTGGAAGGTGGGCTGGGAGCAGGTGCTGTCAGGAGACCCCCGCTGGTCTGGATTGGTTCCTACTCAATGTGGAAGTGTCTAGCTTCAGAAAGGAAGTCCTTCCTGTCATCATGGTCACTGCCCCACTGCCACGCCTCGATCACAGTTATACACCATCACTGTCACTATCGCACACCAGCATACCTAAAGTCATGTCACCACCCAACAGATTCATCATCATGACCGCCAGAGACACAGTCTCCTCCACCAGTATCACCACATGCATAATTAATACCTCCATGCTTCCACCCATTCACCCACTTATTCACTATTCATCGAGCACTGCTTGTGTGCCAGGCCATGTTCTGGGTTTGGGAGAGACAGCTGTAAAGAGGAAAGACACAGTTCCTTTTTGTGGGGGGCTTCAGTCACTTGTCATTTCTAATCTCATAAACTCCTTCATCCAATAGAGTACAGAGCAGAGGATCTAAGTCAGGAAGGTCCCAGATGGAATTATGCCTTGATAGGGCACGTAGCTTTCCTGTAAAATGGAGCTAATGAAACCACCCAGGGGTATTCTGAGGATTGGAGACATTATACAAAATAACTTAGCACTGCCCCTGGAAAGTAGCATGCCTTTGGAAAATGGTGAATTGTATTATAATTTCCAATGTCACCACTTTCTGAAGTTAGATTGGTAGAGATTTAGTGACTGGCAGTTAGGTTAGACATTTCCCAGAGGGCGTCTTACAACCGACGTGTGTAGATGTTTCTTAAAAGAAAAGGCCCTACATGTGATCAAACAAGTTTGGAAATTGCTTGGGTTAGCAATAGGACTTCTCAGACCTTTTGATATGCTCTTCTGGTTATCTATGACTATGTAACAACTTACCCCAAAATGTAGTGTCTTAAAGCAACAACTCTCAATACTCTCCCAAATGATTTTATAATAGCTTACAATTTTGAAGGTAGGAAATTTGGGCAGGGTTCAGCTGGGCAATTTTTCAGTTCCACTTGGCATTGGAAGGGATCACTCAGTGTATTCAGCTCATAAATGGGCTGTCAGAGGATGGCAAACTATGACCCACACACCATATCAGGCTCACTGTTTATTTTTTATAAAGTTTTATTAGAACACATCCATGCTCATTGTTCATGTTTTGTCTCTGCTGCTTTTGCCCTACAACAGCAGAGGTGGGTATTTGTGACAAAGACTGTATGACCCACAAATTTTTACCATCTGAAATTTTACAGAAAAATTTGCTGACCCCCGGTCCAAAGGGCTTCAGTAGCATCACTCTCATGCTCAGGGCTTTGGCAGGACAGGTGGAAGAGTGGGCTTTTGTCTGCCTACTCATCTGCTCATCCATCTGTCCAGCCACCTACCCATCCATCCATCCATCCATCCATCCATCCATCCATCCATCCATCTATCCATCCATTATTTCTGATGCCTCTCTGTGCTCAGCCCTGTGCTGGGTGCTAACTACTGAAGATCTAGATGCTGACTGCACCTAGTCCAGCCTCCAAGAGATCCCTGGGGGCTACTAAGGTGCTCACTGCCCCAGCAGATGCGAGAGCTGCGGCATGATAATGTTGCCGCCTGCCTGGGCTTCTTCATGGCCCCTGGGATCAGTGCTCTGGTGCTGGAGCACTGTGCACGAGGCAGCCTGGAGGACCTGTTGCGGAATGAGGCTCTGCGGCTGGACTGGACCTTCAAGGCCTCCCTGCTGCTGGATTTGATCCAAGTGAGAACCCTCCCTGGGCCTGGAGTTGTGGGAGTGGGGGTGGGGAGGGCAGGGAGACAAGAGATGCTCAGAATTCCCAGACCCAAATTCTTTCCATTTTGTCTGAGGAAAATCTGAACAGTGTGGCAAAAGGTGAGGGGAGGCAGGAAGACTTTCTGGGATCTGTGGGAATTCTGAGAGGACCAGAGGCCCCTCATATGTCCACCTTAGGGCGTGCGGTATCTGCACCATCGACATTTCCCTCATGGCCGCCTCAAGTCCCGAAACTGTGTGGTGGATGGCCGCTTTGTGCTAAAGATCACGGACCATGGTTATGCGGAGCTCCTGGATGCTCAGCGGGCTCCCCGCCCCCGGCCAGTCCCAGAAGGTCAGCTCAGGGGTGGGCAGGGGGCTGCCAGTAGGTTCTGAGGCAGGAGGAGAGGGGAAGATCTTCAATCTTTTGGCACCTCCTGTGGTGTGACCTGAAGTTGATGGCTTTTCCACTCTGAGCCACAGGCCACTTATCTGTAAGTGGTGGAGAACCTACCTCTCCCGGTGCTGTGGGTAGAGGGCAGTGACACCACACATTCGAAGTGCCTGCCTAGCTCAGCCCGCCTTGGGTGGTCAGTGGGTAACACAGTGTGGACCTGCCCTGTGATTGCAGAGCTGCTGTGGACGGCTCCAGAGCTGCTGCGGTACCCCGGGAGGGGCACCCTCAAAGGAGACGTCTTCAGCATTGGCATCATCCTGCAGGAGGTGCTGACTCGAGGGCCACCCTATGGCTCTTCAGGGCTCTCAGCAGAAGGTACAGAATCCTCCCTCATCTTTCCTTGGCCTATCCCTGGTAGGAGTCCGCACATAGTCGGGGAACTCTGTGACCATCAGGAAATCCAGGCCTGAAAATAACTACACAGATACACTTGCCTGTTTTGACCACAAAAATTGGGTTTCTTTGGTTTCAGCCAGGCAGCCTTCAGCAATTCTGCCAAAATGGCAGCTGAACACCTCCGGGCTAAAGACACCGGTTTCTGGGTGAAAGCCTCAACCCTTTTCTGCCTCTCCCACTGTCACTGCCACGTGTTCAGATGCTTATGCCCTAACCATCGCACTGCCCAGCACAGCCTCTGTGTCTATATAGACCTCAGTTCTTCCCCAGCTGTATCACTTACTTACTCTGTGACCTTACACAAATCGCTTACCCTCTCTGAGCTTCAATCTTCTCATCTTTAAAATGAGAATCAAAGATGTACCAGACATCCAACCCACATCTGTTGTGGCTGGGTTGCTCAGTGTTGGGAACTTGGTTCTCTCTCTGGGTGGGGTTCCTTCAAAAGCATCTCTGTCCCCACACTTTTGGGTGTACAGGATGATTACTCACACCTTCCCTATCATCTCCTGGTCTTAAACATTTTCTCTCTTCTGACCCAATGCCAGGGCCATTTGCAGAAACATTTCCTCGCCTTCTGTGTTTTCTGTCAGGGCATCCTGGACCACAGGCTGCTCTTCTAGGTGTCCCCTTCCTGCCTCTGTTCAGTTCTAGGGACCTGTCCTTACAGGTACCTTGTCATCTCAGCCCACAGTGCAGGGCAGTGGGGGAACCCAGCCCACCATCCCCTCATACCCCTAGGAGATAATTTTTAACTCATGGGGAGGCCTAGCTCATTTCCTTTCTCCACCAAAGCACAGCACAGTGAATAATGAGCATTCCAGGCCCAAATTTATGAGGTGGAGGAGTGAGAAGGAGGTGGATTTTTAGACCATTTGTTCAACACTCCTCAACTGTCCACCACCCACCATCTGCCCACTGAGAGAGGGAAGACCAGCCAAATGGGGCCCACAAACCATACCACGAGTGCATGCCCCTTCAGGCTGGGGCTCCAGCTGGCTTTAGGTGCAGGGACCAAGCCTAGAACCCCATGGCCACCCCTTGGGTCAGGCTGTCAGACCACAGCCTACTACTTCCTGAGCTGCTTTCCCTGGTCTCAGGGAGAAAAATGTTAAGAGCATAGGTGCTGAGGGACACCTAACCCCAGCTCTATACCAGTTCACCTCATGACTTTGAGTAAATCCCTTTCGGGCTCTGAGCCTCAGTTTCCTCATCTATAAAATGAAAGCCATCATGCCTGGCTCCCAGAGTAATTAATTGTGAGGATTCAGTGAAATGCTTTAGACTAAGTGCCTGGCTCATGATGAGCAACCAATAAATATCTGCCTGGGTGGTTTTAGCGTTGTGCTAGTGGGATCTCGAGTTCTCTCCTGACTCTCCCGCTTAGAAGCAGATCCTGTTAGAAATAACGTCTTGCACTTCCCCCAGCTTTCATATACATTACTCCATTGCATAACTCTGTGAGTTGGGTAAGTGTACTCTTTTCAGGGGCTCAGAGAGAAGAATGGACTTCGCAGTGGGAAGCAGGGGGTCTGGGATTTGGGGAAAAGTCCTCTGATCCAAGCTTAGTGCTCTCGCCTTAATATCTCTTGGTGTCACCCAAGGAGCATCTTACCCATGGAACTGGATGTCCAGCCTCCTCCCTCAGCTGACAGCAGGGCCCATCAGTCACTGTAATGCATGGGGTGCAGACAGCAGGCCTGGCACAGTGAGGGAACGTGAGGCCCCGCCTGGCCTGGGCCAGTGGTTCCCAGCATGTTCACATATGAGGACTCCATTTCGATGTCAACAAAGGTTGGAGCCTCACATACTACTATTTGACTTTTAATATCTGCTGATTGAGAAAATACCCAAAGACAAAATCTGCTCTGAAATCAGCACACTTTGAAATAGTATTTTATTCATCACAACACTATCTGAATACTTTTGAAAAAGTGTGTGCACAGTGTGTTATTGGTTCCATCTGCTCACACTCCTTTGAGCCTGTACAGCTTTCAGACCCTTTACTTGGAGGCCCTCAGGTCTGACGCCTGTAGGCTGGGAACCTCTGGGTGGAGGAAATCCTGCAGGTCAGGAGCTGATCTGGCTCAGTTCTAGACTGCTTTTTAGCAGCCCCGAGGCTATGGGTGACCTACTTCACCCCCAGGAACCTCAGTTACCCTGTCTGTAAAATAGGACAGTGGCGAAGGCACTACCCTTGACGAAGAGGCCAATGAAGAGATGAGAAGGAGATTAAGATCCAGAAAGAATCTTCTCCTCACTGGCTTCAAGCACGCCCACCTCCTCATTCAGGAGAGGAGGATTCCAGCCCTCCTCGGAAGAGATGCCTCCTAACAGCCCTATGAGGTCTGTGCTATTATTATGCCCCTTTCATCAATGAAAAAACGGAGGCTCAGAGAGGTGATATGACTTGTACAGAAGGTAAATGGATAATCTCCATTCTGATCTGCTGAAAGCCTGAGCTTGAGACCCAGTCCTTCTTCCTCTCAGTGTCTTTATGAATTTCTCAGCACCCCTGGTTCCCCCACAGACTCCTGAGATGGGGGTCATTTCCAGCTGTCATTAGGTGGGGAGACAGAGGCACAGAGTGATAGCAAATGGCAGAACCAGAATGAAAACACTAATCTATCTGAACTTGACTTAGTCTGGTGGCCTTTATCACATGAAGTGAGACAAGAAGATTCATGGCAGGGTTGGTTGTCTTGGGAAAATAATGATGATGATGATAATAAGCAGACAGTTTTGCTTCACACTTGTAAGGGATTGGCCCCAGAAAGTCTCCAGGAGGCAGGGCTGGTGAAAAGAGCCAGGTGGGCGTCACCGGCAATAGAACGGCAACTGTTGTTTTAGGGTCTGGGTGTCGGGGAGAGAGACTGCTGGGTGCTAGGCACCTAACAACATGCATCACCTCCTCCTTCACAGCCCCTCTCAGGAAGGCAGTTTATTAAGCTCATGTCATAGATGGGGAGACAGAGGCACAGAGAAGTCACTGCCTTATTCACCATCTCACAGAAGGGTGGTGGCAGACCCAGAATTCAAACCCCACTTTCCCAGCCATACCTGAGGTAGACCCTTTCCTGAGACCTGAGACCCTTTTCCTTAGAGTCTTTTCTTGGCCACACCATAGGGTGAACCCAGGAAAGCAATAATCCTGGGTGCACCAGACAGGATGCGCTGCAGCCCAGAGCAGGGGCCAAGGACTAGCTTCAAGGCCTGATATCTGCACCCCTACACACCTACCTGACCTCCCTCTCAGGATCCCAGGATGTCCCCCTCCCATGATCCCTCCTGGGGACTTCAGGCCCACCACCCACATCATGTTTATTGTAGAAATCATCAGAAAAGTGGCATCACCCCCTCCCCTGTGCCGGCCACTGGTGTCTCCTGACCATGGGCCACCCGAATGCATCCAGCTGATGGAGCAGTGCTGGGAGGAGGCTCCGGAGCACAGACCCAGCCTGGACCAGATCTACACACAGGTCAGTGCTCTCCAGTGGAGCCTGGTGTTCACAAGAAATAGCTGATCAGTTCATGTTGCTTTGCTCAGGGGGAGCCCCATGCTACCCCTGGGGTCCAGAACCTCATGCAAAAAGGGAACACTGGGCCAATACCATCATCCCTGAGGGTGAGGCAGTGGTCACCAACCATTTTGGCACCAGGGACCGGTGCTCCTATGAGAATCTAATGCCTGATGATCTGAGGTGGAGCTGAGGCGGTGATGCTAGCGTCAGGGAGCAGCTGCAAATACAGATGAGGCTTTGCTGGCTTGCCTGCCTCTCACCTCTTGCTGTGCAGCCTGGTTCCTAACAGGCCATGGACCAGTACTGGTCTGCAGCCCAAGGGTTGGGGACCCCTGTTCTAAGGAAAGCTTTCTCAGAACTCCAGGTGCTAGGGACACTGGCTGAGTTCCTGAGTGCCAAGCCCTGTGCTGACTTCATTTAATCTTTGTGATAGTCCTCCAAAGAAGTATTGTTATCACTTGGGCTTTACAGGAGAGAAACTTAGGCACAGAGAGGTAAGGGTATTTGCCCAAAGTAGCTGAGGGAGTGAAAGGTGGCACTGGAGTCCAAACCTGGCTTTGTCTTTCTGCAAAGCAAACCTGTACTGGGCCTCCAGGCACCAGAGCAGAAAGGCCATTTGTGGCTGTGGAGGCCACACTGGTTCCCTGCAGAGAGAGTAGAAGATGTGAGGGGGGGCTGGGGCCCCCAGGCCTGCCTTGGGGATTGCAGCAGGAGGGGTGAGGCAAGTCTGTACAAGTTTGTGGGGCAATGGAGTGAGTGGGCTTGACTGAACTGGTTAATGGCTCCCACAAGGCCAACATATCAAGCTTGAGGTGACATCTTTGTGCCTTCCCTTTCCAGCCACAGCAAAATGTTGTCAAGGAGAGGTTATAAGGTAGTTATTGAAGGTACGATTTATAACCACACATGAATGTCCTCATTCAAAGACCTAAGAGAGGTAATTCTCTCTGCTCAGTGCCAGCAGTAGTTGTGTTTGTTTTGAGCAACTAGTTTAATGGTCCATTGTCTCATGGATGCCATGGGTATTGTAATCTATATTTCCCTCTTTGCTTTGTTGCTAGGAAGCTCATATCTGAACTTGTGGCCACATTCTAGCATGCATTTTGCAAATAGACTGCACTTCTAGATTAGTTTCTTTTTTAAACCTTTACTTTTCTTTGGTCTCAATGTCCTTATATATGTATTATTTTATTTTGTGGTGTTGCTTTATTTTTCTTAGTACTTAAAATTTGTTTTGGGAATACAGGGAGAAATAGAGAGGTAGAAATACATTATTATGTACTCTACACATATTCTTTCTACCTGTCTATCCACCCGTCTATCCATCCATCCATCCATCCATCCATCCATCCATCCATCCATCCATCCATCTTTGAGAGGAACAAAGAATGCCTTTCCACAGTGTAGTTGTGAGAATCAATGCAGTCGAGTTAGTGTTCGTTAGCAGTAATGCTGTACTGAACACAGGCTCTTTTTCAAAGTTCTCTTTGCTCACCCCACACAGAACTAACTCATTCTTCCTCCCATTTTTCTGTGCTTTCCCTTGTCAGAGCTGCCATCTCATCTATTACATACCCGGTCCCCAGTAACCCAGCTCTTTCAGGCAGGGGCTGTGTCTGGTTCATTCCCGTAGCCTAGACTCCTAAGCTGCAGGCTGAATGTGCTGACTTTCATGGATGAGTTTGGATTTTTGTCCCATCTTCAGTTCAAAAGCATCAACAAAGGCAAGAAAACTAGTGTTGCTGACTCTATGCTGCGGATGTTGGAGAAGTATTCCCAGAATCTGGAGGACTTGATTCAGGAGCGGACTGAGGAACTGGAGCTAGAGAGGCAGAAGACGGAAAGGCTGCTCTCTCAGATGCTCCCTCCGTGAGTGGCCCCTTAGGACTTGATTGTGTCTCTAGCCTCAGTAGCTGTAAGCATGAGACTTGGATATAGTAGGTGCTCAGTAAATCTGGGTTCCATGAGTTCATTCAATTCATTCATTGTTTACTTACCCAACATGCTTTTGTAGAGCCTTTAAGTGTTTTAGACACTGTGCTGGGCACACGAGTATTGAATTTCTCCTACTTCACTTCTGTAGGCACCAAGGAGAGGGTTTAATGTCCCCTATCTCACTTCAGAGGAAGTAATGTCCAGAGAGGGACAGGTATACCAGTAGGCCAGCACCCCAACAGGACCGTCCCAGATCCCCTGACCTTCAACCCAGGATTTCCCCCAAATATCTCTCCCTTACCTGCAAACTGTGGAAAGGGGGTCCTCCTACCTCATGACTCTGACCCTTCCCATCCCTCCAGGTCTGTGGCCAAAGCTCTGAAAATGGGGGTGACTGTGGAGCCGGAGTACTTTGACCAGGTTACCATTTACTTCAGTGACATTGTGGGTTTTACTACCATCTCAGCTCTGAGTGAGCCCATTGAGGTAGTAGGCTTGCTCAACGACCTCTACACACTGTACGATGCTGTTCTGGGCAGCCATGACGTGTATAAGGTGAGAGTACCAGGAGGGTGGCATTCCATCTCTCCTTCCTTTACCACTATGTTTGTCATACATTTACTTCCAGTCATTTATTCATGTGTTTCTATCAGGTAGCTATTGTTGTGTAACAAATAACCCCAAAATCCAGCGTGTAAAACGGTATTTATTATTGCTCGCAAACCTTTAGGTGAGCTCAAAAGTTCTCTGGACTCAGCTGGACTCATGCATACATCTGTGGTCAGCTGTGGGTGAGAAAGGAAGCACTGCTGTTCTTTGCTGGGCTCTCTCACATCTCTGGAGCCTTAGCTGGAACAACTCAGTTCTGGTCCACATGATCTTTCAGCCTCCAGCCTCGAGCTGGACAAAGGAAACCAGATGAGTCAGCTCCTGTGCCTGCTCTCAGGGAGCTCTTGGTACTGTAGGTAAAAGATGAAGGCAACTCATAGTCAAAGTGATGATCAGGGAAAGTAGAGAAGGCTCTCAATCCAGCCAGGGGTAGATGTGCAGAGTAAAGAGCAAGGAAGACTTCTTGGAGGAGGTGCTGTCTTCCTAGTATTGTCCAGTCTGTGTGTGGTGGCTTTAAGGTAAGCAACAGGATAATGTGTGCTAACACCTAAGGCTTGAGAGGGTGGGCTGGTGAGTGTGAGGAATGCTGAATGGGTTGTCATGGCTCTATGTGAAGTGGGCCAGTGGTGGGAGTGAGTGGGTGGGCGGGGGCACTGAAGAGGCAGAGGTGTCGAGACCATCCATGACCTAGTCCCTTTGCACCTCTTGATCCTGACTTTGAGTCCCAGCCTGGCCTCCAGCTTCTGTGTGGCTTTGGGCAAATCACTTCCCTTCTCTATTACTTTATTTATAAAACAGAAATAACAACCCCAGTCCCAGAGAGTGGGCGGTTCTCAGACAAAGAGAGGATTCTATCCCCCTTGCAGAAGTGCTGTATAAACCATATCCCTTTGAGCCTGCTGTGGGGATCTTCTCACCTTGACCCTGCCCCTTATTCTGATCCATTTGCTAGGGGTCTTGCATCAGCTTCAGACATGGTGGAGAAGATGGGGGTGAGAGGTCGGTCCCAGGAAATGGCCACACTCAGAATCCACCGACCTTAGCCTTCATTTGTGACCTGCCATCCGCCTTCCAGTCACAGCTCTCCAAGGACGCAGGGATAGGGGAAGGCCAGGCCCTGAGGATGAAGTCAGAGTAGGAAGGTTGCTTGGACAGGAAGTTTCAGGTGCCAGGCAATCTGCTGATAGCATTAGGTACAGTATTCCAACAACAATAATCAATACTTATTGAGTGCTTACTGTATACTGAATACTAGTTTAAGCACTTTATATGTATTAATGCACTTAATAATCATAACAATCTGTGAGGTAGGTACCAGTACTCCTAATTTATAGATGAGGAAACCGAGGGGATTACGTGGCTTATCTATTTACATATTCCCAGTGAGATATGAAGCTGAAATTTGAACCTGGGCATTCTGGTCCTAAAACCCCTCTTCAAGGGGGTCTCACCATCCCTATGATATGGATGTCCTGAGGATAAAGCTACAGGGTCATAGTGGCCCACGGGCTCTCCAGAAGCTGGCCTTACCTACCTCTCTGGCTGCATCTCTGGCCCTCTACCTCTGCAGACCTCTATATATTCCTCACACATGCTTTGCTCTCTCTAGCCACTAGGCCTTTGCACATGCTGTTCCCTCATCCTGGAACACTGCTCTTCCTCTTCTTTACCTGGCTCCTCCTTGTCATCCTTCTAGTCTCAGGTTAGTTTCCTTGCCCTTGCAGACATGGTTAAGAGCTCCTGTGTGATGCTCTCATAATTACCTGTGGACAGCACAACCCCATTTTATGGTTCCAACCTAAACCACTTTGTCCCAGTGCTGGCAATGTCTAACAAAGGGTGGGTCCTCAGGTGCTCATCGAGGCCCAGAGTAGAAGTGACTTACCCAAGGTCACACAGCTGGTAGGTGGCAGAGCCAGAACAGGCATCTGGAGCATCCACCACCACCTGGCTCTGTCCACTGCACCACACCACCCAACACTGACCTGTAGAGACCTGAGCCATCAACATTCCAAGAATGCAGCTTCCTTCCCGTTCCCCATTCAGGACCCTGCTTTCCTGCCCTGGCCTATGGTTCTGAGGCATTGTCTCCCATGCTGGCTGAGTTTCTCTCTTTCTTCCAAAGCCGCCCGGGCCTCATGGACCCCTGCAAAAGATTCCTCATCTTGTCTCATCTCGCTGAGCCCTGCAGCTTTGATCTGCCCTGAGTCATCCCTGGGCCTTGTCTCTTCCTCTCCTGCTAATCTTTTCTCACACATGTGTCCCTCCCAGCTCTGAATCACGCCTTCTGATCTGCTCTGAACTCTGGCCAAGAGGTCTGCATCTTTCTGGCAGAGTGAAATGAAATAAAACAAGGCCCGCACACCCCTCCAGATGTAGGGAAACAGGAGGCCCATTTCTCACAATATGTGAGCCCATCTCTCATCACTCACACCGTCCGCCTTGGTTTCCCCTCCATCTCCAGCAGGATCTGGTTACTGCTCTTTAATCCAGTCTGAGTTGGGAGGCAGCCAGGCAATCATTTCCTGGTTCCTCGGGGTCTGCGATTCCCTCCCAGCATGCGTGGAGTGAGCACTTTTATGGACAGAACTCTAGAGCAGAGCCCATGTGGGCTGCCCCGGGGGGTGAATCCGGCTCCAGCCATACTGCTGAGCAGCCATGGACAAATCACTTCACCACTCTGAGCCTTAGGCTCCCATTTGTAAACAGAGATGAAAAGTGTTTATGGCTTAGAATCATTCTGCAAATTAAGCAATGTGAAAGAAAGTGCTATCATTCATTCATTCACCAACACAATGCAGCACTGCAGGCGCGGGTGCTGAGGCCCCTCCCGGAAAGCACAGACTAGGGATAAGAGGCATTAGTTAAGCATCTAAAGAGTGCTGACCCAGTCTAGGGATTGTCACTGGGTATCTCATTTAACCTTTGCAGTGCTCCTCAGCAGAATGGATCATTATCCCTACCGCACAGGCTCAGAGAGGTAAGTGACTCGCCCAAGGTCACACAGTAAGCCAGTGGTGGAGTTAATATTCACATGGAAACCTTCGCTTTTACCTCTCCCTGGCCGTGTTCTCCCATCCGCAAAAGGACCACACCTGTGTACAAGGAGCCATGGCCCTTGCTCGCAGCCATGATCTAAGATCTAAGTCTTTAGAGATCATCTTTACGAGTCTGGGCTCCTAGAGAGCAGAGCCTGTGACTGGTCTCTGTCACTGGGGTTGTAGGGGTGATTACTGATTATACCACATTCTCCCCTCCAGTTTAGCCTGCTGGCAGGTGGAGGGATAGAGGTCAGCTTTAGCAGTTTGGAGAATGTGGCCTGAATGTGTGGCCACCATGGATATTTCTACTGCTCCTCTTTCCCAGTCTGGACCTTGGGTCACCCATCTGAGGCAGCACTGGGCCCTAGAGTAGGTGCACTGCCCCTGACTCACAGTTGCATACCTGGTGGGCCAGGGGTGGGACCAGCAAGCAGCAGGTCTCCCCGGCTGCCTCTGGGAGGCAGGATTCAGCTCAGATGCATGAGCTAACGATGTGCAGGGCAGGATCAGAGGGAAATTCCACACAGCAGACAGATCCTGCCTCCCCAAAAGAGAGGGAGAAAGAGTCAGGCCAAATGCATCAAGAGGCAGCATAGCACATGAGCTTTGGAGCTGAACTGACCAAGTTCAAATCTGTGATGTGTGATGTTGGTGAATGACTTAACCTCTCTGGCCCAGTTTCCACCTGCAAAATGGCAATAGTAATAATACCTATTTCACAGAATTGTTGTGAAGATCTAATATACGATATTTGTGAAGGATTTGGAACAGTATCTGACACATAATAATTGCTATACAAGCACTTAAGCACCTAATCTTACCTTCTTCTAATTTTGTCAATCAAACAAGGCCCTCTTCCTCCTGTGTGGAAGAAGGAGGTAGGCAGAGGGAAAGCCAGGTTCACTCATATTTTATTTTTCTGGGGTGTGAGGTATGAAGTTTCTCTCATCTGTGGAAATGTACATAGTTGGGGGTAGCCCTACCTCCGATCTGCCATATTCACTGCTAGACCACAAATGCTGGGGGGACAACCACACGTGACACGGAAGGAGAAGGAGGTCACAGCCCCAAAGAGATAAAAATCTTTTCCCCAGCTGGTAACTGGGAAGATTTTATGGACTCCATCAAGTGTGAGCTGGGCGGATGGAGGGCTCAGGTCTCAACAGATAGGGATTTGGGGAAAGCATTTCAGGCAGAGAGAACTGGCGATCAGGGCCCGGAAGTGAGCAAGTGCCCTGTGTCTCTACGGAGAGTAGAAAGATTCCTGTTAGGCTGAAGCATGAGGAACCAGGAGCAGATAACTGCTGTTAGGAATGAGTCAAGAAATTCTGCAAATCATGGGAGTCCCTGATTGTTAGGCTGTGGGGCGTGAATTTTAAGTCATTGGCCATGGAGAGTAAGAGTAAATTTAAGTATCTGAGCAGAATTTGGCATGATTAGGGCAGATTACTTCTTGCTATCAGGGTAGAGCTAGCCTGGGTGAGGGAGAGATTTGGGAGACACAGGTAGGAGGACACAATCCACAGTTAAAGTTGTATATTGAATTACAGTACCCTATGGGCAGGGATAACATTATCACTAATATTATTGTCCACTAGGTACTAAGGGAGAGTGGATGTGCCTGGCCAGGGACGGCTATGCTCCCTAGCAGGAGTGGTACCAGTATGTGCCAGCTGTAGGAATGTGGGAACTAAGCTTGTTAGCCTGCAAAGGGGAAGATGTAGGAGGGAGGATTGCTATCTTTACCTTGATTGGCCTGGCCTGTAGCAGGGGAAGGCCATGGTATACATCTGTATCCCTAGCATCTGGAACAAGGCCTTTGGAACAGAGAAGGTGCTTAGGAAAGGTTTACGAATTGAATTCAAGAGGTAGAGCTAAAACTATCAGAGAAGAGATAGGTTTCAATTCAACTCGACTTTTGAAAATCAGGGTTACCTAAAGGGAGAAGTGGCCACCTCAAGAAGGAGGGAACTTCCTATTAAGAGACATGAGCAGGCCAGGACAGCCACTGGGGCTGGTGAGGTGGGTGGGTGGCCTTTAAAGTCCCTTCCAATTCTGAGATTCCATGATTCTATCTTCTCCAAAGTCATTAGCCAAGGAGATGATGATGATGATGATGGAGAAAGAAGTCTTTGTTTTTCGAGCATCTATGATGAGCTTTGTTCTTTAAGTATTTTATCTTTAATATGCATTCCACATAAGAGGAAACAAGCTCACACAGGTGAAGTGGTCTGCCCAAGGTAAATGACAGAGCCAGGGTTTGAACACACATCTATCTGATTCCAAAATCTACATTTTTTTCAGCACACATTTGAAGACCAATGGGGTTTGGAAATGGTATAAATTCAATATGTACATGCTCTTCTCCAGATGAAGCCCTGACCTGGCACTGTGACGTTGTGCAGATGGGACACACGGGTCTGACACCAAGGAGCTCATGGCCTGGGGTCAGAGGAGACAGGACAGGCATGGCCGCCTGTGTTCAGACAAAAGTGATCTAAAATGGCAGAGATGGCCCTGTGGGCCAGAGACTAGAGGGGTCAACAGGGGCTCCCCAGAAGTGGCTTTGTGTGGGATGCGGGGCAGATCAGGGAGGGCATGTTTTCATACTGGAGTGTGAAGGCTGTGATTTCTAGGTGGAGACCATTGGGGATGCCTACATGGTGGCATCGGGGCTGCCCCGGCGCAACGGGAGCCGGCACGCGGCAGAGATTGCTAACATGGCCCTGGACATCCTCAGCTCTGTGCGGGGCTTTCGGATGAGGCATGCACCCAATGTGCCCATTCGCATCAGGGCTGGCCTGCACTCAGGTATGGGCTAGGGGCTGCGGGGCGATGAGCTAGATCAGTCTCCTACCCTGCCTATGGCATTGGCTGAGGCCACCTCATTGGTGTGCTTCTGGAATTCAGAGGTTCTAAAACTCTATGATTGAAGTTTTTTTACATTTCTCATTCTCTTCTAATATTTTAAGGTTCTAAGATATTATAAATCTCAGAATCTGTGATGCTCATATTCACATATCTTTGTTTTGGTCTCAGCATCTGTTAAGGGCATCCAAGTTCATGCTGAAATACTGATAGTTTGATAGAAGAGACAGGACAGAGATCTTCTGTGGTCATGCAAACTAAATGTTTGCTGGGATAGGTCTGGGAGAGACCTCAGGGTCTCTGATATATCCTTCTCATCTCCCTACTTCTCTCTCCCTCCATGGTTCCCCTGCAGGATAAAGTCCAAATGCTCTGCTCCCCTAGTCACTAAGGCCCTTGGTAATCTCTTCAACCTCATCTCTCAACACTCCCCACTTGGCCCTCCACCCAAACTCAGCTGCTTGCAGTTTCCCAGAAACACATGGGCTCTCTGCTTCTGTGCCTTGGCACCTGCTTTCTTTGCCTACTCATTCTCTCATTCTTCAAGACACAGCTCATGCACTGCCTCCTCCAGGAAGTCCTCTGGGCTGGATTTAAGTTCTCTCCCTGGGTTGGCACAGCCCTGGTACTTTCCTTTTCACAGCATTGATCACAGTTTACACATCTCCCCCCTCCCCCAAGAGCAGAGACTGGCTTCAATTTATCTGTGTCCCCATACTTTCAGCCCAGAGCCTGGCACAGATGTCATCTCCTCTTTGGGTGTTGTTGGAGGCTCCAGATAGCTTCATCCTCTCCCCACAGCTTGAGCCCAGGATGTGGGGTGGGCCTGGCAGTGGGAGTAGGGAAGGGCAAGACTGTCATGGGAGCTTCTCTGTGGTCTAGGATCTGCTAGAGCTCACTGGACATGTTTGGGTTTCAGGGCCCTGTGTGGCAGGGGTCGTGGGTCTCACCATGCCTCGGTACTGCCTCTTTGGGGACACCGTTAACACTGCATCCCGGATGGAGTCCACAGGGCTACGTGAGTGTCTCCTATTTCTATCCTTCCCAGGAAAGGATTCTCTTTCTCAATGACCCCTGCAGCCTGCCTGTTTGAAACAGTGCTTAGGAACCAAATCACCACCTGGTGGCAGCGTACAGTAAAGTAACCATAAAGAGATGATATATGTCACTGGTTCTTTCACTTTCCTTGATTTTGTGATGATCTCATAAGAGAATTAGCAGAGAAAACAATGATTCAAGAGGCAGGAAACCTGGGTCCTAGCCCTGACTGCAACTGGTTTGCTTAGTGTCCTTGAACAAAATGCTCTTTGTCTAGGTATTGATTTCTCCAGTTTTACAATGAGGAGACCCCTTTCAATTTTTTAAAATGACATTTTAGTTTTTTTCCAGCAGCAGGAGCCCCTGTGTGGCTTGGTTAGAGTAGCCAAAAAAGTTGAAGTCCTAGGACCTCTGCTTTTGGCATAGCTTGTGTGCTGCATGAGGTCATTCAGTGCCCATCCTGTACAACTAGACATGGTGGCCTGATTGGGGTGTCCTGCTTTTATAAGAAAAAAAAAAAACTGCTTGTCTGCTCTGACTCAGCTGTCACAGACTTCCCTCCAAGTGGAAATTATGTTTCTAGAGGTTCTGACTTCATCTTGAGTTCCTCTTAACACTCAATCTATGTAATGTGCTTTTCCTTGAGGCTTCTATTTTAATGACCAGCTGCCTACTAAGAGGACAAGAGAACCAGGAAAAGAGTATCACATGAATCAGAATTGTGTGTGTTACTGGCTAGAACTGGGGCTGTCACGGGCACTTAAGGATTTCACCAAACACTAGGTATGCTGCCACCAGGTGTTGACATTACCTTTCTTCTCAGCATATAGAATTCATCTCAGCAGAAACACTGTCCAGACACTGCTCAGCCTGGATAAAAGCTACAAAATTGACATTAGAGGACAGACTAAACTAAAGGTGAGAGACTTTCTTTTCTTGGATTGGTAGAGAAAGTCCCCAAAGGCCCAGTTTCTGTGGGCATATAGGAAATGTCCGCTTGGAGTTGGGGATGGAGCTGATCACCTTTACATGTTCTTCACTCTCCAAATTCTAAGGAAACATTTCTCCCTGGAGCCACTCCCTCACTGGCTTCTCATGTGAAGGGCCAGGGCAGAGACGTTACTGCTATTGATGACCTACCTGGGTAGCATGCTGGCACAACATGTATTAACGTACTAATTACTCACAGCAATAATGAAAGGGGGATCAATGCCCCCATTATAGTTGAGGAAATTAAACAGAGGGACAAAGTGACTTGTCCAAAGTCTCACAGCTTATATCCCAGGTCTGGTCGCTCCAAAGCCTATGCTTTCTCCATAGTGCCATTGGGCTCCTACTCAACCCTCAGAACCCTAATACAGACATCAGCTCTCACTGAAGCCTGCCTGACCCAGGAACACTCTTCTTCCTTTCCCCAGCAGTAACTATCATGCCTTCTCTCCACCCACCAGTCCCAAGACCAGCCTTCTGCTGTTGTAGATGTGGTATTGGGTTGTATTTGCCCATGAGCACCGCAAAGGCAGAGATGACTTTGTAACATCTGCATTCTTTTTTTTAATGTTAATGTTCATTAAATGGAACCGTATTCCTATGAATGATTTTTCTTCCTACCCCATCTCCTCTCCTTCCCCCAATTCCTCAGCTAGAGTCAGGCCTGGTTGGGAGACAGGGGCAGCCTAGGCAGTTAAAGGCCCAGGACTGAGACTGAGCCTCAGAAATTGGGTGCTCCAGGGGACTTGCTTCATTATGCTGTGGAATACCAGAGCAGGAGGGCACATTCAGGGAGGGGCAGTGACTTGTCCATGCTCACAGAGTCTATGAGGGCCAGCAATATGGAATCCTTTGCTCTGGAGCCTGAGGTTATGGGAGAAGTAAGTCAGGGCAGCAGGCATATCTTGTTTGGGGGAGTGGGCACTGGGTGTCCTGAGGAACAGAGACACTCTGATGACAGAAAGTGATGCAGAGTGGGAGTGGGGAGAACAGCAGGCCAACTTCAGCTTCTTCAGGCTGGTGTGGGGGCCCCAAGGGGCAACATCCATCCCTGTCCCAGGGTGAGTATGAAACCTCTAGATCAGCCAGCCCTGACCCTAGCCCCTCCTAACCTCCAGGCAGCTGTACCCTCATCCCAGGGGAGTCCACCAGGTCACTCGATAGTTGGGGAGAATCACAGATCGTAGAATCCTGGCATCTTAGCATTCCAGATATGCTGGTCATAAAATTCATGATTTATTATTTTTTTCTCTGACAGATAAATATTAACTCATTAAATCTTCACCACAACTCCATGAGGTTTTGGGGAAACTGAGGTATAGAGAGGTGAAGTAAACTGGCCAAAGTCACATAGCTAGCAAGTGACAAAGCCGGAATTTGGACCCAGATAGCTCTTCTCCAGGCTCTAGGCTGCTCTCTACTGACTGTTGGAATTGCGTGCCTCTGCCTTGCTCTCTGCTTGCAAAGATCTCTCACTCTCCTTTCCTGTCTCTTCCAGGGGAAGGGCATGGAGGAGACCTACTGGCTGGTGGGGAAAGTAGGCTTCCCCAGACCCCTCCCTACACCTCTGGACATCAAACCTGGGTGAGTAAGAGGAATTTCTCCAGAAGCTTGGCATCTTCTGTTCGAAATTTGATATTTGTTATTTTTCTGATGATAAAAGTCTTACCTGCCTACTGTGGGAAACTTAGAAAATACAGAATTCTTTAACAATTAAATAATCACCATTTTCCCACCCCTGAGAGACAGCTACCATTAGCACTGCAGCAAAGTTCCTGCCAGCCTGTTTCTGATGCATTTGTTGTGGATGAGATCATGCTGCCTCAATAACTTCTCATTCTGATCTGTGCTCTCAGCTCAACATCCCGAGTGCCTTCCATATTGTTCAGAGAGCTTTATAAACACACTCATAGCAACAGCATCAGGATTATAACATTTATGTGTGCCATGATTAGCTCAACCTTTGTCCTGTTGCTGAGCATGTAGAATCTTCCCATTTTGAGCAGCTTAGAGCTAATGCATTGATAAATGTTATTGGGCATTTGTCGCCATTCAGACTATTTCTGCAGAGGTTGAAGGGCAAGGAACATAGGTGTTGGCAATTGCTGAGAACTATAGTTTCCTAGAAATAAGAAGGTTCCAGGGACCAGAGGGGCCCCCGGGTCATTTTACCAGTGCGGAGGTTGAGCCTGGGGATGGGCAGAGCCCACCTGGGGTCCCACAACATGACCACATCAGAGCTCCCTACCCAGAGTTTTTCCTTTATCAGAACTCCCCACTGACTCCTCTCAGCTCTTCTGGGATGGCCCTCTGCCCAAGGTTGCCCCTCCCATCTCTCAAAGATGAGAAATGTATAGGGCACACATGGGCTTCCTAGGAAAGGACCAGAGCTGGAGCAGCCCAAGCTGTGTAGATGAACTGGCATGGACAGGGGTGACTGGCAGGGAGCGGGTAGCAGGAGCCATTTCCTTTCCACCCTGCTGTCAGGGTACCCCAAGGCCTCAGGATCCCCGGTAACTCAAGGCAGAGCAGTGCCAGAGGGCAAAAACTGCCTCCATTTATCTCTTAGTGCCTTTCCCAAAAGGCAGTGAGGGAGGGGACCGGGGTGGGGATGGGCACACACTGGCATACAGAGAGGCTGCCGGGGTACAGAACACACAGATGTCCTCCTCCTTAAGGACAGGCCAGCCTCCTGGGTGTGGAACCAGCCTATGTGCACAGAAAGGCCACCACACAGCCCAGGGTCCTTCGCCTCTGCAGACAGTCTTTGGTGATGGCTTGCTGGGGTAGCAGCGAGGTATGAGGATGGGCTTAGGTCCAGGGCATGAACTGTTTGTGTGACTTTGGACAGGTCCCTCTCCTCTCTGGGCCTTCCCATGTGCCACAGCAGCCTTGGCTCACTTATCCCTGGGAAAGCAGCTGTGGCCCTTTGTTTCCTTTCCCCATCCATCGAGGTCCTGTACTCCAGCCAGCCCCTCGAAGAGCAAGCCATCCTCCAACCTCACAGCCTTCCACTGCGCACCCCATTTCTCACCTCCACTCAGAGCTACACTTCTCAGAAGGCCTGTCTGCTGACGCTGACTTCACTTCCTCACCTCCCACTCCCTGCCCAGCCCCCGCAGTCTGACTTCCAACCCATCCACCTAGAAGGCTCTGTGAAGGTCACCTGTGACCTCTGCCCATGTCACTGGATCTGTGGGCAGTTTTAGTTCTCAACCTGACTCCAGCAGCATTTCCCCTCTGCCCTCCCGCTTCCTAGAAACGGGCTCTCCGCACCCTCCTCTCCAATTCATCCTCCTCTGGCTCCTCTCTCCTCCATAACCCTTAAATGCTGGGGTTGCAGAGGGCTCCTCCCTGGGGTGTCCTATCCAGATGCTGACACACCCCTTGTGGGCCTTGCGGCCCCCCCCCCCAACCCCTCTGAGCTCCAGGACCATGCAGCTCACACTGCCCTCTCAATGATTCTCCTTGGAGACCTCACAGCATCTCAGACCCCCTGGGTCCACCTGGCAGCCGGGCCCTCCTCCAGAGTTCTTTTCTCATCATTCTTACTCAGAAAGCTGGTCGCTGTCCTGGAATCCTCAGCAATCCCACAGCTCTGCCTCCATCACACCTCCAGTCGGTGGGCTTCTCTACCTCCATGCCTCTCTCCTGGCCACTGCAGGGGCTCCTGGCCATTTTTCTTCATCCACTGGGTCCCTCCATTCATCTCCACTAGCAGCCAAAGTAATCTTTTAAAGAAAACACAAACACTATCAATATGAAAGTTTCCTATTTAACCATGTGGGGCTTCCTACACCTCTGAGGCTTAAACCTAAACTCTTTCATGCTACCTCTTAAGGCCTGGCTCTGTCTGGCCCCTCAGCTTCATCCCTCCTGTCACCGTCTGCCACCGAGCCACCTGCTCAGAGCTTTCTCACCGTTCTTTAAAATACACTGAGCCTCTTCCCACTCCAGAGCCTTTGCTCTCATCGTCCCCTGTACCTGAAACACCTTGGCCTGGTCCCTTCTTATACTGCATGTCTTAGCCTCCTTCATGAGACAGTCTGATCACATACTCTAAACGAAGCTCTGCTGTCACCCTCTACCCCATCTCCCAGCATTGTGTCCCCTCAGCACTTGTCACTCCCTGGTATTTCCTACTGACACATCTATAGAACTTTCCCATGCCAGCACAAGCTGGAGATTCCGGCCAGCATGCGCCTGCACATCCCCCAGTGCCCAGTGCCCAGGGAGGGTGAGTTCTTGAGCTCTTGCCCCTCCCCAGTGGGGCCCTGGCCATGCAGGCCCTAGGCAGCCCAGCTCCCAGCCCTTCCCAACCCATCCCGTCCTGGGAGTCAGGACTGGCAGGCCTGGCAGCCATTTGTCATCCCGAGCTCTCTCAGCTGATGACTTTCCCACTCCCGAACAGAAATTTTAGAATGTGCCAGAAACGTTTTCATCTTCTTGGCTCAGGGAGGGAGGAGGGCGGAGATTAGCCCCAGTGAACTTCACCTGACTTGGGAGCCTCCTAAGACTCCAGGCAGGCAGGCAGGCAGGGGAGAATTTCACACTCATTTAGGCCCACGGGCTCAGACCTGCATGTGGGCACACCGGGGACCATGCACATGTGCACAGGGGCACACACACAAGTGCATGCACACACACGTGCATACACACTACACCCATCGTAGGCATCAGGCACATACACATATAGAAACACCACCACATGCCCCTCTGCAGACCAACAGACACACAGACACACAGAATCTCTACAGGAAGTGCTAGGATGCCAGTTGCATGGGAACTTGTCTTGGAGTTGTGTTTACAAGGCAGTTACCAAATTTTACTTGAACTGCATGCTATAGCTTAATTTTTTTTAATTCAAATTTTCTAAAGATGATTTTATCTTCACTTTCGTATTTGCCATATATGCAGAAGTTATTCATCTTTATATTTGGGGGTGTTTGGGGAGACTGGTAGGGATCAGGGGAAGGGGGCAAAAGCCTCTCCATGTCTTGGTGTAGCAATGATGCAGGCAGCGGTGCTCACAGAAGTGCTTCCTGTCATATGTCACAGAGACACTGACAGAGTGGCCCCTTCTCTCCCCTCTGCTTCTGCCAACAGCCTCAAAAGTGTCCCCTGCCAGGTTGCCGTGAGGTCCTGGCTGTCTCTCGGAGCCTTGCTCCCTGTTCTGTGCAAAAGGGATAACCCCATTCAACTCTCCTCCAGGCACATGTGGGAAGCAAATGAGAAATGAGTGTGTGCAGGATGGGGGTCCAGTGTCCCTACCCCGGATTTACATAATACACAGAGAGTCACAGAGCCCCTTAAGCCACGGCCTTATGGCCTCCCAAGGTCACATCCTAAGTAAGGAACAGAGCTGTGTCTAGCTACTCTTCTCCTGAGAGGCCTCTGGACTTGGGGCTGCACATATACCTCTCTGAGCATTGGTCTCCTAACTTTCAAAGTGGGGAGGCCACTGGTCTGCCCATGGCAGGGTTAGTGCAAGGATCAGGAAAAGCCAGGGAAGTAAAAGGGGATCCTTATAAGCAGCTGTGGGCTCTAAACGCCCACCATTGTTATTCTGGGTGGGGTTTTATTATTCTTGTTTCTCCTTTTTTCCCTAGGGACCCCTGGCAGGACCTCATAAACCAAGAAATCAGGGCAGCCTTTGCTGAAGTCCACCAGTGCTCAGCTGGGCCTTTGAGCCCAGGGAAGGCCATGGCTGGGCCCTGAGGTGAGGGACAGAGTGGGATAGGGGCCAGCACCAGCCCGGTGACTCTTATGTTTGGACACCTGCAACCTCTCTCCCCACTTCACACCCCTCAAAGAATTCTCTTGCTGAACTCCCTGGCAGCCACCAGGTGCTCATTAATGAGCGCCCTAGAGTGATATTAATTGATATGTTCCAATGTGAATCCTATGGGTAAACTTGCCTCTTGACACAAAAACATTAAAAATAGAAATAATACCTTCCGTTCCCTCAGCGCTTTGTTCTTAACAAAAAGTTTTTTACTTTGGGAGCTCGTTATTATAGAACACTGTCCCCATCAGACAGCCAAGGTGCCCAGGTGCAGAGGGAGGAAGTCATTTGCCCCAGGTGGCACGAACAGAAGCAAGACAAGGACCAGGAACTAGAGCCAGACAGATCAGGCCTCCAGACTCAGCCAGGCCACCTACTCACATGACATCTTTTCTCAGAGCCTCTGTTTTGTCATCTCTAAAGTGGGCCTTGAGAGGACCCACACAAGGCTTCTTCCTAACACAGGTCTTGGCCCATAGCCAATACTCAAAAAATTCTGCCTCCTTCCATGCCTCTCCTCCCCGAGCCAGTCTAAGCCTTTGGGCATCTGTAAGCCCTGTGCTGGAAGCATGGGTCTTGGGCTCCCAGAATCTCTAGGGGGAGGGGGTGTATGTGAAAATTCCTTGGTTCTTAGGAAAATGAGACTTCTGTCTTACAGAAAAAAAACCCAAACCCACAACCAACTCATTAAACTGACTTCTGACATCAAAGAGTGTTCACCAAAACCCCCAGGCAGACTAGGCACATGTGAAATTCATTTCCCTGACAGAGGGGAGAGGGCTGGGGGCCAGGGGTAGGTTAAGTCCTAAACAAACTGGTCCTTCTTCAAAGGACCCCTTGGGAGTTGTTGGGAAAATGTTCTGCTGGGCTGCGTTCACAGAGCCAGGCTGAGTGTGTGTGTGTGTGTGTGTGTGTGTGTGTGTGCATGTGTGTGGTGGTGGGGAGATGTGAAAAGGATATGGGCGGTGTGTGTTTGGAGCCACGAGCTGCTGTGTGGTAGAAAGTGGTGAACTTGGCTTTGGAAGATGCCACTGCCTATCCTGACTTTGAGCCTAACCTTTTTATGCCTCAGTTTCCCCAAATGCAAAACGAGTCTAGTCACCCTTACCTCCCATGTCGTTGTGAGAATTAACCAGACCCCTCTCATGTGTCTGGCCCCTAGCGAGACTGCAGGAGTGTTGAGGAGGGAGGGTATGCATGGGCTCGTCTACGGGACCTGCTCATGGCTGTGGGTGTTATTGTGTCTGTGCATGTAGTGCAGCCATGGGGTGGAAAACAAAAGCATGGTCCTAGTTCCTCCAGTGACCACTGTGCAGCCCCTCTTAGGTCTGTAGATTTTCTCTTGGGGCTTCAGTCTCTTCCTCTGTAAAAGGAGCATCTGGTCTAGGTGACTGAGGGGTCCTTCGGGATATCAGGATCCATGAGCAGCACACTGTGGGTAAGTGGAAACTCAGCCTAGTGAGCAGATACAAGGAGACCAGAATTTAAACCAGAACCCAACTCTCCTACCAGGAGCTGGTCAGTGAGCCTCCCTAAGCCCTCCGCTCCTCACTGCACAACAGGGTCCAGGCCCCTTTCCTGCCTGAGTTATTATGGGCTGCTGTTAGGTCCAGAGAGCAATGACCATGAAACACGCTCTCAGCTGAGGAGTGTGCTGCAGTCAGGACTTAGGGGGCACTTAGAGTGTGTGATAGATCTGCGCGGCTTTGTGTATGTCATGTGGCTATCAGAGCTCAAAGAGCCCCGAGTGGCAAATGGCAGAGCACCTGTGTGTGTGCACATGTGTGCTTGTCTATGAATGTCTGTGTACGTGTTGTCCTTCCATGGTGTGTCTGCATGTAGGCTGCTTTAGCTGTGTTTGTTATGTGTCCAAGTGTGTCTACCTGGCACTGAAATCTGGGAGCAGAGGCAGATCTTATATTGGTATCTGTGCCCACAATGTGGGTCCACATGTGTGGCATGTCAAAGTGCATGCCTTGTACATGTGTGAGTTATATGTTGGGTGTGTCTGGGTCCTGCCATGGGTCTCCTTACTCTTGGGCCCTCCAGAATGATAGTATCGGGGGACAGCCCTGGCCTTCTGCCCACCCTCTGAGGATTTTGGTAGCTCTGTTCTCAGATGTCCCCTGCTCAGAATCCCCCTTCCCCAACCTAGGGCAGAACCCCAGTTGGGGCAGGGCTCCAGGAGGGGACTCTGACTCCAAAGCAGACATATTGCATGTGAATAGACCCACCTGGGTCCTCACCTCTTCCCGACCTTCCCTCATCATGTGGGGAGAAGGATACCAAGGAAGGTCAGTGCCCTCTTGGTTTCTGTGTTGTGCTCCCGCCAGGGGCTGGGCTAGTTTCCTCTGTGCCAGGAGGCTCTGGGCTTGTTTATTCCTTATTTCCCTACTGCCTGCTGGGGGTCAGGCCCCATGCCGGGAGCTTCCACTCATATTATCTCAGCCATAACCACTCTCTGAGACAGGAGTTATTAGTCCACTTTCTAGATGAGAAAACGAAGACTCAGAGGGGTGAAGTGACTTGTCCATGCCAGCCTCTGTCTATCTCCAAATCTGAGATAGTGCTATAACAGCCCAGAGATGGCAATAGTCCCTGGAAGGCTCCCAGAGAGGATGGCCTCAGGGGGCACACAGCACTCTCTTCTGCAAACGATTAAGGACAGGTAACTCTGAGGAGGCTCTCCGAGCTGGCCTTCCTCTCATGAAGAGCCAGTCTAGCATTTGCATGGGGCTTCCGGGCACATGACCAGGTAGAACCCCAGAGATAGAAGCCCCACATCATGACTTTCATGATGAGTCAGTGCCAGCTGGTCCCTATGAAGTCCCCCTATCTTCCCCTGCCAGCCTAAGATCACCCTCATGTCCTCTGCAGATGGTTCCCAGCAATAGGACATCTCTAGGGGATAGGGTTTCACTATGGTAGATGGGCCCATGGGGCTCCAGAAGGTCCTCACAGGACTAGGTGATCTGGAATTGTTTGATTCATGATTCTTCAGCCAGGCACAATTTGGGATGGACTCATTAGAAAAGTCTAAATACTTTAACCCGGCTTTCAAAGCCCCACACATGTTGCCCTCACCTCATCTGCCCCCTACTCACCCAGCTCTCTGGCCATGACAGATTGCTTAACTTTCCCCAGCGCCTCATAAAGCTACACCTTGCTCTTGCTATTTTCTCTACCTGGATGACCTTATCCCCTTTTCAACATTGGTGAACCCCTTCAAAGGCCACCTGAGAAGCCACCTCCTCATGAAACCCTTTCCCAAACTTCCCTTATGCAATTAGTAGTTGCCATGCCTGATCCTCACTTGATGGTAGCAATCTTATCTAGTTCATTCCTTTATTCCAATGCCAGGGAAGAGGTATGCACTGAGAGTGTGAATGAGTAAGTGAATGAATGAGCTAATGAATTAGTTAGACCAAAGGCTCTTAATGAACAGTCTCCACTCCTGAGGTCTCCTGCTTAGTTTCTCCTCTGCACCTGGGATTGCTTAGTCTGATGCTTAATTGGGATCCTGCACACTAGGTATGTCAGCCTATGGCTCCCCTGGCTGCTCTTTCTCTCCTCATCATCACCCCTCCTACTGCTATGGACACTCTCGCGTCCAACCCCTGCCCCAGCCTGGGTGCTCTTCCCCAGCCCTTCTGCTTCCCACCCCTTCTGGCTAACTCCTCTTCACCATTCATGCCCCTGCTCCTTTGCTGCTTTCTCCAGGGAGACTTCCTTGAAATCTTCCCTTCCATCCTTCTGACTTCTTGGGGAGGGGCACCTCCTCTGGCCCCTCAGCCCTTGGCCACCCTTTCTAGCCCTGTCCTGCAGACTGGGAGCTTCCTGAGCACAGGGCGGGGGCTAAGCCCTTTTTCTGTGACTTAGGTGGAAGAAGAAATATAACAGGGCAGGGGAGGAGGAAAAGGCCACTGCGGTGGCGGATGACCTTAATTTTAAGGAAATTCACCCACATGAACACATGAAAATCCAGATTTGCTCAAAGACTGTTAGAGCTGAGTCTATACTCTTATAAGGAGAGGTGAAGTAACGTAGAGCAGAAAGGAAGGGTCGCATATGGACTGAGTGTGCTGTGTGTACATTGTCTCAGGGAGCTGCCCTTGCAGCCCTCGGAAGTGAATGTTACCATCCCCATTGTTGCTGAGGTTGCCTGGGGCTGTAGGACACCAAAGTCCCCATTCTTTCCTGGGGGCCAGCCACTGCTGCCTCTAGTTCTGACTCTGCCCCTGGGCTCCCTTGCACAACTCAGTCCTGATCTGGGGTTTCCATGAGTCCTTGAGGCTCTTCAGAAATCCACTAGAGGGCAGGCAAGCTGTTCCAGAGAGAACCAGCTGCCCCTCCCACAGCCTGAGATTCCTAGCCCCTCTCCAGCCTGCAGACTCCCAGGGTTCGAGAGCTCATCAGCCAGGGTGGGTAGGATAGTGCTCCACAAAGGATTCTTGCTTGGGAAATCTCCCTGACTACTGAAGGACAATGAAAAGACAGTAGATCTCAGTGTCCTGTACTCATCCTAAAGGCCTGGCCCAAGTCAGCATGCGTCAGAGGGTTGTGCAGTCTCCAGCCATTTGCATTTCCTATTATATAACATGTAGGTGACGCTCAATCCTATCCAGGGCTTTCCTGGATGCTGGCTCACACGGTCTAACACATCCCTTTCTGGGAGGCAGGTGTAGTGGTCCCCATGCAGAGACAGGAGAATGAGGTTCTTGCTGTCAGTTCTCTTTCATTGCTGACTTAGACCTTCCTTTTGAGCTCTAGCTCCAGTGTCCAGCTGTCTGCTGTGCACTTCCCCAGTGAGCCACTGATCACCCTGACTGTGTGTTCTTGCTTTGTTCTGGCCAGAACCAGGGGTGATCACAATTTTCCCTGTCCTTTCCATGACCCTCTCCCCTACCCCTATGATCAATCCCCGTGTCCATCCCACCCACCACAATGATCTCTGCTTTTGTCCAGGCTCCATTACCTGGGTCATCAGCGACAGCACCTTCATCCACCTCTTCTGTCTCCATTCCCCTCTGGCCCGTGCTGTTCCCAGTCTATCTGTGGTACAGACCTTGCCATGTCACTTTCCTACTTAGCATGCTCCCTACTGTTGATGGCCAGGGCCCTTCGCCATGGAGTTCTGGCCAATGGACCCTTCTCACTGTCTCTCCTGATACCCAGCCCTTTACCACCCCCATGCCTAGCTCCATCTTGCCCTCTCAAATTTCTCAGATCCCCAATGTCAACCTAAAGGATTTTTATTATAAAAGTATTCCTATTAGTAGTTATAAATCCTCCTACCCACCCCCACCCAAGACCTGGAACCAGTGGCCTGGAGACTGTGTAACTTTCTCCTATTCCCATTGTCTGGGAGTGGCTTGAGGAACACCATCATACCTACTTGGCTCATTTCCATAATTGACATGATGTACATGGCCTTCGGGAAGCCAGGCTGTGGGAGCAGTTTTTATTCCCCTATTTGTCTACTTTGAGCCCACACTTAGCATATTAATATAACCCTAAAACCAGATCCAACTTTCTAGTATATCAATGAGAAGTAGAGATTTCCTGGAAACCAAAGAACAGAATATATCATCACACATTGTACAGCTAAGCTTCATGAACCCCTCCAAACCTCTAACTTCTCCCTCCCAGTCCCCTCCCCAGCAGTGCCCCTCTTCCATGTCTTCTTCTCACCACTCCCTTGTCTCCATCTCCCTGTTGTCCTAAGCCAATCAGCACCCAGTCTCAGCTTCCTCCTTCATTGGTAGTTAGCCAAGAGCAACTACAAGATCTATTAAAGCCCAGGAGCCTTTTAAAGGGCAAATTCAGGCCTTCCCAGGCACTAGGCAGGATGTCTTCAAGGCTCCCTCTGCAGGCAGCCCATGGGGAGTGGGGGGGCAGGTCTTTATGTCTCCAAAACAAAGGAATTGATATGAATGGAATATCTGCTCTTTAATCCTCACAACAATCATGCAAGGTAGACATCATTCTCCCCTTATTTTTGATGAAGTTACTCAGACTCAGTCCAAGGTCACTCAGTCCAAGGCAGAACTGGACCTTGACTCCAAAGCCCCCATCATGCACAGCACCCTGGCTGCTTTGTCAGCTACAGCCACATACAACACAGAAAAAAGTGACGCAGACTCAGAACAGCCTCAATCAGCAGCCACAGGGTGGGACCAGCCAAAGGAAATGGGGTGAGTTCTGGGGTGAAGTCCAGAGGAGCAGGCAGGTGAGACCAGGGTCGAATGAAGCCAAGGTCAACAGCCAGGTGTCCGGATGGCGGATGGAGGATCTGAAGGGGGCAGACATCAGAGTGTGCTGTGGACAGAGATCAAGGACAGAACTTACAGTGAAAGTGGGGCAGTGGGAGAGTGAAAAAGCAGGGAAGCCAAATAACTCTGGCCATCCAGGAGACTTAAAGAGCTGATTTGGGCCTTCCAGGCACCGAGTAAGCTGTCTTTAGGGCTATCCCTGCAGGTAGCCGGCGGGAGGGTAATTTTCTCATGCCTGTACCATCTCCCTTCTTTATGGGAGCCCTATAAACTAGTTCCTATAGTCCTCACCTCTGGCAATTTCAAATGGAGAGGGAGACAGACCAAGAGTGAGAGAGGAAAGGGAGTTTAATAAAGATAACTGAGCATAGTTGGGAGAGAGCAGGAAGGAGAGGGGAGATGCTAAAGGATGTATGTGGTACATGATATGGAATCTGAACCCCCCGAGTAGTAAAAGAGACAGGAAAATGGGAAATGAGACATGTGCTTGGACCCCCAGGGCCATCAAAGGGTTTTAAGCAAGAGAATGACCTAGTCAAATCTATGTTTTGGAGAGACTCCATCTGGCCGCCATGTGGAGGATGAATGGCTCAATGGATGAAGAGAAAAGGAAGACCCCAAGGCAGGAGGAAGCTCTCTGGGGGAGGGGGAGGAGAGAAAGAAACCAAGGCTGAAGGGAGAGGGAAATCCAGGAGCTTCCACATTTAAAGGTCAGGTGGAGGAAGAGGAGGAGGAAGAGGAGGGGCCAGTCCATGGATACTGGACAAAGGATGTTGGAGTCATGAGCAATGTGAGATCACAGTCTAGCTCCCACAGGTGTGCACACACATGCACGTGTGTCCATGCATGGCACACTGATCTGTGCACTGTGTCTGGTATGTGTGCTAGGTTTGGGAGCCTGGGCATTTTAAGTCTTTACTGTATATGTGGGATATGACATATATTTGTAGGCAATGTGTATGGTGTATTGACTGTGGTATTTGTGTGGGAAATATATATACACACACACATACACACACATATATATAATATATAGCTATATATATATATAGGAGTGTCCATGTTGATGGGAGAGCCTGCAGGGAAAGGAGTGTATATATACTATATATACTCTCAGTGTATATGTGTATATATATATATATATATATATATATATATATATATATATACTGTGTGCACATCATGTATGCTCAATGTGCATGCTTGTGATGTGTGCTGCATACGTGCTGTATACACAAGAGTTGAATTTGTGAGGGTGTGTGCATCCGTGTTTGGTGACTTTTGAGGATGTCTCTGTGAAATGTAGGAAATGTTTGTGAATAGCATGTGTGCCTGAGTGAAATTTTTGTGTAAGTTTGATGCATGCTTGTTGTTTCCATGAGTTGTGGCCCTGTGCGGCCTGTGCTGTCTTTGAGGGTTATGTGAACAGTGTGTGCATGTAACAGTGTGTGCTGTGTATATTAGGGGGAGAGTGCTTTTGCAGTTGCAGTGTGTCTGTGCAGAGGTATGTATAGAGGTATTGGGGAAGTGTGACAGCCTGACATAGAGGAGAGGAGCAGAGTTCCAGTCTCCAGTTTGCCCTCTCCTGGCTGTATGACCAGAGCTAGTTCCTGTGCCCCTCAAGCCTCAGATCACCTCCAAAGACCAGTAATTGATGTATTCTAGGAAGGTCCTATAGTCAGGAGGAGGAAGACAAGTGAGTAGGACAAGAAGGAGTCACAGTGGCCCGTGCTAAAGAGGACAGTCCCAGTGAGAGCAGGGTATGCCCAGGCCTTCACCCCTTAACCTGTCTTCTGGGGGTACCATATGTCACCCTGCAGAATGAGAATGCTGCCCACTCTCAATGCTCCTGAAAGGCAGTCACAGCTACATTTCAGACAGGCCCCCTCCCCACATCCCCCAATCACAGCCAAGGGAAGTTCACAAACCACTTCATTTTGTCCCTGAACCAAATCAGCATGAAGAAGATAGAGCTGCTGCCAAAAATATGTAAACAATCACCTAGCCAGGAGTCACAAGCCATGCCATTGATTGGGTGAGTACCATGGGTGGGTGGGCACTTGACACAAGAAGCTCACTCTTCAAGCAGCCCTAGTCGTCCATCATTGCTCCATTCTACAGTGCCAGAATGGGTTCAGAGAAGTGAAGCCACTAGCCCAAAGTCACACAGCAGTGGGCAGCATAGTAAGAATGGGAACCCACATGGGTCCTTCTCTGAAATCTGGGCTGCTTGTCTTCCTCAGTTATGCCCTCCTCAGGCCCCTCCTCACTGCACTCAGGAGGGAGGAAAACACAACTCTACACATGGGGGTATCATGGTAAATTTAAAGAGTTTTAGATTATTTGCTCTTTGGTTAATTAATATTCCACCAAGTAACAATACAATAGAGTATAAAGTAGACAGGCACTGGAGTTCCACTGGCTGTACAAGCTTGAGTTACTTAACCAATCTGGGGTTCCTCATATGCCATCTGTAAAATGGAGATATAACAACAACAACAACAACAACAACAATAACAACAACATTTACCTGATTGAGTGTTATAGGATTAAATGGGTTAGCACATGAAAGCTGCATTAGGAAGCTCCTGGGCCAGCCCATCCCCCTCCCCACTTGAAAGTACACAGTGGCCTTACACTGACCTCAGAATTTCACTCATGGTGAGAAAGAGTCATAATCCTGTTGACCAGAACCTTTACGTTTCATCCCTTCGTTTCTGTAACTCAGTGGGCAGGGGTTCTTGTTGGGGCCATTTCATAGAGGGGTGAAGGCTGCGCTGGAAGACCCTCAGCACAGAGTCCGCTGCCCCACACCCTCGCAGTCACAGAACTTCTCAAAGAGTGGCCTGTGGACTGGCAGCATCAGCACCACTGGGAGTTTGCTCCAGATTCAGACCTACTGAACCAAGCTCTGGGGGTGGGGCCCAGCAATCTGTTTTAACAAGCCCTTGGGGATTCTGATTATCTTCAAAGTTTGAGAGGACATGGGCTAGAACCCCAAAGAGCTTGCTGTGTGAAGAGGGAGTACCTCACATGAGGCAAGTGAGAGAAAGTAGGGTGGGGGGAGGGGAACCACACTCTCAGCCCTCTTGAGACCTCAGGCTTCTTTCTCACATGCTCTGGGCCTAGAGTCAGCTGTCCTTGGAGTGGAAGTAGAGGAGGCAAGGATTCTATGAGACTTTGAGAGGTGGCCATTATCTGTGGGGATCACCTGGGTTCACATGAGCCTATTTCCGGAAGCTCTGCCAGGCCCTCGGGCTTTGACCACCCAGAGGAAGATGGGAGACCACAGACTGCTGGGAGCCCAGCACAGCAAAAATCTCAAAGTTGGAAAGGGTTGGGAAGCTGAGAAGGGACATCCAGGGAACCTCTGGAGGGAGGGTATGCAGTATCTGGGCCACAGCCCTTCTCACAAGAGCTGGGCCCTGCCTGAGGAGCCTGGGACCCACATCTGCCCTGGGACCACTGAGCCTGCAGTGCTAGGGTCCCTCCAACTCAGCCCCCTCCTAGTCATTTTCTCCCATCTCTCCATCTGCCAACAGGTCCCTTCATTCAACCACAGAGTCACAGACTTTCACATGAGGAAGACAGGATCAATAATCATATTGACCCAGTCCCTACTCCATTTGGGTTTCCACATTGTTGTCATCTCAACACTCCCTTGACGTGGCAGAATGACTGCCCCAATTTTACAGATGAGAAGCTAAGACTGCCAGGAACAACTACCCCGGATCATCAAGAAAAGGGTAGATCAGTTTTAACCGTCAAATGGTTAAAACAGAGGAAAAAGTCGTGTGGCTCAAAGAGACAAACCCTCAGGTTCCCAGCAGCCAAGTGCTGCAAAGAGCTGTGGTTTCATGGTCCACGACGCAGCATAGTCAAACTGTGGAAACGCTTCTGATCCTGCCCTCCCTGCTTCGCCCAGTCTCAAATTTTCTCACCTAACATCCCCCCTCTCCCTCGGGGCCTCCAGGAGCCTCCAGACTCCTCAGCCCCAGTTCTCACTGACCAGGCTCAGAGCCTAAAGCCTCTGGGGTGATGGCCGAAGGGTACAAGCAGCCTCACCAGCACCTGCTCCCCCTGCAGTGGTGGCTCCAAGTGCCACAGTTGAGGGTGAGGGGAGAAGTGTTACTCGTGCCCCCCCCCCCCAGTGAAAACACAAAACCAGCCAAGCCAGTTTCTGGCCTCGCAAGAGGGCCTCAGAGTCTCAGGACTTGGATGGGAATGGCTGTTGTGCTATATCCTTTCTCATATGTTGACTGTGGACAAGTCTTAGAATCCTTTCAAGCCTTGATCCCTCTTCTGCAAAAGTGGGGCAGTGATAGTTCCCTCTTCATAGGATGGCTTTGAGGAGGTGATAATTCAAGTAAAGTACCTGGCACTGGGCCCAGTTCTGTAAGCCTTCATTATTCCCATTTGACACTTCAGCTATTCCTCAGAGCAAGGGACACACCACCTGTCTCTTTTTAAGCATTTATTTCCCAAGCATTCAACGTTGGCTTCTGGCTCAGAAATTCCCTACGGCTGACACCCAGCAACATTTTCTCTCTTCTCCTACTGTCCCACAGAAGGTGGCCCATAGTGGGTATCGTCTGAGCCCAGTTGCCCTAGGGACCAAGGGAGGGTGAGCAGAAGAACTGGGGAACCCAGGGTTCTGCCCCAATAGGGGCTGATGAGGGAACTTCCTGACACCCAGGGGCCTACAGAGCTGCTAGGCAGGGGCAAGGAGGGAGGACAGCCACATTCTTGCACAGAGATTTGGCCTGAGAGTACAGATACCTGAGTTCAATTTCTGGCTCTAAAGCTATGCGATTTGGGCTAGTTATCTAACTTCTCTGAGCCTCAGTTTCCTAGTGGGTAGTTGAGAAGTAAGACCCCTAACTGGAAGGTTGTCTGTGGCTGTCTTTTTTCCTGAGTTGCTACACGAGATGAAGGACTGGCCCACAGTGTGTATTCAGCAACAAGTAGTAGAAACTAAATTGGGAGTTCAGGGTGGTGTGATCCTTCTCACTCCAGTTTTACAGTGAGATGAAGAGAACAAGGTTCAGAGAGGTTTAGCAACTTGTCCAAGGTCACACAATGTGTACATCATTGCCTTCCTAGGCCACCCACTCCTACTTGGGACCCTTGGGTTTCATACTGGCCTGAGGTGAAACTCTCCCAGGGAGCCTTGAGAATGACGTGGTGCCTGAAAGGATTTTCTCACCTCAGGATGCTAATCCTAAGGACACAGATAAAGATGTGTCTCTTATTTACACCAACAGATGAATGTGGGAATGGTAGCATATCCAAAAAAAATACCAATACAGTGAAGACTGAACTGCCCATTGACGGGCTATAAAGGAGAACTTCTCATTCCTGGAGGTGTGAGCAGAAGCTAAATAAGCAACATTGGATAGAAAGCTGGCTGTGGAGACCTTTAAAGTAAGCTACCTTTCACATGGCTGCCAAGAAAATCCTACCCTACTCAGTTCTTACCTCTTCTCCTTCTTCAGATCAAGCTCAGACTCCTGGATTTGGCCTTCGAGGCCTCTGGACTCAACATCCTACATCCTCTTCTGCCTCCCATCTGGTCTGGTTGCTCCACAAGGGTAGATCCTGGACATTATTATTCACCAGCTCTCCGGGGCCCACCAGGGCAGGGATCATATTTACTGAGCAAGGACCATGTGCCAGGCCCCAAACCAGGTACTTACACACGTTGTTGCATTTGATCTTCATAGCAAGCCAGAAAGTCAGATGCTATTATTAGTGTCACTTTGCAGATCAGCAACCTGAAGTCAGAAAGATCAACCAATGTGCCAAAACTCACACTGCAACAACTGCTGAAGAAGTGAAGAGATGAAAGAAAGGGTGCTGAGCATGTGGGGTTCCCAGCTTTTAGCCCCTGTCCCAAGAGGCATCTGCAGCAGGTGGGCATACTTGGTTGCCCATCTGTGTCTAACTCTTGGGGAGCCCCATCTGGGCACTGAGTGAGGTGGAACTCCATGAACTAACTAACCACAACCACAGTATTTGGGGGTGTGTGGGGAGGCAGGCCATTCTCCCCAACTTGCCATAGCCTCAGCCCTGCCCTACCCTAGCCTCAGTCAGAGCTATGAGCCAGCCCAGAGTTTTTTGCTTGGCAGCAGCTCAAGGAAGTGTGAGGAGGTGCTCAGCTGGCCTGGGGGAAACAGGTCAGGGGGTGAGCCAGGAACTGCCCGAATTCAGCTCAGCCATATTCTGCACATGCTGGAAGGTTGCTGACAATCAGTTCCTGAACATTGATCCCTTGGACAAAGATCTGGAAAATGAAGCCTTCAGGATATAGCAGAGGTATCACCAACTACCACCAGTGAGAAGTAACCTAACACCCTTTGGATGCAGGCCCCAGGCTGGGTCCACTAAGTTCTGGCACCAACCATGAGAACTAGCTACTATCTTCCCCACTTTACAGACAGAAAAACCGAGGTCCCATTTGGCCAGGTGAGCACTAGAGCCGAGAGAGAGGGGTATGGGATAACCAGCTGGGACCTCTATGAGCATAGATCTGAGACCTCAAGTGTCTGGGAGGGAAGACAGAGTTCTGCCCAGATCCTGCAACTTTCCCTACCCATGCCCTCATTATAGCTTGGGCCCCTGAGGCAAGCTTTCCCTAATCTTCTCTGAGGCTATGTTAGGCCCGGGGGCCATCCACTATCATAGCTCATCTTCTCTGGGCTGTGCCCATCTGCCCAGGCCCATTCTCATAATGAGCCACATAAGAAGGAAATACAGAAGTCATTTAACATTCAGGGAAACCAGCTTCTGAGCCCAGCCTTACCCTGATTTACCACAAGGCTTTGCGCGGTCACTTTCCCATCTGTAAAATGGGGCACCCTCTGCCACTCCATCAAAGAGAAACACTGTGAAAGAGGAATTTCCTTCTACCCTGGGAACTGTGACCCTTCTCCCCCAGGCATTCCCATCCTCAAGTCCACACCCATCAGGGCCAAGCCATCTAGAAGAGGGGGTGGCTTTGGGAAGATGTGCATCAATCTCTGATGTAAAAGACAGTAATAACACCATGCGACTTTGCACGGCACTTTAAAACAATGCGAGCAAAATGGTGCCTGAAAAAGGGCACCCAGACTGGCCTGGATTTGGCTTTGTGGGCATATTGGGCTTAAATCTCTGCCCCTTATGGGCTATATGACTTTGCATATGCCATTTTACCTTCCTGAACTCAGTTTCTCAAGGGAAACTTACCAGTCCTAAACTTTTGGTTTTGACTTATATTCGCTGTCCCCATGCTTAACCTCAGTTTGTCAGCCTGGAAAATGGGGACTTTGATGGTACCGTTTCGCACTGCTGCTAAAGGGTCCGATACAGGTCTGGGTAATAAACAGCACATCTGGATAATAAATAGAAAAAAAGTAACTTGCCTGGACTCGCCAAAAACTGCAGCGATGTGGGGAACCCCCTCTGTGGCTGCCCCAGGGCCAGTGAAGGGTCATTTCCTTCCGCGTTCAGCCCTGCAGTCACTTCTGTTTGTCCCCCCTAAGTGCGGCGGCGCCGGCAGCGGGGAAATCGGGGCCAGGCCGGATTTCCTCTGCGGACCTGCAGCTCCTAGAGCCTCCCGCCCCTCCGGGACCCTGCGGGGCTGTGAACTGCACGTGCAGCCGCTCGGGGCCGGGCCTCGCTCGTACTGGGCTTCCCCTGAGTTACTCCTCTCTCTCCGGCTCTTTCATCCCGCCCTCTTCAACCCGCCCCTTCTCAGCCGGGATTCCAGCGTAAAGAAGATGCTTCACTCCCTCGCAGGTTCCGGATAAACCGAGTCACGCCAGGGAGCCGTACGGGCGCTAGGACCCCGCGGCTTGACCGAGGGGGGGGCGTGGTGGGGCGGGAGAGGTATTTAAATTGGAGCCCGAGCCGCCCCCTCGCGGGTCGGACTCCCGTGGGGCAGTGGAGCTGCCGTGCGCCTCCTCGGGCCGTGACCCCGGAGTCTGGCGCGGGGTGGGACCGGGGGATAGGTTTGCGCAAAATGTGCCGGGGCTGCCCGAGAGAGGAGCGGCGGCCGCGCTGAGCCAGGTAGGAGACGCCCAGCGGGCTAGGCTGGCCGACCCCCTAGGGAACCAGCTGTCCCGCGCCCCTCTTGAGCAGGGGGCGTGGAGCCAGTCTGGGGCTAGTCCACCCCACTCATCAACGGCCCCCTCCCGCTGCCGCCCCTCATCTCACTCGTGGAGCCAGGTTTGACCCTCCCCTTGGCCCCAGAGGTCTCCCAGGCTCCTGACTCAACGGATCTTTCCCGCGACGGGGTGAGACTGGCGTTCCCATTTGACAGATGGGAAAACATCAGCAGAAAGGCCAGCACTTGGCGGGAACACACAGCTAGTCAAGGGCAGACGAAGATTTTAATCAAGGTCTCCTACCATCCTCTGACCTGGCCCCGCGTAGGGCTTCCCATTCCATCGCACCAGAGAGCCTGCCTACCTGGGTGGGGGGCACCCACCTCTTTCCAAAGGGTTCCAGAGCCAGCCTTCTTCATGGGTGGTAAGATGTGAGGGACCCCCACCCCCACCCTGAGCTGCCTGAAATTCTGCCATCACAGCCACATTCCTTTGGGTTAAGGTCTAATTCGTGGGATGCACATGTTTGCCCTTAGTGATTCACTCACTGCTCTGTAGGGGCGTCCACAGCAGCTCTCCCAGGACCCCAGGCTGCCAGTGATCCCAGCTAAAAGGAGGGGGAGGAACACCTAGAGCCTATCTGCTTGTGGATGTTGGGGGGGGGCAGGGTATTGGAAGGGGTTAGAGAGGAAGATTTTGTCCTGGTGTATTGGAAACATTTGATTTGGAGGCAGACAGACTGGATTCTGATCCGGACTCTGCTATCTATTGCCTGTGTGACTTAGGGTAAGTCACCTCTCTGAGACTTGTTTTCCTCATGGGCAAATTGAGGGCAGTTCTATAGTGGGCAGACAACTCAACGCTTGCTGGAGAAAACACAGCATTTGTGTCGTGTAGACCTGGGCTAAATCCCAAAACACTAATGAGCTGGGTGACTACAGGCTAAGTCATTTTATCTGAGCCTCAGTTTTCTCATCTGTAAAATGAAAATTGTAACTATGTCATTGGGTTGTGAGAATTGATATGATATAGGTTAAGTGCTCAAAGAATAAGGAAGGGCTTATTATAATAGTAAGCATTGCCCTACCTCATCTCTCTCTCTCTCTCTCTCTCTCTCTCACACACACACACACACACACACACACACACACACACACACAAATATTCTTTGGCACTTCTTACAGTCAGAGTCCTAAGCTGTCTCTCTCCTCCTCTTGCCTAGGCCACTTGTCCACAGGCCTTGGGCCTCTGTCCTCGGCACACCTTGTGTGGGTTGCTCAGCCCTACAAGTCATTGTACCAGCTGGAAAGACCACATGTATCCAGGGCAACTTCACAGCCATTCTCAACTTGATCATCACAACAGTTGAGAACAGTCAGTGGCAGAACAGGAACCAGGCTACTTGCCTTACCAATGAGACACTGAAGCACTGAAGGGCTAAGGGACTTGTCCAAGGAACAGGCTAGGGAGCAGAAGAGTCTGGATGTAAGCCTCCTTCTAAGTGACCCCAGTCCTCCCTCTTGAGAGTGAGTTGCCCACAGATTCTACACACTGTATCTTGGGCACTGCCGATGGATGCCCACAGCTGATAGACCTCCTTCTTTCCAATGCTGTGGCAGAATTCCACTGTTAGAGAGATGGTCCCTGCTGGATGCTCAGATGCCCACCTTGGGGGTAGGATGGGATTCGGCAGGCAGAGGAGGGGAAAATGAGGGCCCCTTCACGCAGCAATTCAGGTTCAGAACTAAGCCAGGCCTTTCCTTGTCCTTACCTCAAACTCACCCCTCAACCCATTTCAGTAGAGCTTCTATCCCTCACTCTGCCCTTTGCTCAATAGATCTTTAGTGAGAACCACTTGATAGACTCTTGTTCTCATACAATAAAAAAATTAATTATCAGGAAATGATCAATGCAAAGAAAATAAAGCATATGAAGATCTGGGAGAAGAGCATTCCAGGTGGAAGGAACTGTAGAGCAAAGGCCCTGAGGCAGAAATGCACTTGCTGTGTTTGAGGAATGGCAAGAAGAATGATGAGAAAGCTAGAATTTGGTGAGGGAAAGGCAAGTGGTAGATGGAGTCAAAGAGGAGTGATGCAAAGCCTGGCTTATATTGGAGGTTTTCAAGCAGTGAGATTCATGATCTGATCTATGATTTAACTTTACTGCTCTGGCTGCCCTGTGTAGGATAGTCTAAAAGGAGTCAAGGTGGGAGCAGGGTGTTGCTGTGGTTGAGGCCCAGGGTCATGGTGGTGCCTCTGCTGTGGCAATGATGTAGGGGGGAGGTAGGCAGATCTGGGGGCTGTTTCTCAAGGAAAGCAGATGGAACTTGCTGACAGAGAGGAGTGTGGCAGGGAGATGAAGGGAGAGTCAAGGAGAACTGCTCTTGCCAGTGTCACCAGGTCACTGAGACTTCTCATGTCAATTCTCAACACCTCCCCTTTCCTGCCCAGTGGTTTGAGATAGGTCCCAGAGAAAAGAGATCCCCCTCTGCCCTAGGGACTCTTCCCATAGGAGTATGTGGGGAAGGGCAAACCACAGAATGCTCAGTGCTGCGTTCACTGAAAGGTCAGAGGCTGTGGGATCCTGGAGGGACCCCACACTTGGGCAACCAGAGGAATCTCCTCGGAGGTGACATCTAAGCTGAGTGAGACCCAAAGGATGAGGAGGTATTCAGCACAAGAGAGGGGAGGAAGTGAGGGTTTGGGGCAGTAAATAGAGGCTCTGAGAAGTCGAGGAACTAGGAAGTGTCCAGAACCCAGAGTGGGAGAAGGGACAGTGAGAGATGAAGCTGGAAAGAAGAGTTGGCTGAGCACGGTTCACTCCCCAAGGGCCTCAAGGCCCCATCGAGGGGTTTCCACTCAGTTCTGAGTATACCAGCTTTCAGATGGGCGGTGATGTTCTGCTTTTTAAACAGCAGAACAAAATTTCCTGTGAAAGCCCAACCTGTGATGCAGGTGAGAAGAGAGCAGCTGTGGCGGCAGAGGCCCATGCTGAGGGCAACCCGAGGGGCAGGGTTTAAAAGATCGCTGTGGCCTTGGCCCATTTGAACAAGAAAGGACCTCAAAGAGAAATGCCTCTTCTGAAGCATCCTCAGAGTCACAATTCATCACTCTTTTATTGAGTACCTTTGCGAGACCTTATAGTGTAGAGGTTAAGGGCACAGACCTAGGAGCCAGCCTTGTTAGCTGTGAAACTTTGAATATGTTACTTAACTCTCTGAGCCTCGGTTTCCTGGTCTGCAAAATGGGAATGGTAATCATGGAGGCAAACTGTTGAATTATTGTGAGGATTAAATGAGTTAATACATGTAAAGTGTCGAGAAGACACTGGTGCATAAGGGCTCTGCACATGGCACTTTCATAGAATATATCTTATTTGATCTTTAGCAAAACATGATGAGGTTGGCATTAACTTCAGAAAAGGAAACAGGTTTAGAGAGGTGAAGTGTCTTGTACAAGGTCACATAGCTAGTAAGTGGAAGAGACATAGGGAATAGTTGGGTTGGGTGACTCAGTGCATTGCTTTTGGAGGGCTTTATGTGTTCCTCCTTCTTAATGCTCTGTATGTATTGTGGTCACTTCTGTGCATTTATTTGTATCCCTAGTTCCCAGCATAGAGCCAGACATGAGGAGGAATTCAGAAAAGGTGTGAATGAACGAATGAAATTGATTAATTGATCTGTCCTCAGTGAGTGAGCCCTTAGCAGCACCAGGATTCCACCCTGCCGAGGGCTTCTGTGCTCTCCCTCAACCTCACAATGGCTGCTTATAGAAAGAAGGGCTGGTCCAGCAAGCCTGAGTGTCTCTCTGCACTGACGCTGGTGGTGGCTTCAGTGAAAGTAAAGGGCCTGGCAGCCTGCTCCTGGGGAAGTTCACCGCCACAGTGCTGGGGGCAGGGCAAGCCTCCTGGTGGGGCTTCCTGTCAAGGCTTCAGGCCCAGCCTTTAAACAATGGCCAGGCCTAAAGAATCAGAAAATCAAAAGAAAAAGGGCAAAATAAAAGTCCAGGAGTAGGAACCTTAAGGAATTCTGTTTGGGGCCTGAGGAGCTAGGATGGGGAGGCCTGCTTGTGGCTTGGCTAAAAATGGAGTCAGAGGCCCAGCTCCCCATCTCACCCCACTCCAGGCCTGAGGTTGTCCCAGATTAGCCATTAGGGTCCCTCTGCCTCCTGCTTACCCCCTCCAGATTGTCTTCCACCAGGTAGGGTCTTTTGAAACCCAAATCTGACCATGTCACCCACTGCTTAAAAAATCTTGCAGAGGGTGAGGGTGGTAGGGGATGACCTAGCTCCTTGGCTTAGCATTAGAGGCAGTTTATGATGGGCTATGACCCCATTTCCAACTCCCTTCATAAGGTGCCCTATTCACAGCACCTTAACTCTGGATACAGCTTTGGTCTGGGGTTCCATAAGGGCAGGCACAAACAGAATGGGAGGGTGGGGACTGGCAGTGGGAAGGAGCCTGAGATTTTACAGTGTTCCCCCTTTCTCCCACCCTGTGCAGAGCCATGAGCCACCAGATTCTGCTGCTCCTGGCCGTGCTGACCCTGGGCCTGGCTACCTCCCAACACCGAGACAAGGTGCCCTGTAAGATGGTAAGAAGCCCTGCCCAGGCAGGGTAAGCTCCCTCTAGCACCCTCCCTCCCCCAGCCCCCAAAATGTCCTACTGTCCCAGATCCAGAAGCTAGAAGTTAGAGGAGTCAAAAGAGGAAAGAGAATGCATTTAATGCATTTAAACTTTCCATTTAATGCACACCTGATAGAATATTTAAATATCTTATTTACTATTAATCTTGCCAGGTTAAGCACCCTTATTTCTATTTTACAGAGTTGGAAACTGAGGCTTAGAGAGGTTAGATAACTTGTCTAAGGTCATTCAACTAGGAATGGTTGGGCCAATATTGGGCTCTTCCCCCAGCTGCCTCCATAGGGCATTGAGTCCATCTGGATAATGCAGAATGTGTGTGTGTGTGTGTGTGTGTGTGTGTGTGTGTGTGTGTGTGTGTGTGTGTGTGTGTTGGGAGAATTTGGGGTGGGCTAGCTGGAAAGGGCTCTTCTGTACTAGGTCCCTCCTGAGGACAAACCCTCTTTTCTAACTGGGCTTCTTGACTTGGGCCTATCTTCCACATCCCTCCTGGGAACTCTTTCACTCATTACTACCCAGGTCAAATGCTGCCTGTTACAGGAAGCCTCCCTTGATCTGTCCCAGGCTGGCCTAGTTTCGTTTGCTCCATTTTTCTTGGCTTCCACAGCCCCAAGCTTCCCTCCATTGCAATACTGACCACATGGCATAGTTAACAAATAGGTCTAAGCCTGTCTTACCTGCCAGACCAAGAACTTTTTAATGGCAGGGACCAGATTTGTTCCTTTTTCCTTCCTTGAGCCAGTGAGACTAGCCCTGATGTTACTGTGATTTTGTGGGGTACAGGGAAAAGGGACCACCTAGGCCCACTACTAAGGCTGGATAGTCACTGAGGACAAAGTAGGAGCTTGAGCTGGGGAAGGGACAGGCCCTATGGCAGCCACACCTGGACTTAGGACTAGAAGCTATGACACAGAATGGGCAGCTTCTTCTAGAGGCTGGTTATGCTGGCAGCCAGGGCCCAGCAGCCCTTCCCTGGGGTTTTATGGGGTTTTACTGTCCTGCCATTGCCACCTCACTGCTTGCTCTTCAGAACCCTTCTAAGATGCCCAGAACCCAGAATAATAGGCAGAGAAGGCCTCAGATATCACCAAATGCAGCCCCATATTCTCTCTTGGGAAACAGAGAGGTGAAGGGCCTGGGCCACCCAATAGAGGGGAGAACTGAGTGAACTTTGGATTTGGGGCAAATGAGGTAATAGGCAGGAAAGCACTTTCTGAACTACTATGGAAGGAATTATGGTGGTTTTCAAAATAGTAAAAAAAAAAAAATTGCTGCATGCTGAGGGCTTGTAAGGTGCCTGCACCATGCTGAGGGCTCTTTCTCCTTTTCTCCAACCCAGAATTCCTCTTTTCAGCTGAGAAAACTAAGGCTGAGAAAAGAGATGTGACCCATCAGGGTCATACAAGTAGGAACTAACAGAGCAGGATTCGAACTCAACTCTCCTGAGCGTATGCTGTCCACTGCCGGCTGACTCTTCCTATCCTGTTTCCCTTTTATGTGCAGGTGGTAAAATGGAGTTGGGTGGCAAGTCCTCTTCCTTCCCACCTAAAAAAAAAAAAAAAAAAGGCTGTGCTGTGGTATCCTGGTGTCTCAGAGAGAATGGGTAGGGGGTTGTCAGGGGAAGATCCAAACTTGGCTAAGGGCTGATTCCTCCAAGACCCTTCCCATGCAACTCAGTCATGCTGGGGGCTTGGAGCTCAGGAAGTGGCAGGCACATGGAAATGGAGTGCTGAGAGCTGCCCTGGCCTTCAAGCTTCTTCTCAGACTGGACTGAAGGGCTGGGCATCCCAGGGCAGCCCTGTCTACCTGCAGCCTCCTCTGGACCTCTGACAGGGGTCCTAGGTACCTGGGGGTCTTAGGCTCTGGGCTTGGTGGCTCGGTGTCCCGGCTCAACTCTCAGGGAATGGTGCCCCAGGGAGCCTTAGAGTCTCCAGAGGTAAAACGGGGTATGGGCTTGCACAAGACCATGTCCCCAACACACTAAATGTTCAGGAAGTGGTGGCTGGTGTAATTTACTATACTGAAGGACTCAACCTGGCTGCTCAACCAGCTGAGGGCCCAGTGGTCAGAACTTGGCTGGAACCAGTAGGAAATGGAACTTACAATGGTAGTTTTGAGCCTCTGACTATCTGATTTTGGGCAGCCCACCACCCTGAGCCTCAATTTCCTTAGGGAGTACAATGGGGTATATGTGCCTTAGAAGATTAAGTGAGGCAAGGGATCTGTGTTCAGCACAACCCTGACACAGAGCCATTGCCCCACAGTTAGTGGCAGTGATTGTGTTCTTGTTCATTTTGCTGTTTCTTCTTTAATCAGGATGGTCCGGGAACTGGGGATAGGATGGGGAGGCCATCTCTAGTTGCCCTAGCTGGTTGACAGGTTGTGGGGGAGGAAGGGGCAAAGAGCTGGGCAGGACTGGCAAGGTGGCTGCGATAGGTTTCTGGTTTACGTGGGTGCCTTACTGCAGAAGTGTCCCTGAGCCACTACGTAGCCCAGTCACTGGGCCGCATGGAGTAGGAAGAACACACAGATACCTGGTGGAGGGCAGTCCATTTCTCCCCCTTCCTCACCTTAGGAAGGAAACCGAGAACTGGGCCAGGCAGGGACCCCCCAGGCTGTTGTTCTTGCCCTGCTGGCTCAGCTGCTGACTCCCAGTGATCAGTATAGGTCACTGCCATCTTCAGGCTCTGCCTCCCATCTGGGAAGTAGGTGGGCTGGACCCTTTTTGCTCTAACAGTCTTTGACTTTAGTCTGAATATACGAATTATCCCATTTCTTTCCTTTCAGAAAGGTAATTGAATCAATCCTTCAGACCTTTATTAAGCTGATGATGTCTGTGACATTTTCATTCATTAAAAAAATTTACTGAGTGCCTCTGTATGCAGTGTCTAAGATATTCACATCAATCAAACCAGTCCCTGTTTTCTTGGAGTTCACTGCCTAGCAGATCCCCACACAGACAGTCATGGTTCAAGCGCCAAAGTTATGACAGAAGAAGCACAGGGGTGTGAGAACCCAGAGGAGGCCCTGACCTGCCTGGCAGTCAGGAAAGGCTTCCTGGTTGAGGAGACCCTGGAGTTTAGCATGCTGAGTTCACCATTCAGATCTGGTTGAGAAGAGCATAACCAACACAGAAAACAGCAAGGAGGAGGCCCAGAGGTGGGCATGGGAGGGCACAATGGGCAGTGGTAAGGTATGGGAGGTATGGTCACTGCCTATGGCCTGGGCTAGTGGGTTGGGAGGAGAGGAGACAGATCAACAGGGGTCACAAATAGCCTTGAACCCTGCTGAGGTTCCTGGACTTGGCCCTGGAAGGGTTTAAGTAGAGGGGAGCATGGTCAGAGTAGAGTTTTCAAGTTGTTGCCAGGCATTTGGCTGGTGGATGGGTCAGAAGGGGTCAATAGAGACAGAAGCTAGGGCAGGAGTGGTCCTGAGCTGTGTGGTGCTGGAAGTCAGGCCCTTGGGTGGGAAAGGCTGGGTTTCCTGGTATATTGGAAAAGACGAGAGGGAGACTGCATTTGCATGGAAAGAATTCTGGCCCCAGAAAGCCACACAGGGTGGAAGGACAAAAGTGGGCCTTTTGTTTGGATTCAAAACTCAGCTCTGCTCACCTCACCAGCTGGGTGATCTTGGAGCCTATCCTGACCTTTCTGAGCTTGGATTTTTTAAATAGGGGTGATCATATTTGATAGGCAGGCTATTGTGAAGATCCAATGAGACAATGGGTATGAAAATGCTAAACAAAATCTAAATTGCTGAGTGAGTATTAGGGAAGGACAGACGAGTTACTTTCTGGATAAGAAACCAGAGTGGTATACAGCTTGATCAGGCTACACAGCAAAATCATATTTTTGCCATCAAAGAACGTAGGTTGACACTCTGGCCATCCTTCCCTTGCCCCCTACTTCTACCCGATCTCCAGGGGCCGATAAGGACCAGGCCATGGGAAGCAAAGTCACTAATGGGGGTGAGTGTGGGTAGCAGCAATAGAAAGGAGGTCACTTCTGGGAAGTGTCACCAAGGAAGGCAGGCTCTGGGACCTGAAGCCATACCCCATGGAATGAGGGCTTGAATGAGATCTGAGGGTAGGAAGCTGAAAACTGATGACAGGAGTGCAAAATGCATTTTTCCCTTTTGGAAACATTTCCCCCAAAGTGGATTAATCTAACCTTACCAGATGGGTAAATTTAAGTATCTGGGCCCATAGAAGTAACTCAGGATGTGGAACCAGGAAGCCTGGGTCCCAGCTTGCCCTGTTTCTCATTGGCTCTAGGTCACTTTAGATGATACATGGCTCAGTTTTCTGTAAAATGGAATAATCAGGACAGAGGTTTTTGTTAGTTCATTTATACTTCTATTTGTCCATCATCTCTGGCTGCCTCCTCATCAAAGTTTTCTTGAGTCCCTCCTTGATACCAGTGCTATCAGATGCCACAGACAGGGCTGGGAATGGGAGGGGGTCACTCAGAAATGGGGTGATTAGGCTGGGATGGAGGAATGTTGAGCATCTGGGAGGCCAAGGGAGAACCCTGGTGGGAGCTCAAGACATCCTTCCTAGAGGCTCATGTCTGGTTTCAGCTCCTACTGCACCCATTAATGCCTGCTGCTCTTCCTGCCTCCTCCTCCCCAGGTGGACAAGGAGGTCTTGTGCCAGGGCCTTGGCCTACTTCAGGTCCCCTCAGTGCTTCCCCGGGACATTGAGGTCCTCGACCTATCTGAAAATCAGCTTTGGAGGATCCTGGCCTTGCCCTTGGGCTTCTACACAGCCCTCCGTCACCTGGACCTGAGCTTCAACGAGATCAGCTTCCTCCAGCCAGGTGTCTTCCAGGCCCTGTCCCACCTGGAGCACCTCAACCTAGCCCACAACCGCCTGGCGCTGAGCACTGGTGGTCTAGGCCCTCTGCTGCACGTGATGTCCCTGGACCTTTCTGGGAACAGCCTGTATAGTGGCCTGATGGAGCGGCTGCTGGGGGAGGCACCCGCCCTGCATACCCTCGTGCTGGCAGAGAACAGCCTGACGCACCTCGCCCGCCAGACCTTCTGGGGCACGCCTGCACTTGAGCGGCTGGACCTACATAGCAATGTGCTCATGGACATCGAAGATGGTGCTTTCGAGGCCCTGCCCTACCTGACCCACCTCAACCTCTCCAGGAACTCCCTCACCTGCATCTCCGACTTTAGCCTCCAGCATCTGCGAGTGCTGGACCTCAGCTGTAACAGCATCGAGGCCTTTCAGACTGCCCCAGAGCCCCAGGCTGGGTACCAGCTCACCTGGCTTGACCTGCGAGAAAACAAACTGCTCCACTTCCCTGACCTGGACGCGCTCCCAAGACTCATCTACTTGAATGTGTCCAACAACCTCATCCGGCTCCCTGTGGGGCCACCCAAGGGTGGCGAGGCCATCCACGCACCTTCGGAGGGCTGGTCAGCCTTGCCTCTCTCAAATCCCAGCCGCAATTCCAGCACCCACCCCCTCTCCCAGCTCTTAAATCTGGATTTGAGCTACAATGAGATCGACTTCATCCCCAAGGGCTTTCTTGATCACCTGACCTCCCTGCGCTTCCTGAACCTCAGCAGAAACTGCTTGCGGGCTTTTGAGGCTCAACATGCAGGCTCCCTGCCCTGTCTTGTGCTCCTGGATATCAGCCACAATGCACTGGAGACACTAGAGCTGGGCACCAGAGCCCTGGGGTCTCTGCGGACACTGCTCCTACAGGACAATGCCTTGCAGGACCTGCACCCATACACCTTTGCCGGCCTGGCCAGCCTGCAGAGCCTCAATTTGCAGGGGAACCGGGTCAGCCCCTGCGGGGGGCCAGGTGAGTCAGGACTCTCAGGCTGTGTGGCCTTCTTTGGCATCTCTTCCCTCCGCATCCTGAACTTGGTGAACAATGAGATGGAGATGCTCCGGGCAGGAGCCTTCCTCCATACGCCACTTACTGAGTTGGACGTCTCTGCCAACCCTGGGCTGGATGTGGCCACAGGGGCCCTGGCAGGCCTGGAGTCCTCCTTGGAGGTGCTGGCCCTGCAAGGCAATGGGCTGGAGGTCCTGCAGGTAGACTTGCCCTACTTTAGCTGTCTCAAACAACTCAATCTCGCTGAGAACCGCCTGAGTCGCCTACCGGCCTGGACACAGGCTGTGTCCCTGGAGGTGCTGGATCTGAGGAACAACAGCTTCAGCTTCCTGCCAGGCAGCGCTATGGGTGGCCTGGAGACTAGCCTCCGGCGCCTCTACCTGCAGGGGAATCCACTCAGCTGCTGCGGCAATGGCTGGCTGGCAGCCCAGCTGCACCAGGGCCGCGTGGACGTGGATGCCACACAGGACCTGATCTGCCGCTTCAGCTCCCGAGAGGAGGTGTCCCTGAGTGACGTGCGTCCTGAGGACTGTGAGAAGGGGGAGCTCAAGAATGTCAACCTCATCATCATCCTTACCATTGCAGTGGTCTCTGCCATTGTTCTCACCACACTGGCCACCTGTTGTTGTGTCCGCCGGCAGAAGTTCAACCAACAGTATAAAGCCTAGAGAAACCAGGGCTGCAGAACAGCTCAGCCAGGAGACCCTCATAGGGCACTGGGGGAGCCAGAGGCACAGGGAATGGCGACGACTGACCCAAGGTCACACAGTGAGCCAAGGTCTCAGAACCCTGGTCTCTAAATCCCAGCCCAGGGCTCCTTTCCCTGTATCCTGCTGCATCGGTGGGTGATCCACTTCCCAGGCCGCACATGTGGTCCAGCAGTGGAAGCCAGAAGTTGAGCAGTTTCAGAAGTGACAGAGAATAAGGTTGACCAGTTGGATCAACCAAGCTTTGCCAGACATCTGTTCTGTGCCACACCCTGCTCAGGGCACTGGGGACTCTGGTGAAGGAGACACATCCCTGCCCTCAAGCATCTCCCAGTCTGGGTGGGGAGGGGGTCACAGAGCCATGCAATGCCCACACAGTGTGGAACCCAGGGCTCCAAGCTCAGCAGTGGAGTCTGCCCTGGCAGGGCCAGAAGGGGACAAGGAGGCTCAAGACCGAAAGGATTTGTCTGAGATGTTTCCAAGTAGACTATTTGTCACATCTGATAATGACTTTCAGCTTCTCTGGAACATGATGAGCTTGTGACCGGAAGAGAACTAGGGCCACATGAGTACATCCTGGATCCAGCATTATTAGGCGGGCTGTGGTGTCTCCAGCAGGTCCTGGTTAAGAGGCTGTCGCCCTGGGCCTTGGCTAGCACAGGACCATTTCGTTTCCTGATCTGGACAGGCTCTTTCTGCACCTGGCATTCTCACGTTGCACACACTGGCCCGAATACTGCCTTAGCCCCCACTTCCTGCTCAGGCCCCCTGTTCCATTCCAGTCTCACCCTGGCTGGAAAGGCAGGAGTCGGAGCCTTAGGGCTCTGGTTCTGTTTTACACCAGGCTTGGCAGCTGTAACAAACCCAAGCCTGCAATCTGCCTCTTTATGACAACCCTCAGAGGCTGGTTATTTTATCCCATTTTATAAGAGGCTCCAAGTCTCCCTCCATGGTTCCCTCAGCTAAGAAATACCATAACTGACATTTAGACTCACATCCTCCTGACTCCAGGGCCTGAGCTTTGCCACTGCGGAGGCTGTAGGCTGTCAGGTGGACAGGAAGTGGCCCCACATCGCTGGAACAGAGCCTGGGAACATCCTGTGCTGTGCATCCCCACCTGCTCTCCTCTCCCAGGCAGGCAGAGAGAAGACAGGCAGCCATAGGCCCTCTCCTTCTCTGCCTCAGTTTCCCTCATTTTCTCTGTTGCAGACTGGTATGGGTTCTCTTTTTTCTCTTCTTACTATTGCATTCCTTCATTCCCTTTCTCCAGTGAGCACATCCTGGAGCATGAGACTATTGAGTCCAACCTCCCCATTGCACAGATAGGAAACAGGTTTAGGAAGAGAATGGGCCTCACTTAGAGCTATCCATGTCAGTAGCAGAGTCTGTGAAAAAAGTATATTTAGACCTCATCGGGGTATGTGTGGGGGAGGTTGGGGATTGGACCTGAGTGATTTTCTTCTCTCTCAGCTGTCACATCACAAGATAACGCTGGCTCCAAATGCTCTTTCTGGTCTCCATCAGGCAGGGATTTTTCCCCCTAGAAAAATAGGTAGAAAAATGCATCCAGATTTAACTTGTTGTCCCTCATATTCATGGAACCATGGGCTGTCCAGGAAGAAAGGGGGCCTTGGGATGTACCCAAGACCCAATACTGTTGTTTTTACCTCCCACCTCTGTTTGGCTGCTGTCTGGCTCAGGACAGTGCTTGATAAAGTGTGAGAGAATGAAAATGCCTGTCTCTCTGCCCCATTTTGTGGATGAGGAAACTGAGGCCCAGTGAGGGTCAAAGACTCAGGGACCTGGTGTTCTGGCTCCAGCCTGGGGCCCTGGGAGTCTGGGAGACCCAGTCCTAGTTGGGATCATGACCACAGGTGCTCACTGCACACAAACACTCTCAGGCTTGGGGGCAGGTGTGTTCCCCTCCAGGTCTGATCTTTGAAAACACTACATAATGCTGCTCTCACCTCCTAGGAGCCAGGCCGCTGCTCAGGCCTCGGAACCAGCTCTTTGTATAAACCACACGAATGTATTAAAAACTAATTTTGAAGAAACAACAGCCTGCTAGCCTCCTCCTTGCTGTGGGTAATCGGCACCATTGCATCCACTCGAACCCTGCCCTCCTCTATGTCCATTATGGTTTTTGAGCCCTCATGGCAAACCGCTGGGACTGGGGGACTACTGTGGGGGAGATGGAGGCTCTGGGCTATCACTACCCTGGACATTGGGGCCTCGGCCCCAGTCATATCCCTTCCCATTTGACAAACCCTGCTTCCCCTGCTACCACTGAGAAAATGGTGGCTTTCAGTAGGGACACTTCTGGCCTATGCTCTGCGCTCATGCCCTCTGCCCCTCCTCATCTCCCACTCTCTCATTTGCTCCCTCACTGACCTCTCTCCTCAGCCCCTCCTCTCTAGCCACTTCTTCCTCTCAGACTTCAGCTGTGCTCAGGTTGTGTCCATCTTAAAAACACTGAAGGTATCCTTTGCCAAACTCCGTGCACATTTCCGTCCACACCTGCTTGACCTCTCAGCTGTGGGGTTCCCTCACCTCTATCCTCCCCATCACCCACACCCTCCCCTTAGCACACTACCCCGACATCTAGGACCCCCACAGGTGTTTTTCACCTTCCTCTCAGGCCATTCCTTTTCAGGTTCTGCTAAGTGCTCAACTGCCTATCTGCCTGGTGCCATCTGAATGGTGACCACCAGGACTCCCATCCAAGGCCCTCTTCCATGGGGAATAACATCATCCTCATTACCATAGCCACCGCATTGCTCTGATGATGCCCACATCTCTGATTCCAGCTCTAGTCCCTCTTGAGCATACAGCCCTAATACCCTGATACCCAGAAGCCTTCCCACCTAGAGAGCTAAAGGTCTCCCAGGGGCTGGAGAATTGAGAGTGAGTGGCCAGGCTGCAGCTCAAGGTTGAACGTGGAAGAAAATCAGGGCACTTTTGGTTCCTTGAAAGGAGTTGGAGGGTGAGGGTGTGGGCTCTGGGGTCTGGTGGGAGGGGACAAAGGCCACCTCATGTGGGATGGGGAGCAGGCGAGGGGCTCTGAGGCAGAGTTGAGAGGGCAGGGAGAGGCTCCTCCACCTCCCACTTTGTCCTCGGGTGGCCTTACCTCCCATTCTCAGCTACTCCACAACCAGACACTGACCCCTCAGGTGACGACAACCTCTTCTCCCCAAAGTTCTGGCTCAGTGATGCTCCACTCCTCCCACCCCCCAAGCATCCTGGAAATCTCTCCAACCCAGCTTCTTTGGGCTGTGACTTCTCACCTCTCAGCTCCTACTCCCAGCTCCTACTCTCCAAAGGAAAATTTTAAATGCCTATTTCATAGATGGGGCTGAGCAGTGAGAGGGCATGTGACTCAGTGCCCTGTCACACAGTAAGTTGGTGCTCAATGAAGGCCTAAGGGAAGGCAGCAGTAGGGCCTGAGCTTGGCCCAGGGCCGTGTGGGCCTCCCATCCAGCTGGGAGCCCACCGGGCCCCTGACTCCTTTTCCCAACAAACAGGGATATTTTCTTACCTGGTCAAGACCTCCGCAGTAAGGCAGAAATTTCTATGTTCAGCCATACATGGACACAGCTGCCAACTAGGTCATCAGAGCATCCGGCAAGTTCCAGGGAGAAGGGAAACCTTCGCCTGCCCAGCCACAGACGGCCCGCAGCTCCAGGTCACCAGGCTCATTCAATTCAGTGAGCTGTTATGAAACTCCAGGAGGCAGGAGCCAGGTTTGCAGGCCGGGCAGGATGGCAGGAAAGCAGCGCCATTGCCCATGACTGCCTCCCCTTCTCAGTCCTCTGTGATGTCATATCTCCCTATGGACCTGGGAAAGCTCTCTGCTTTCTGTGCCCCTGTCCTTTAAAATGGCTCTCAAGACCCTACAAGGCAAAGTCCTGAGTCCTCCAGCCCCATCTCTCTCTGGCTGCTCCCACCTTGTGTTCAGAGAAGACAGTTATTGAGCAATTCCGGGGAAGGCCTGGACTGAGCACTGGGTATACATTGGTGTATATAATTCTAACATTTTGGTATATAATTCTAACATTTTTGAAGAGATTTCTATTATTATCATCCTCATTTTAGAGAAACTGAAACTCAAATTCCCAGTGGAAAGTGCCAGAGCTGAGGCTTAAACCCAGGTTTGTCCCTTTCAGAGCCAGCCGTCTCAATCACTGGCACCACTGCCTCTTGACCCTCCCCAGTTGGCATCGGGCTCTCTCTACCTCCATGTGAAATGTCACACCCACTGACCCACCTGCCAAACTCCCCCTTTTTCAGCCCCTCACATCACCTCCTCTGGGGAGACTGCCCTGATTTCCCTCTTCCAGCTGCTCACAGCCCCAGGCTGCCCTAGGCCACAGCATTGGAATATCTGCCTGATCTGCCACCAGGCTGGGAGCTCCTGGAAGGAGGTTCTACCCAGAGTCCTTTCCGTGTCCCCATGATCCCTGAGCCAATGCATAAGGTGAGTTCAAAAAAGTTTTCTCAAATGGATGACCCCTGCTCTCCGAGACTTAAAAATTTGTGAGGGTTAAGACCAGCCCTCAGAAAGAGAATGGGGTGACAAGCTTCTTAGACAGTCCCAGGGGAAACAGAAGGCAGAGGGGAATGCAGGATGTAGGCTATCCAAAAGCAGCAGCGGTTAGTGGTAGAGCAAAGAAACAATCTTTTCTCCCCACCCTCCATTTCCCTCCAGTTTCTTCTTGACTCTAAGACCCTGTGCTATCTTCTCCTTCCCCCTCCCCGACTCTTCTCTTCTCCTTTTCCTTTCTTGGTCATCTATTTACCTACCCCTATCTCACTGGAAGCAGTTGGGGCTGTGGTGGCTGAGAACAGGGATGGGTGAAAGGGAGGGAGGCCCGAGCTGTTTATAGGAACTGGAGCAGCTCCATCCATCAGCTGTTTGGAGCTGGAGACCAAGCATAATAAATACCTTGGCTCCTCCCCAGCTGTGCTTTCCCTGAACTTGGCCATGTGAACTCCAAAGATCTCTGGCCTGCTGGTTCTCAGGACCCAGCTCCCACCCCACCACACCCTGCTCCCACCTCCCACCAAGCTGCCCTGGAAAGAGCCCTGCCTCTGGGACCAGAAACACAGGCCTGAATCTAGGCTCTGCCACCACTTTGCTTTGGGCACAAGAGCAAGTCAAGCAACTTATCCTTGCCTCCATGTCCCCATCTGTAGAATGGAGTCATAATCACTCTCCTCCATACATGCAGCACTGTTCATATGTTAGGCCAGAATGCCTTGAGCTGAGTCTTGTTGGGATCCCAGGACAGTCAGACAGAGCCTCTGCTTCTCTGGTGGAAGGGAGGGGCCGCACCACAGCACAAGCAGGAAGTGGTCAGCACCATGAGGGAGGTCCAGATTTTGTGTTGGGGGAGTTGTTTGCAGCAGGGAGTGGCCCTTCCAGCTGGAGGAGTGAGGTGGACTTTGAGGACATCTGGGCTGGCCCTGGAAGGAAGGATAGGATTTTAGCATGTGGAGATGGAGAAAGGCTTTTCCAGGCAGAACGAATGTGTGAGCCAGTTGAGCAGTGGGAAAATGGGGCCCTGGGTTGGGCAGAGAGGAGTCTGCTTATGTCCAGCCTCCATCCTATCACTCCCAACTTTGTCCTCTTTGGTCCTACAGCAGCTTCTGCTTTGACCTTGCAGCCTTCTGGAATCTTTCCTCTCCTAGAGAATGTCCAGTTCATCCAGCTCTCCCAAGTTATGGATGCATTCCCGGAATTCTTCAGTCATGTCCCCACTCCCACTTCCCCCCCCCCCCCGAAAGCCACACTAGAAAGTAAGATTCAGATCAGGGGAAATGTCATTAGCCAATAGCGCATGTTTCTGGAATGAATAAGGAAATAAATGAATAAAGGAATAAATAAAAGAGTAAGTCAATGACGAAGAGCATATGTGAATTACTGAATTCAACTGAAATTTCTTGAGCTCCAGCTACAAACCATGTTAGGTGCTGTACACACAAGATTCCTCTCCTCGTGGTGCTATTTATTGGAAGAAATAGACATTAAACACACACACACATACTTAAACTTGAATAAAGACAAAATGGCAAATTGTGATGAGAACTATGAGGGGAACTAATAAGGAGACATAACTGAGATGGACTCAGAGAAGTCCATGAGTTTCCCAAAATGTTTGGGGAGAGCAAGAGCTGCACTCTAGACTCTGATGTCCATTTTTAAGCACTGAAAGCTGCCCTCTACACTGAAACCCTCCCACCATCCCCCACCCTCACTGCCTTGGCTGTCCATTCTAGAATTATGGAGAAAAATATGAAAGGCCACATGATGATAAGAGGGGTAGCCAAAGAAGCAATCTCAGGAGTCAAGCATTATATGGGTAGGGGGCTAGATAGGCTGCATGGTAAGAGAGTCCAGTTCAAATGGCCCCTACTTTAAAATTTTTGGAGGGGAGGGTAGAATGGGCATGACTCTCTCCTCCATTCCCGTACCACCCATGTCAGTTTGCACCAACCCACCTCTTTCACTCTAGGTAATTTATTAACATTCTCACATCTAACCTTCCATACATTTTTTTTTTCATAATCAGGTAATCATTGACAGACATTTAAATTATATGCACATACACATACACATTTATCATTTTTTTATAAGAATGGGGTTCTATTATATCCATTTTTCTGTATCTTGCTTTAAGAAAGGGATTATATTATATCTATTTTCCTGTATCTTGCTTTTCTTATTCAATGATACTTCAAGGAATTCCCCTCAAACAAACTGATATATCTCTGATTCATTTTTGACAGTGTATAATATTTCATAGTGAGAATATTCCATAGTTTATTCAGCCATTTACCAACTGATGGGACATCGACTTTGTTATCTTTTTCTGCAACTGTAAACATACTGCAAACACATCCTCATTCATAACCCGTAGTCTCTGGGACTTGTATTTCTATCAGATAAGTACATATAAGTGGGATTGGGATTCTAGATCAATGGATAGATATTATATATATATTATCATGTGTAATTTTAATAAAGCTTACTTTTCAAAAAGAGAGTAATGTTTCACATTTCCATAAGCAGCTTATGACAATATCTTTTCCATTTCTATGGGTTTATTATCAAAATATAGAAAAGTGATTGATTTTTGTATATTTATCTTATATCCAATAACCTTATCAATTTTTCTTAATTCAAATGGGTTTTTTATTAGTTTCTTTTGTTTTTGCATTTATTTTTGGTTTTTGTTTCTCTGCAAGAGGCTCTTGGGTTTTCTAGGTATACAATCTCTTAATGACCTCATTGTTCTCACAGCTCCTTTGATACCCTCACCAGTAGCCTCTGTCTCCAACCAGGTTTCTCTTTGCCCAGCCTGAAGCCAAGTTGCAGGGACCTCTGCTACCCACCACAGAGTTCCTTCTCTCATATCATCCCATCCCAAAACCAGGGCTCCCATTCCCTATCTCCATGGTTTGCAGGAGCAGAGTGGGGTGTGGATTGGGGGCTCAGAATCCCCATTGTTTTGTTTCATAGAGTGAATTTGCTCCACCCTAATTCTGTTCTCTTCCTAGAGCAAAGGTTGAAAACTGGCTGCCTGTGGGCCAGATTTAGCCTTCAGGCATGCTTTTTTTTGGCCCACACAGTGGTTTGTGTAAATCTGGATTAGTTGCCAACATTTAAAAATTGAAAGAGTTGTTTTATATGAGAACATACAAAAATCTGAATTTCTGATTTTTCTTAAAATCCTGGAAAATCTAAGAACCTGGATGCCCAGCCCCAAAGGACAATGAGTGGCAGAAGCTATGAAATTGCATCTCTCACCTAGGCTGTGAGCTCCTAAAGGGCAGGGACCATTCTGTCCTTCTGTACCCCAGCACCTGTCACAGAGCTCAGCTTCACACAGAGGCCATGAAAATTTAATTTCTTTCCTTCTGTATCACGCACAACTTTCAAGGACATGTGAATTAAGAATCTCATATATTAAAGGTTCTGACCTTTATCACACCATGGACCCCTTGGCAGCCTGATGAAGCCAATAAACCCTTTCTCAGAATAATATTTTCAGGTTCATAAAACAAGCGATACACGATTACAAAAGGAATCAATTATATTGATTGCAGTTATCAAAATACTAAATAATTGTGATTTAGTAACACATTTTTGTTAACACATTAAATAATGAGACCTAATGGCAGGTCTAACAGCTACTGTAATTTTGAAGCACTGATGAGCATGAACAATATTTTGGGAGATCTGCAACAGCGGTAATGAGGCATGAAAACATCTGTGATTTCTGTTGATGACAGGACTGCCAACGTCACAGGGACCGGTAACACCACAGGGATTTGCAGCCTACATTCATGATGAAAGGAGCTACTGCATTTCAATTGGAGGCTAATGATGAAAATAAAGATGTGATTTTTTTTTCTCATCCAAGTCCACTGACTCCCAAGAATTCCACACATGGGTCCCATGGATCTCAGGTCCAGTCCTCTGCTTTTAGGAGAAGGCCTAATGGCAGCTGCAACTGAGCCACAGTAACAGGGAAACACAATCCCAAAGAAACCGCCCCAGTCTTGGGTGTTCTTCTTCAGGGCAGCGTTGAGGTGTAAATTAGATCATTATTTCTGGAGGCCGCTTTGGCCATATGTTCCAAGAATCTTAAAAATGTGCATCTGCTTTAAACCCAGAAATTCTATTTCTAGGAGTTTATCCTAAGGAAATAAAGATGTAACCAACGGAAAATTGAGTATGAGGATATTTATCACAGCCAAGGGTAGATCCAGTTTTTGTGGACCCTGAGGCTTGTACAATTTAGAGGGCCCCTTTGACAAAAAGAAGACAAAATCATAAATATAAAATTGCTAGGCCCATTTTAGGAATTTGGAAATGAAGGACTCTGTAGCTAAGCTTTATTGGCTTCGCATAAATTAATCCAATTATAATATTATTAATAATAATCTAAAATAAGAAACAACTAAATGAGCCAAAAATCAGGGTTTGATACAGTAAAGTATAGTATATCTATACAAGGCAATATGATCATTTAAAATGAAATGAATGTAGAGGTATATTTATTGACATGGAAAGATGCTCAAAACATGATATAAAGTGAAAATGCAGATTACAAAATATGCGCAAGATCCCAGTTTTGCTAAAATAACGTATTAGTTATGTGTAATAGGATGTTAAATGGTACTTTTCCTGTCTCAGAATTGCTGCTCTCCCTCAGAAGCTCAAAAGCAGCACCAGACATAACCCAGCAGGACTCGGGCAGCGACTGTAACATTCTCATTCCATCACCCTCCTCCAGCCACACAGCAGGCACTGACCAGGGGGAGGAGGATGGGTGCTGAGGCTTTCTATGGAGGAGAGATGTCCAAAAGCCATAAGCTTCCCTACATAGCTCAAGACCAGTGACCAGGGCTTCCCTGGAGCTTAGAGGACACAGAGCCTGAATGCCTCTCTTCCGTGGAAAAGTCTAAAGATGAGAGGATGGTGGGAGCTGCCCTGGTAGTAGCCCCAGGTGGGGTTGAGGGCTGCCGTGGGAGGGGCCTGTGCTTCTAGAGTTAGGCAACAAGAGGGAGAAATGTTTCCAAAAGAGAACATTTCAAATGTTCTGGACACAGTACGAGGTAGCTGGGCATGAGCCATCTCGAAAGATCCCTGCCTGAGAAGTCTGCCTCACGCCTGTAGAAGAACCCCTCAGCTGTACTGGAGGGGGTTAGCCAGGGGTATGTCCCCTAAGCCCAGGGACCAGTGAGAGGAGACCACAAAGAAGCCTCCACACAACCTAGAAAATATTTGCCTCATGAGAGCAAGGGCCAGAGTTTGGGCATCTACCACACAGAGGGGTCTAACGCCAGTTTACAATAACTTTGTTCCGAGCGTACCTGGCACTTCCCTTTACCTTTTCTGGACCCCTACTCCATCCTGAGCCAGATTCAAAGATGCAGAACAGAAAGGGAGATAAGCAATCCTTCCTTTCCCTACCACAGGTTTCTGAGCTGTGCCTGGCTGAGAGCTATAGGGGAGGAGGAACACTTTGAGAAACTCGATTTGTTTGTTTGTATAATTAAGACATAATCTGGGTTTGGTAAAATTTACTTTGAATGTACAGTTCTGTGAGTTTTGACAAACATGTACAGTTGTGTACCCACCACCACAGTCAAGATGTAAAACATTTCCATCCCCTGAAAAGTTCTCTTCTGTTCCTCTATAGTCAGCTCCTTCCTCTATTCCCAGCCCCTGGCAATCACTGATCTGTTTTCTGCCATAGTTTTGCCTTTTCCAAAGTGCCATATAAATGAAATCACACAGTACATAGCTTTTTGAATCTGGGCTCTTTTACTTAGCACAATGCACTTTATGTTGATCCATGTAGTCGACAATATTTCTTGTTACTGAGTATTTCACTGAGTGGATGAACCACAGTTTGTCAAACATTCACCTATTGAAGAACATTTGGGTTGTTTCCTGTTTTTGGCCGGAATTATAACTAATACTGTGAAAACATTCACATATAGGTTTTGGTGTAAACATATGTTTTTATTTCTCTTGGGTAAACACCTGTGAGTGGGAGTGTTGGATCCTTTGGGACATGTATGTTTAACTTTCAAAGACACATAAACATTTTCAAAATGATGGTTCCATTTTTAATTCCCATGAGCAAAGTATGAGTTCCAGTTGCTCTTCATCCTCACCAATACTTGTTGTTCTTTTTTTTTTTAATTAATTTCGTAGATATTTGGTAGAAGACTGAAGTTTTTTGTTGTTTTTTTTTAAGTAGACTTTCTTTAGAGGAGTCCTTTGTCAGATGTGTCTTTTGCAAAAATTTTCTCCTAGAGACTGAAGTTTTATTTGAATTAAATTAGAATCTTTTTAACTTTTGGTTTTGAAACAATTTCAAACTTGCAGATGAATTGTAAGAATAGTACATAGAATTCTCAAATATATTTCACCCAGATTCACCAACTGTTAGCAATTATTAACATTTTGCTTCGTCACTTTCTATATCTCTATATACACATTTTCCTCAAATCATTCGAGAGTAAATTGCATCTTTACCTCAAATATTTCAGCATGTATTTCCTAAGAAAAAAGGACATTATCTTACACAACCACATTATAGTTATTGGTTCAAGAAATTTAACATTGTTATTATCTAATCCTCAGGTCAGATCCAAATTTTATGAACTGCTCCAATAATGTCCTTTATAGCAATTTCCCTTCTGATCCAGGGTCCAGTCCAGGATCATGCATTCTATTTTCTTGCCGTGTCTCTTTTGCCTCTTTCAGTAGGGAAGAGTTCCTCAGTCTTTCATGGTCTTTTATGACATTGACATTTTTGATGAATCTAAGCCAGTTTTATAGTCTGGTTTTCAATTTGGGTTTGTCTGATGTTTTGTCTACCAGGTTCTGCCTTTTTGGCAGAAATGCCACAGAAGTGATGTGTCTTTCTCAGGCCACCACATCAGGAGGCACTTCATACTCCACTGAGAATAGCTTTTAATATGTATTAAGGGAAGGAAAAAAACACACACACTGGAAGGAGGATATTCACCTATAAATTGAGTGGGAAGAAGATTTCAGGTGATTTTTACTTTCTTTGACTTATCTGTATAGTGGACTCATACCCAGCAAGTGTTTAATCCAGCCACCTACCATACCCAAATGCTGCCCTCTCACCTACTTCAAACTAGACCTTGGCCTTTGATTCCCCAGGGAAAAGGAGGTCACAGTCCAGAGGTAAAGAAAATCACACAATATAATCTTCATCTTTCGAATTTCTAATATGCCAGGTCTTTCCACAGAAGGGATTATCTAGGGTTATTTTTATTAAATGCAATTCTCACCTTCTACCCATAAGATCTACTGCCACTTTTATTTTAGAGATTTTATACAGTTAACTTATATTAATTATGAGTGAAAGAAAAAAACGTTATTTTAGAAGGTGAAAAATCACCTATTTCCATGAATTGACATTTTAAACCATGGACCAGAAGCCTCAGCTGCATGGGGTGGAGGTGGCTCACTTTTTTTGCTCCCTCACCAAGACTGACAGCTGTCGCAGAGGGGATGGGGGTGGGTGATTTATATGTCACTGCAGACATCATGGAAATTCTCAGTGTGTCATCTTCAAAAGGAGGAGGAGCTTGGAGGCAGGGGAAAATACCTCCAGTTCAGTCACCGGGCTGGCATTTCTTCCTCCTAAACGTCTTCATCTTCTCTCTACCTTCACGACCCCGAGGGTTCAGGTCTTCAGCATCTCTCACCTGGATTGTGGCTCCAGCCACTGACCTCCTAGTCCTCCTGCTTTCAGCCTGTTCTATGGCCAAATAATCTTCCCGGAACACTGCTGTTGTTTCCATGGCCCCCCACTGCCCCATCTCCTACCCAATTAAATACATTCCCAGACAGTCTGACAGCCTCCATCTTTCCCCACCCTCTGGTCTCACTCTGCCACTGCTCCCTACCAATATTCCATGCCCCAGCCAACTGTGGGTGCCCACTCACTCCCACACTGCCCTTTCTTGCCTCTGTGCCTTTCTTTGCTCATACCACTCTCCTCCCTGGAATGCCTTTCCCTGATAGCAAACCTATCCAAATCGGGACCACGCTTCAAGAGCAAGCATCAAAGTTACCTCTTTCAAGAAGTCTTCAAAAAACCGCTGCTGAATGGCTCCTTGGCCCAGGTTCTTTGCCGGGCCCTGAAGAGACAACATGCCTTGCCTCCAAGGGGTTCAAAGTCCATCAGGGAGTAAAGAAATATAAACACATAAACAGAGATACAAATGATATTTGTAGCAGAAAAAAAGTTGCTCCTGTAGGTGGTGTACTAATTTGGTACGGCTGCCAGAACAAAGTACCGCAAACTGGGAAGACTGGGAGGCTTAAAACCACAGAAATATATTGTCTCAGTTCTGGAGGCTGGAAGTCCAAGATCAAGGTGTCGGCAGGGCTGTACTCCCTCTGAAGGTGTTAGGGACCCATTTGTTCAAGGTCTCTCTCTCTCCTAGCTTCTGGTGATTCCCTGGCTTGTGCAACACAGTTCTAATCTCCACATAGAGTTGTCCCTGTGTATGTGTCTCTGTGCCCCAATTTCCCATTTTTATTGGAACAACAGTCATATTGGATCAGGGGCCTATTCTATTTCAATATGATCTCATTTTAACTAATTAATAGCTGCAATGAACTTATTTCCAAATAAAGTCATATTCGGAGGTAATGGGGGTTAAGACTTCAACATATAAAATTTTTTTGTGGGCGGGGGGTGGGAGACAGAATTCAACTGATAACAGGAAAGTAGAGGCCAGAACCCAAAGGGCAGGGATGAACATGGAGGACTAGAACTGGAGGTGCTGGCTCAAGCTAAATTTGTCCATGTGAGAAAGACATCTGGGTCAAAATAAGCATTTGGGGGAAAGACATTTTTTAAACCATGGGATTTTCTCTGTGTGGTCTGCAATGTTAATTTTTCTGCATTTCCACAAAATCAACTTCTGCTCAGTACAATAGAGTGGGGGAGGGGATTGCAGATGTGCTGTCCCGAAGCCAGGGCAGGACCAAACCAGTGTTGCTCAGAAGAGGCCAGGGTTCCTGGGTAACATAGGCTAAACCCACAGCATGGAGGAGATGGGATACTCCTGACTGAGGGAGCAGAGTGAGAAAGAGTTTGAGGCAGCAGCTTCACAAGGGAAAATAGAAGCAGACATAATATTGCGTTCGGCATTGGACTGCCATATGCATTTATTTCTGAGGGCACATTTGATTCTCAGAAACACTTTGTGTAGTAGAATTTATTGGCCCTATTTTACTGCTGAAGACATGGTGGCTCAAGGTTGATGTATCCTGCTTGAGGTCCCCCAGCCAAAGCAGGGCATGAACACAGGAAGTCTGATAACAAAGCCCATGTTCCTTCCGGAACTTCTCAGGTGCACTCTGATCACAGCCTCCTCTCCATCAACTCAGGGCACCTCATGTGCAGTTGAGCTCCAACAAGCCAGACATACTGACCGATTAAGGAATATTGCTGCACAGCCACCTCAGAAGCCATCGTCACATCCCTTTGTTCACTCCTGATTTCAGCTGAAGCTCATTCCCATGGCCAGTATCTTATCTCAAGTTTGAGCCATGAGTTTCTGTGTGGGCTGCAGCCTCTTCAGCACCACAGGAGCTTGGACAGGCAATGTAGCCGAGTCTAAAGGCCTTCACCCGATGGGGCGGGAGTCAGCAGATGAAACTCCTGCCTCCCAGACTGCAGGGTGGATGATTCTAGGAGGTGTTCTGTTGGCCTCACAGGGTCCTGGTGGTATGTAGCCCTGTTGCGCACTGTGGAGACAAATATAACATACTCTGGCATGGGCTTTCTTCCTTCCCTGACTCTCTCTCTCCACACCCTTACTCCCCATCCTGGGATCACCTCTCCAGTAAACTACTTGTGCCAAAGCCTTGTGTCATACTCTGCTTTTGGAGGAACCTAAACTAAGAGAGCAATGCAGGAGCTGGTGGGAATGTGGAGGAACTCTTTCTAGGGGTCGGGGGTGGACACACATGAAGAAGCCAGAAAAGGCTAATAGATTATGGACTGCTGAGTAGGGTTTTGTTTTAGAGATGAAGTTGGAGAGGGAGGCCTGGCATACTACAGAGATTAGCAAGTTTGGGCTCTATTTCAGGTTAAAGAGTTTGGGCTCCATTTAAGCACAGAAGAGACATGCTTCGATTTGTATTTCTGAAAGATCACTTTGGCTGCCAAATGGAGGATAAATTGTAGGGAACAAGACAGAGGCCAGGAAGACCAGTGAGGAGGCTGTTGTCATAACCGAGTGTAGCTGACGAGGGAAGTGGCGATGGTCTGGAGAGAAGATGACAGAGTCCAGGGAAGTTTAGAAAGTGGGACTGCTGGACTTGGTGAGAACATGAATAAGGTCAGAGATTGGAGACTCCAGGCTTCTGGTGCATTTCCCTGATGGAAGGGACATGGGGAGAAGAGTAGAGAGTAAGGGAACATGTTGGGTGTGGGTTCCCATAGTTTACAAAGGTCTCTGGAGCATGTGGAAGTCTGTGCATGGTACCTAAGAGTGAGGCTGGGCTTGAAACAGACTTGGGAGGCATCTACCTAGTGACTTCAGTCAAGTCCCTCACTCCTGGGCCTGTTCCTGCTGCTGAACCAAGAGAGTTGCCTTGGCTGACTCCTGAGGGTCCTGTGGCTCAGCAAAAAAAGTCTCTGCTGCTTCTCTTCCCCTGTCTCTGGTGCCTTCCCCACCTCCAGTTTGCGGGAAGAGGCAGACAAGCCTAGGTCCACAACTCTACTCCCTCAAGACCTCTCAGCAGGACACTGGTTATTCTAGCCCCAAGCCCAGGAGATCCAGTCTGTCCCAGGAGATAGGAGAAATAGAGAGACTCAGTTCAGGCCTTGAAAACCTCAGTCTCATTTATTTCACAGCAGCACCAGCCCCTAAACAATTCAGGAGGCCCAGAAGGAAGCAGACTTTGTCAAGTCACTGCCCTGTCTCAGCCAGGTGTGAATGGGGTGCTGGCGGGGCATCCCAGTGGAGACGGGGAGCAAGGCAGCAAGGTGGAAGAAGGATCCAGCTCAGTCCTGGCTAAGATTCCAGCAGGTGAGTCTCCAGCAGGAAATGGAACCACTCAAGGCGAGGGGCTGGAGAGCGATGAATGAAAAGATGGGCAGAGTGAAGGGAACCAACAGAAGGTGAGGAGCACCCAGACCAGCAACAGCAGGACACGGTTACTTTCCTAGGCCTTCAGGGTCAGGAGGCAGTAATGGTGTGTTCATTCTAGAGCCTGGTTGGTACTTGGAGCCATAAGCTCAAAATGTAGCCACTACCAGCACTGGGGCCACGCAGAGAGCAGCAAGGACCAAATGCTTTGATCTTTCTCTCCTCTCCTGCTGGTCTCCTGCCACAGCCTCCTGTTGGCTGAACCTAACAGAAAGGTGATACATCCACAGAAGTCAGCCTCCCAGGATGCAGAGAGGGACAGAGGATGAATCTGGGGTAGATGAAGAATGGCCAGCATGGTCTGGAACCTGGGTGAAAGTCCCAGCTATACTGCTTTCCAGATAACCAAGGAGGTTTTCCACCTCTTCATTTCCCTCATCTGTAGAATGGAAATAACAACAAGCTAGACATCTAGCACATAGAGAGCACTCAGTGTTTCCCTCCCGTTGTCTAGTCGCCCCCACATATTTTATTCATCAGCAGACACTCCCACCCCATGTACACACAGGCACGCCCACAGCTTCGCCAGTACTGTGACTCTTCACAATGAGTTGGATGTGTTTTGCAGCGTCTTGGTGTGCACTGCTTGGAGTCTGAAGACTTAGATCAAGGTCTCGGCTCCATCCCCTACCTTAGGTAAGTCCATTTATGTATCTGAATCTTGATTTTCTTACCTATTAAAAATCATAAAAGTTTCACCTTTATTATTTTTACACACATCCCGTAAGACCCCTTTCCCATGTACCCTGAGACATTCTTTCAGGAAGGAGCTGGGTGCACTAATTCACACGAGCATGTACGTGACTAACAACAACCTCTGAGGTCTTGCAAGGCACTGGGAGAACAAACAGATGAATCAGCCAGTGAGTTTATAGGGTGCGTTTTATTCATATCTGCATCACTGGTCCTCAGAACAATCTCCTTTTCCTCATGTGTGGAGGATAAATGTTCGTAGAATGGCTCAACTCTCACCCGATGTATCTCTCTATGTTGTTGGTGCCCAGACGGAACTTGGTGAAGAGAAGGTGCTCACATGCATGTGACCGAGACAGGAGGGAATCACTGAATTCAGGGGTCCCAAAGAGCACATCCGAGTTGGAGTTCACGGCCTGGGGAGGCCGGCAGCAGATCCCCGTGGCCAGCATCTCCTTTCTCTGCATGCAAGAAGTCAAGGCTTTGGCAACAGCTGTAGCCAGCTGGCACCAGGTCCCAGCAAGAGTCATTGTTTGGCCAAAACAGGAAGCCGCCCGAGGGGAAGTGTGGCCTCGCCTCAGTGAACCCCTGAAGAATGGTCCCCGAGAAACTTGGGGACGTGCAGGGGAGCACAGACTGTGTTGCAGCTGCACACCACTCATATAGGGTAGTAGACCTCACTTGACCCCTGTGGACTGGTTCAAAGAGGACAGGTCTGGAAGCCAGAGGGCTGGGTTCCAGTCCTACATGAGCTTGGACAGGTTACTACCCCTCTCTAGACATATCTCCTCACCTATTGACTGATGTATTCGAAGGATATATTTGCAGTTGAACGAATCCACATCTAGCTGTCTAACAGGTCCCTCTGGCTGTCTGTTTCCTGGTATCTTCCAATGCAGACGAGGCCCATGGGATGATCCTTTTCCACCAGAAGAAGGGAAACCTGATGGTTCCACAGCACTTCACAATTAGTAAAGCACCATCTCCTCATTTCATCCAAATCCCCAACAATTATGTCGAAAGGTGAAGGTGGGTTCACAGTCCCATCTAAGAGAAGGACACAGAAGTTCGAAGACAAAATTCGAACCCATAGCCCTGACCTTGGATCCTGGAGCTCTTGGATAGCCTCATTCGATGAGTGAGTGAGTGAGTGAGTGAGCTCTAGCTGGAGAGGGAGGTGGCCACCCACCACTGCAAGGTGACTCAGAGACAGAGGGCTACTGGTTGAGCAGGCGCTGGGAAGCCCAGAAGAGGCAGCGGGCACCCTGCCTGAGGGAGCAGGTTCAGGAGCTGGACTCCAGGGCTGGCAGCTTGAGGTCTGCTTGGTCTGTCTGCTGTATATTTATTTTTCTCGTTTTAGGCTCTGCCACTTATCCACTCTGTGATTCAAACAAGTCATTCCACTCTAGTGACATCAGTGGTGATCTAGAGATGACACCTAGACTGTGTGGGGATCCAGCGAGTTGAAGGGAGAAGGAGACTCATGGTCGTGTGGACATGTTAGTCACCCTTCCAGTATCTGCTCACCAATTCCTTCCTCATAGGACCCCAAGTCCTCTCATTCTCCCCACCCCAAGTATAACACTAGATCCCCAATACTCTACGTCAATCAGCCCATGGCATCCCCCTGAGAGACTGTTATTGGTTGGAAACATGACTAAGTCATTCTATTCAAACCAAAGAAAACAGTTTAGGAGTGGGAGAAAAGTCCAGGAGTGGGAGAAAAGTCCTCTCCTGCACTCTGCTGCCAGACATTCACGTGAAAGCCTGTAGTCATTTTTCAACCCTGAGGAGAGCAAGTGACAGCTGTCATGGGGCCACAGTGGGAACCAGTTGAAGACAAGAGAGAAATAGAAAAGTCTGTGTTCCCGACGACACCAAGAGCTACTGCTGGTTTCGGAGCCACACACCCGGACTTGCAGTGGTACAAGATGATACGCTTCTTTGTTTTATTTAGATGTTGGAGCAAGGGTTTTCTCTTACTTGCAGCCAAAGACATCTTCAGTGCCCCTTGTCATCATGCAGTTTTTGATGCACTGAGGGAGAATGAGGAGCCTTCCCCATGTTGGCTCACTCTTGATATTCAAGCTGAGAGGACAGTTGCAAAACCTCTGGGCACCTGGCCAGAGCTGACGACTTGTTCACGGCTTTTGGAAGCTCTGCATTCTTTCCTCTGTTTCTCGAGCCAGACAATTCCTCCCTCACAGCACTGGTCCTGGCCTGGGCCCAGGCCACCCCACTGACATTAATGCTGCAAGATTGATGGGAAGGGGAGACAGAGAGCCTGGACTCTGGGGTCACAGCCCCAGATGCTCCCTCTGCTCAGCTGGTTTTTTCCCTCCTCTCCCCACAGGGAGTCTATGACACTTTTCAGCCTTAGGATCACAAGTTTCAGAACATAAGGGCCCTCAGAGATGACCTAGTAAAACCTCTTTAGTGTACAAAAGTGGAAACTGAGGCCCAGATATAGGCAAGAGACTTGCTCTGGATGACATGGAAATGGGGTAGAACCCAGGTGCCCTGACTCCCAGTCCAGGACTCTATCCCGTACACCACAAGAAGGTCATAAATTGACATGACTTTTTCTGCTTTATCGACTGCATACCTACTGTCTCTTGTCTCTATCCTCCTTTTCCATCCTTATGGCCACTGCTCTGATTCAATCCTCATGGTCTCTTGCCTGGGTGTTGTTCTCATTCTAACAGTCTGTCCAGTTCTCATCTGCAATCCTGCCCCACACACAACCTAATTCTGTCATCTGCCTGCTTCACCCCCTATAGGATAAGATCAAGAAACTATGACCAGGTTTACAGGGCATCCTCATCACTGGCCACTGCATGATCTCATCTGTCAAGTAAGACCTATATTCCTTACTACTCAGCTCAATTGATGCCTCTTCCAGGCAGCTTTCCCAGATCCTTCCTTCTGTGAATGGCGCTATGTCTGAGTCTATCATGGAGCCCTTCTCAGGATGAGAGAGTCTAAGCCCAGCTGTCTGCTCCACTGGATTGTGAGGGCTTCCAAAGCAGAGACAATGTCCACTCAGCATCTCCTCCTGCCACCACTCAGCTTGTGCACAGTTTCCTCTTGTTGATTCCAGGTTATGTGCTCTGGGAAGGCAGGGAGCACAGGGGCAAATGACAGGAGAGTCTGATTCTGCAACCTGAGTGGGCTTGGGTCTGCCCAGCTTGGCCCATCTGTTGATGTGATTTGGCTGCACGTGTCTCTCCTCAAGATCACAGACACTGAGAACCAGGCCAAGGGCTCTGGGAAGTTACAGGGGCAAAGCTTAACAAGTCTCTGAGCGCAGCCAAGAAAAGCCCTGAAGTTGGAATTCAGAGCTGGGATTCTAGGAGCTCCACTTCCAAGAATCAGTCCTAAAGGGGAAAAATCCAGAATGTGAACAAAGATGAACCCAGCAGAATTTATTTATAATAGCAAAATCTGGAAACAATCTAGAAGTCCAGCAGCAACAGAAAGATTTAAATACATTAACGTGTATTCAAAGCGTGAAATATCGTGCAGCCATTAAAATTATGTTTGTAAAGAGTTGTCATTACCATGGAAAAGAATGGAGTGAAAAAAACCAGAAAGCAAAACCACATGTGCAGTGCGATCATAACTGAAAAAGTGCACAAAGACTGGGAGGAAATGCTAAAAGTGGTTGACTTGGGAGAGAAGGTTTAAAATTTTTTCTAGATTTATACTTTCCTGTGCTTTCCACACTTTCGACTACAAACTTCTATTCATTCTATAGTCAGAAAAAGTCTACTATAAACTCGTTCATTTTACAGTTCGAAAACATTCATTAGGCAAGCGGGGGGGTGGGGGCGGGGAAGGAGACAATTCTAGTTCCAACTCTAGTGATAACTGGATACATGATGTTGGGCAAGTCAGTCACCCTCTTCCAGACTCAATTTCCTCATTTCTTTGTCCATTTGCTCCTTCTTTCATTTTGAAAATCTCTCTAAGGACCTCATCTGTGCCAGTTGGGGACTACGGACCCAAAAGTGAATCAGAATCTAAACAAATGAAAAGATGTTCATAACCAGAGGAAAACCAATTAAAATTAAGCCACGATACTATATCTCATTTATCAGATTGGCAGAAACCCTAAAATTTGACAACATACTCTGTTGGCAAGACTGAGAAAACAGGCGTTCTTGTTTATGGTCTGGTGGGAATACAAAACGGTGGAAGCCCTATATGGAGAGGAATTTGGCAATTCCTAGCAAAATTACATATGTATTTACCCTTTGACCCAGCAATCCCACTTCTAGTTTATCCCAAAGATATACTGGCAAAAATAAGACAAGATGTAAGCACAAAGCTATGCATAGAAGCACCATTTGTAATAGTAAAAAAAACTAGAAACCACTCAAATGTCCATAAACAGGGATAGCTGATCACACAAGGATGACTTTGCAGTTAAAAAGGGAAGGAGGAGAATCTTTAGATGATGTGATGACATCATCTCCAGGGTACAATGGTAAGTGAAAAGGAAAGTGAAATAGAATATATATAGTACACTATCATTTATTAAAGAAAGGGAAGAGAATGCGTATTTCCTTTCATTTAAAAAAATCTGTCAAAATATAAAAATAGAAGTTTTAAATTGTTATCCGTTGGAGGGAGGAAGTAGAATGAAAGGAATGAGGATAGAAGCTAGACTTCTCTGAATATACCTCATCTTGTAGATTAACTTTAGAACCAGGTAAATACTTTAAATAAAAATGAAACAAAGTTACATAAAAATAAAACAAATTTAAATCAAAATAAAAGTCAGAAGCAATCACAAAAAATCAAAAGCAAAATGAAATAAATGAATCTGTGTGTTGAGTTAATGATTTCACCATGCAGAACTGAATTATTTCAAGCGATTTAGAAATCTGGTGACTTGACTGCACATGACTAGTAGCATGTATATTCTACAGACAAAAAAAAAAAACTGCAAAGAAATTGTAAAGTGTTTTCAGTTATCATATTTTTAAAATACTACTAATATTGTTATTTTGAGGTTTAGAGAAAGTAGGAGAAAACATATCAGTTTTTATGTTAACATTGTCAGGAAACAAGATTTTTAGCATTAGTGAAAAGAGATGCAAATATAAAATTAAAAAACTTAAGTAAAAGTTCTATAGCCTTAGGTTTTGTTTTAAAATATCAATATGAACTCTCGATGTATATTTGCTTAAGAAAAAAATTGTTTACCAGCTTTGTGCACTGTAAAGGCATAGGTGCAGCAACCAATGAAATAGCACTGAGCACCCCTAGCATCCAGATATGTGGTCTCTAAATACAACTTTTCACACAAAAAAAGTAGGCTTTATTTTTGGAAAAATAGCTGATTCCAGTTCTGGGCAGAAAATGTACAAGGTAAACCTAGACATCTTCTCACACCAGAAAGCCAGGAAACTTAAACACTGCTCAGGTCAGGTCAAAGGACTCAGGAGCCAATGAAAGAGATCTCCACTGGCCACAGACAGGACCGTAGTGATAGCAAATGATAACTGTGATGGTTTGAAACATATCAAATGCATTAAAAACTATAAGATAACGATGATCCAAAAAACCAAAACCAACCAACTAACAACAACAAAAAACCTTGTTGGTAACTTTTGGAGAATGTTAGGAAATCATCTCATTATTCTGAAAACTGGTAAATAAGGTACAAGCATCAAGTATTTATCCTGCCTTTCCTAAATAGATTGTACCTAGACAAACCAGAGTTGATGAGCAAAGTTTCTCTCTATTGAGGTATTTCAGCTAATAAATGAAGAAGGAATGATAAAATTAACATATTATTGTTTTGCAAATTTCCAACAAAATAGTGGCTCTAGGCAAAGATCTTCAAAGGCTTCTAAAAGAGCAAAAATCAGACAACTCAAAATCATGTGCCTTTGAGGAAAGTACACACACCTCCTACAAACTATTCTTGCCAAAACTTTGAATCTGAATTTAATCAAGCCTCTAGATCTAACTATCGATTTCTAGAAAAGACTGGGAAGCGAAGACTATTTTAAACAACACCATGGGGGATGCAGTAGGAGAAGCCCAGAGTGTGGAGCACTGCAGAGTACAAATAACCTGGTTTATTCAACAAAGACGTGGTAGAAAAATGAAGAGAAGGGGAAGAAACCTGTAGATTGAAAAAGATGTAAGAGACTCAATAACCAAATGAAATGTATAACCCTTGTCTGGGTCCTGATTTTGAACCAACTTTAAAAGACCATCTAGGAGGCAATTTGGGAAATTTCGACACTACTGAATAATTGATGATAATAAAAAATATTATTAAAATATACATATGATAATGGTAGTCTGGTCACGCCTTTATCTTTTAGAAATAAGTACAGCAGTATTTATGAATAAAATGATTTGATGTTTTGCGAGTTGTTCCAAAAATCCAGCAGGGGAGCATGAAACAAGAGCGGCCTTGAGTTGCTGAGGGTTGAAGCTGGGTGAGTAATATGCTGGGTTCTTTTTACTATCCTGTTTTTGTGTATGCTTGAAATTTTCAGCACTAGAATGTCTTTGCTGCTGTCAAGGAGGTGGGGAGTAGGACTTAGAGATCACTTCCCTCCGCGGCAGTGGTGGGGCAGAACCAGAGTGCCATGCCTTCCTCAGGAGTGAATTTAGGCAAGAATGTGCATGTCAAGGGAGGAGTTCTCAGTAGAGGGAAGAGCAAGTGCAAGAAGTTTCCACATCTTGGAATGATGGCAAGCAATCTCTGCATTGAGGGAGGGAAAGGGCAAATCAGAAGAAGATGAGGAGTATCTTTAAAGCCTTCAAATGTCCAGCCAGGAACCCCACGAAGAGTTTAAACTGAGGAGTGACATTGTGGGCTCTGTGTTTTAGCATTGTCACTCAGGCATCTGGACAGATTGGAGAAAGAGGCCTGGATAGGTGTAGGAGACCTGACTAGAAGCTGGGCAAGGGTCCTAAAGAGGCCCAAGCTGGGGTGTGTGGGGATAGGCTGGAGGAGATGGGTAGCTGCAGTGAGGAGGTGCTGGTGGGGGAGAAGTCCAGCCTGAGGCCAGTTTCTGGCCTGGACAGCTTGGAGGATGTTGGTGCCATTATTAAGGTATGTCTGGGGAGCGGGTTAGGCCCCTTCATCTAGAGCCTTGGCTGGGAGGCAGGGGCCTGGGATCTGGCCCTCGCTCTGCTGTCTGGCTATGGACCCCAAGACATGTCTTTGCCCATTTCTGGCCTATGTTTTCCATTTCTAAAGCAAGGAGTAGGAGCTTCAGATCAAAATTTCCCCAAATCCACTGCTGGACAGATTTGCACTCAATCTGTGCATGCATCCTTCAGCAAGGAGGTCACAAGTTCTTGTCTGGCCTCTCTGAAAATCCAGTTGTGTGATGTCAATGGCATTTCCCTTCAGAAAAAGGAAATGAGGTTAGCGAGCGTGTTACCAGGAAAGGAAAGTTAGCTGGGCCCCACCCTCTGTTGCCCCGTGCTCCCCCCTCAGAGCATGCTAGGCCCCTCTGCCTTGGGCTGGGAGCAGGACCCAGAAATGGCACGGTTCAGACAGAGGCACCAACACAGAATGGGTGAGTGTTGACTGTTACAACTTTGACTTCTGAGCAGGGCTGCCCCCACTTCCCTAACAGAGTCAGCACCATCTCTGGTGCCTGTGACCTAGACCCTGGCCACACTGGAAGACTGAGGTAAGAGGAAGCTCCAAAGGATCACGTTTAGGGGCAGCAAAACCCTAAAAAGAAGCTATTTGTGAGTGAGGAGTCTGAGATCCAGAGAGAAGAAGGGACATGGCCAAACTAGTTAATAGTTTAAAAAAACATTCAGCTACTGGTCACATGCACCTGGAGGTCAGCGTGCCTGAAAACCTGTCATGTTGCAGGGTTCCCAGAATGCCCTGCTCCTAGTGAATATCCCCAGAAAGTCCTTCTCCAGTTACAAATATTAAGTGCCTTTTTTAAACTAAACCACCTGATCTTTAGCTTGAAACCATCTGAACATTTCCTTAAAATGCTGTTATGAAGACAAAATGAGAACTGATTCTAATCCATTCAATAAAATTGCTATATACTTTTGAACTGAAAGAAAAAAATTAACAGTAAATTGATCAATTTGGTGTGTTCAGCATATCAGTCATTTGAATGATTGATTGCTTGGCAAATTGGCCATCAAATGAATACATTCTTAGGGACTTGAGCAAGAGCCTCCCACTCATCTCGTCCTTCACTCCTCTTCCCAAATGTGAGCTCTGCTGGCAGAACCCGGGTCCAGCTGCTCTCTCTGCCCGTAACCCCAAACCTAGCACCTGGCACACAGTGGGGTTGGGTGTTAGTAGATAATTGCTTAGTAAACTGATATTAGACCTGAATGTCCTAAAGGGTTAGAAGGGCTAATAGGAGATGGGTTAGCAATGGTGGCCTTGGTCACCCCAGACACAGTGAGGTAACAGGGTGGAAAAAATCCCCTTACTTTTGCTCTTATTGCAAAAGTCAACTTGGGTCATACTTTCCACTGTGCCCCCTGCAGGGAGGGCGTCTGGTTCGCCCTCCCACACACCCAGGGGCTGAGGGTTTTCAGGTGAAGTGGAACTAGGTGTTTATGCCTCTGCACCTTTGCAGGATTGCTCAGCAACAATGGAGACAGAAAAGGCAGTGTGTACTCATGGTGTGTACATGTGCATGCAAGGGTGTGTGCGTGTGTGTGAACATGCAGGTGTGTGCACATATGTTTGCACACGCATGTGTAGACAGCTGTAATGTGTGGCTTTATTATGAATATGCAGATGCTTATCTATCTGTGTTTCTTGCTATTGTGCATGAAAAAGTATAAATGAAGTATATATGCATATCCACGTTTGTATGGGTGTGTGTTTGTGTGAACGTCCAATTGTATATAGCCTTTCACAATGCAAGTATATTGAGTATATGTACCTTTTATCCATGGAAGTGCATATGATTAGATATTTTTGCAAAAATACATGTTGTGCATTTTTGTTAATCCATATGAATGTATGGAATATTGTACATGTTGGTGTAAGGTGTGTGTGCTTTGTAGGTGCATCTTAATGTAGGATTATGGATAGGCGTGAGATGTATGTACGGGTGCCTGTGGAAATTAGTATTTTGTGTGTGTCTGTGTGAAGATGTGTGTGGAGATCTACAAATGTGTATGTATAGGTGACTCTGTGTTTGAAATATGCATGTGTCCGTATGTGATATATGTAGTGTGGATGATGCATATGGTTGCAGGTATGTGCATACACAAATACCCTTCTTACCCTTTTCTTCCTTTTCCTCTTGGGGAATTACAGAGCTTCTGAGTTCTAACCATGGCTAGCGGCTCTTCCAGGAACATGGTTTCCTGGACCTGAAAAGTAAGAATATTCAAGGTCCCAGGTGAGTGAGGAAGGAGGGTGGGCCTAGACTTGGGCTCCTCCGAGAACTACGCGGAGGCTGTGGACCAGGCTGGCAAAGGGATCGGGGCACCAGGGGCCTCATACTCTGCTGTGTGCCCTAAGGAATGTCGCTGTCACCCCCAGTCTTCAGTCCACTCATCAGTGGCTTTCAAAGCCTTACTACTTTTTTTGTAGCAGAGCCAAAATAAAATTTTATAAGTTTTCTTTCCATAGGAAGCAGAGAGTAAGTGGGAAGTGCTGTGGCTGAAGGCTGGAGCTGGGGAGAGGTCTCCATGGCACATAGTTCTAAGCTCCGAGCCTAGGTTGTCCCCTGGCCTGTTGAGTTTGCACTCTAGTTAATAGTTTAAAAAAACATACCCACATCCATAATCTCCATAATTTCAGCTAATTCTCATGAACTTCTTCCGGTCTGTTTGGAGAGGCTGAGAGCAGAGTGGAGAAAAGGACCAGCCCGGGTTTCACTCCTGCCGCCTCTTCTATATGAGCATCTTCTGCCCCCACAGCCTCCGTCACAGTGAGCATCATATGAGATCACGTGAGCTGACACCAGGAGATGTTCCATTTTCACCTGGCACATGATAAGCAGTCCCAAAATGTAGGCTATTGTTCTTACGATTATCCCCATTTTAAAGATGAGGAAATAGACCTGGAGAGGCTTTCTGACTTCGTCTGAAGTCAACATGGAGATGCTGGGAAGAACTGAGGCCCATCTTGAACTCGGGTGTCTACTCTCTGTCATTGGAAATATTTTCTCGTTCCTCCGGGCTTGGCCAGGCCATGGTAAACCCCACCTGTGGTTCTGTGGTTGCCCGCACAGGCCTAAAAATAGCCAATAGGAGCCTAGGGGCTCCCCCTTGGTGAGTAGCAAAAGGCCCATGGACCTGCTCTACCCCACAGATGAGCAGATCCTGTCTAAGGAGGGCTGGGTGTCCTGGGTACCATGCGTGATGGGTTAGAGGTTGTGCCAAGCTTATAACAGAGATTAATTTATTTCATTGGTTTGCTTTTTAAAGTCTGTGATATCACATTGGATAAATATGAAAATTAAGCATTAGAGAGAGAAAATGAGTTGCCCAAGATCAAGGAGCTTTAGTGAGAACCCAGGTTGTTCTGATCCAAGGCCCATGTTCTTAATCCCTCACTCTATTACCTCTTCCTTATTTGAGCCTGGGGACAGCTGGTAAGAGTAGAACCTTTGGAGCCACACAAACCTGGCTTCAGATTCCAACCTTACTGATGACTCCATGTAGCCTTGGCCCTCATCTCTCTCAGCCTCAGTTTCCTCACCTACAAAATGGGGGCCACACGGCCCCTTTTACAGGATCATGGTGGGGATTGAATGAAATAAAGCATGGAAGTGCCCAAAGTAGGGCCTGGAATACGCTAAGTGCTCAGTAAATGGCCATTTGCTGTCTCTCTCCCTCCCACCACTTAGGACCTTGCTTCCAAAGTGGAGGTGAGAGGGGCCATGTTGGTTGAGCGTCTAAAAGTGCCTCGCCAGGCCAGGAAAGCGAGACTACTGATGACAGGAGCTCTGGCCAACAGCCCCAGTTAAGATCTCAGGCAATGGCCAGCTTCAACTGCTGGACATATGCATGAATGATTTTTCAAATGATCCAGCCCCCAGACTGCAAACTATCCCAGATAATGTCAAATGGAGCAGAGATGAACTATTTCCTCTGAGCCCAGCCCAAACGCAGCTTTGAGAACAAAATAAATGTCATTGTTTCAAACAGTAAGATTTGGATACACAACACTAGGTAACAGGAGCAGCCCTCCTCCTTCCCCTGCAGCCCTCTGAGTCACCCCAGCCAGGTACAGGTAAGCTCCTCCCTGTGTCCTATTCCCACTCCCGCAGGCAGAACCTGGAGTCAGTCCTCTGCCCACCACTGAGCCCTCCAAGCCGAGCTGCACAGCCCTTGCTCAAAGCCCAGCTGTGTCCCTTCCAGTCGTGTACCCTTGGGCAGGTCACCAACCCTCTCTTCATGCTCAGTTTCCTTCTGATAGTAATTCTCAGGAGTCCGGGGATTAGTTAAATAAAGCACCTGGCACATAGTGAGTGCACCCAAGATTGGTGCAGAAATGTGAGGCTGGGGAGAAAGGAGGAGGTCAAAGATGTGGCCCCAGCCTCTGACTTAGTCAAAGGAGAGAAGAGGTCTGGGTTTCAGGGAGCTTGGGAAGCGATGGGTTCTGGTGGACACTGGGTGCAGGAAGCCTGGCTCTGTGCAGGCTGGATGGGACCCCAGGCTGCCCCCAAGTTCCTCCCAAATTGACAGAGATATGGGAGGAAGGGGAGTGGGACTGGGCAGACCCGGGCAGGATCCAGTCAAGGGTGAATGGGTGGGGGAGTGGAAGGCACAGCAGGCAGCTGCTGGAGGTGGGGGAGGGGGAAACCGAGCCAGAGCCAGGTGGGCTCAGCCACACCTGAGTGTCAGGCTCTGAGGCTTCTCGGAAACCAAGGCTTCCCTCTCTGCCCCAGACAGGGCCAGCCCAGCCCTATCTAGGGAGATAAAGTCACTGTGGAGGCTCCCAGACCAGAGACAACCTTATCAGCTGCTATCGTCTGGGGTACTTGGGAATGTAAACGGTAAATGTGCCTGATGCACCAGCCACAGGATGACATAAAGCAGATGTGTAGGAGGATGGCCCCCTCTTCCTATCCCCTCCCCAATCCTCCCTGCAGCGCTGCAAGTGGGTGAGGTGGGACATCAGCTTCACACAGAGCAGGAGGTGAGCCCACCAGCCTCAGTGTCCTCTACTATAATGCCTGAATGTGTTCTTTTTCCTTCAAGTCACACTCAGATTTGGAGGGGCCGCAAGGAGCCCTCTCTGTTAAGGTCATATTGGCCAATATGCCCCATGTAAGCACAGCATGATGCTGAAGGAGAACAGAGAAGCAGGGCGCTCGGGTTGACGTGCCCATGCAATCTAGAACAAGCTCCTTCACACAGCCAAGCTCCTTCACACTCCTTGCTTGCACAGAGATGCACTGAAACCCCTGCTGGGCCAGGTACAGAGCTGGGGGTTGGGGTAAAGCGAAACCCTCAAAACACAACCCCTTGGAGTCTACTGTCTGGTGGGTGAGATGGACCAACAGGTAATAATCATAACAACATCAGGCAGGGGGAGCAGGGAAAGAAAATGGGGTTTCAGGTCAGACGAATGGAGTTTAAATCCTGGCTCTGCTCCAATCTGTCGGAGTGATGCTCAACGGTACCTGCTCATCTCCAGGCCTCATTCCCCTGTCTGTAAAATGAGGTGTGGTGTAAATGATCTTTTAGGGCCTTGAGTTCCACCGACATTCCAGACTCTGTGGACACGAGTAACTGACTGCGCTAGCAGAGATGCAAGCAAAGGGCCTGGGTGACTGTGACAGGGAGATGCCGCCACCTGTGGGCTTTCCTCTTTCTCCTCCTTCTCTGTCTTCTTTCCACACTTTGCCCTGATTCCTAAATCTGGTCCCTGGGCTGAGGGGCTCTCAGGCTGGGCAGGGAATTGTATGCTCCGTGTCACAGGGACTCAGGTCAAGCTCTGTACCACGTATAGTGGGAGAGGGGCATAGAGTGAGGGAGGAGTCAAAACCACCCTGTGGGGACATCTTTGGGGGATGTGATCCTTGAAGAATGGGTAGGTATTTGCCAGGCAGACCAGAGAGAGAAGAGAAGAGCCCTAGGCAGAGGGGCTGGGAAGCAGGAGCCCGTAAATCTGTCTCTTGTGGAGGTGGCAGGAACACTGGGCTCGCAAGGTCAGCAACCAGTGGAATATGAAGAAGGGCCTTGAAGAGCAGGCTAAGGAGCTTGGGCTTTTCTCCGAGGGTGCTGGGGAGCCATGGAAGGGTTTGAGGAGAGGAGGGGTGTGATCAAAACTGTGTGTCCAAATGTGTCTCTGGCTACTGTGGGGAGGTTCAACTGGAGCAGGTGATGAATGGGAGGCCAGGAGGCCATGGGGGATGCAAGTCTGGAGAGGTGAGAGAGGAGGACACCTGGACGCAGTCAAAGACAGTCGGGCAGAGATGATCTGTTTCAGGGATGAAGGGATGGCCTTGGGACATGAGGGATTGTGAGGGGAAAGAGGGAGAGGCCGGTGACCTCAGGGGTCAAGCTGGCTTGGGCACAGCAAGATGGATGACAGTGTCTATCCCGACAGAGACTAGAGGGAGGGGAATGGTACTGGGGCCCAGTAACAAGTTCTGTTTGGGACACAGAAAGCATGGTTATATGGTGCCAGATCCTGAGCTCAGCCCTGACCCTGAGAACACAGCCTCCAGGTATCAAAGTGAGAGGCAATGGGGGTGGGGGTGGAGGGACAGGGAGAAAAAGGCCATTACAGGGGAGTGCATGATGGGGTGACCAGATCAAGGAATGGGAGTTGGGATGATGCCTGAGGCACCCTCCTGCATGTCTGGAGAGGAGCTCTCAGGGTCCGGATGGCAGCGACATCGTGGGCAGCGTGGGTCACCTGGCCCACCCCTGTCTGCAGGCTGACCTGTCCTTATAACCGAGGCTGATTTGAGCTTTATGGACTTCTGTTCTATGTGTGCAGTGTGGGGGTTGGACCGGAAGACCTCCAAGCCCCTTTTCTTTCTGACTTTTCCTGGATTCTTGGTTCTCCTCTGTCGCTTATCAACCATGAGGCCTTATATTGGGCTTCCCCTACTCTGGGCCTCAGCTGCATCCACAACTCCAGGGCCTGTATCAGACTGGAATGATCTCTAAGTTTGTACAGAAGGCCTCAGTGTTTGTTCAAAGAGCAAGCGAACAGATTCCAGCTGCCAAGGCCTCAGACTTTGCTCCTCTCTAAGGAATCCTCTCTCAGCCCTGCCTCACCGCCGAGCAGTCGGCCTGCCTCCCTGTCCCGGATTAGTCAGCTCCAAGGCTATGGACACAGCCTGTCTGCCCCAGTCTCCCACTCCTGACCCCCCGAGTGCCCTGGGGCTGGGGAGGAGTGGCCTGTAGGCCCAAGGCTTTCCCTCCAATCTCAGGATTAGAGCCAGCTCTTTGGTAAAACCCCATCATCCCCAGAGCAGGGGTGCGGCAGCTCTCAGCCGACCCTGGAATTCAGAAAGAAGGCAGCTGGCGGCAGAGAGATAATGACCTTTGTCTGTGTTTTTAAACTTTCTTTGTAAAGTGCTGGGCGCCATTGCATGGCCATTCCCACCACTGCATGGCCCTGTGAAGAAGGTAGAACAGGGAGAGCCATTACTGTACAGATGCTGAAATTGGGCCTCTGAGAGAAGGGAAATAATAGCCCAGAGTTGCACAGCAAAAGTGACAAAGCTGGGACTTACACCTTGGCTCTGCCACAAAGCCTGTCCTTCACAGAGATTTCTAACCCTGACGATTCGCGCAGTTTCTCTAGGACTTTGCTCCAGGCTTACCCCACGCAGATGAGGGGGGCCAGGAAATGCTGCACGTCATCACCTGCACTAGGTGAGAGCCTCGCCCTGCTATGCCTCCATGTACACTTGAGACCCTGCCACAGACCTTAAGGCCCTGGGTGACCTGGTCCTGCAGGCGTTCCAGCCTCTTCTCTCCCTTCTTCCTCCATTACTCTGTGAGCTCCTGCCACATGGTCTTCTTTACTTTCTTAAGTGTGCCCGGCTCCCAGCCATAAGGCCCTGGCCTGGCAGTTTCCTTAGCTTAGAATGCATACCCCAAGCTGCAGCGCCTTCCACGTTCATCGTTAACGCCTCTCCATCCTTTTGTCTTTTTAGAATAGCAGCCTTATTAAGATGTAATTTGTATGTCATATAATTTGTCTGTTCAAAGTATACGATTCAATGATTTTGAGTATATTCACAGATTTGGGTAACTATCACCACAATCAATTTGAGAATATTTGCATCACCCTCCCAAAACCTTGTACTCATATGCAGTCACTGCCCCCACCCCACAATCTGGCAACCACTAATCTAATTTCTGTCTCTATGGATTTGCCTATCCTGGACATTTTATATAAACAGAATCATACAATATGTGATCTTTTGTGACCGGCATCGTTTACTTGGCATAATGTTTTCAAGGGTCATCCATGTTGCAGCATCTATATATACATATTGCAGCATCTATATATACATACATACTTGATTCCTTTTTATCACCTAACAATATTCCATTGCACGATGACACCGCATCTTATTTATCTATTCATCAGTTGATGGACATTTGGGTTGTGTTCACATTTTAGCTGGTATGAATAACATTCCTATGAACATTCATGGACAAATTTTTTTATGAACATGTGTTTTCATTTCTCTTGCATATATTCCTAGGAGTGGCATTGCTGGATCATACGGTAACTCTATGTTTAACCTTTTGAGGAACTGCCAGACTATTTTCCACAGAGAATGCATCATTTTCCATTGCAACTAGCAGTGTTTTAGGGTTCCAATTTCTCCACATCCTTATCAATGCTTTTTATTATCTGTGTTTTTTAATAGCCATTTTAGTGAGTATGAAGTGATATCTCATTGTGGCTTTGAGTTGCATTTATCTGATGGTTAAAATGTCAGCGCATCTTTTCATGGGCTTATTGGCCTTTTTCACCCTGCCCTTAGCTGGTAGTCATGACCTCACCCTCACTCTTTCATGGGCTTATTGGCTATCCAGTTGTCCCAGGACCATTTGTTGAAAAGACTATTCTTTCTCTCATAGTGTAGCCTTGGCACCATTGTCAAAAACTGATTTCCTGTAAATGCCATCCTTCCATCCTAACTGATACATCACTTCCTCAGGGAAGCCTTTGTTGACACCCCTCCTCACCCAGCTTCAGCGCAGCCAGGTTCCCTGGTATATATATAAAACACATAGACAGGAATGTAAGTTATATACTGTATTTATCTGTATGATATAGTAGTCATGAGCAATACTCTGGAACCAGAAAACTGAGGTGCAACCCCCAGTTCTGCCCCTTCCTAGCTGCCTGGTATATTGTTTCACTTCTCCGTATCCTCAATTTCCTCATCTATAAATAGGGGATTCACTTACCTCATAGGGTTGTCATGAGAGTTGATAATATGTGTCAAGTACATGGCAGGGGTAATAAGACTGAATGTATGAGTTCGTATTAATCATTTTTATCTCCTTAGACTTTAAACTCCACAAAGACGGGAATCCTGTGTATTTTGGCATCCACGGAATCCTCATGTCAGCATCATGCTCAGCACAGGGAGAGCATTCAATAGTTGCTTGTTGGATTAATCAGTGCAGGCATATATGAATGAATGAGCCTGGCAGACAGGGCGCTAATCCCGACCTCGCACCTTCTGGCTGTGTGACTTCTCCAGAACTCTAAAGCCAGACCATTGGATACATGAGCGGTTTACTCTTTCTCTATTTGGATGCAGAACTTTCCCTTTCCTTGAAATAAGAGGAACCCAAGAGATAAGACAGATAAAGGGAGCTGCTGTGAGAAAAGCCAGGGTCGGTCCCAGATCTTCCTGCTCCTGGGCACCCCCAAGGTCCCCCAGAGCCTGCTGGACACAGTGTGAAAATCACCAGCTGGGAAGGGATCCTACACGCTCCCCCGGCTCCGAGGAGCCCGTGATTCAGAGGCAGCTGACGTCTGAGGCTCTTAATTCAGCCCAAATGTTGGAGGTCTGTGTCTTGCGGCATGGGGGAGGGGACGAGGAACATTCCAAAGGGGAAAGCTCTTTCTTCCTTTTACCCACGGGATAAACGAGGAATGAGATGCACCCTGAAGTTGCCTAAGCACAGATGAGCATGGCCTCGCTCTCCTGCCCTCCTTCCCTCCCTCCTCTGCTTCCTGACCCTGACCTGAAACGGCCTGGGCCTGTCCTTCTAGGTCGAGCTTCCTCCTGCCTGCCCCTCCATGCTGATCTCGGACCCAGCTCACTTCCGCAGAGGCCCACTATGCTCCTTCCCAAGTCTCCTCCATGCCCTGTTCACCTGGGAGACAATCCCTCAGACACTTAGAGATGAGTGACTCATCCAAGGGTCATGGCAACAGCAAACAAGCAGCAGAGCGAAGATTCGAACCCCAGGCTCTTGACTTCAAGTCTAGACTCTCTCTTCAATAGCTGCCTCTAATACACTAATGGGACACTGCCTTCCATATGACCACAGGGGCAGGCCCAGACCAGCAGTCACTGGGGATCAGCCAAGCTCTGTAGCCTTTGGGAGAAGGGAAAGCCCTGAGCGAGGCCTCCCAAGGTAAGTCCCTTGGCAAGAGAACTAATATGTCCCCTGGCAGAGGTCCCTGGCCACAGTGGGAGGGTCTGCCCTGCGAAAGGAGGGCAGGGGAGGTCCCCACTTGGCAGGTTATGAACATAAACTTTGGGGCCAGGCAGATCTGTCAGGTTACCACCAACTTCTCTGAGCCCCAGTGTCCCCCTGCCTCATGACATAAGGACAATAATACCCACATAGTCAGGTTGTCGTGGAGGTGAAATGAAGCAAAGACCTTAGCCCTCTTAGTCTGGCATGAATGTAGTTGTAATCACTGCTCTTAGTGCTGGGGAAGCTGTCAGCTGGGCCCCACAGGAGTTGCCGAGCATTCCTCTGAGGAGGCAGATCCAGGCTTATCAAGGAGACAACTGACTTAATATCCCTCCCAGTGCCAGAGTTCATTGAGACTGTTCTGTTACAGGAACTACATTTCTACCAGGAAAAAAAAAAAAAGAGGTCTATGGTGCTAGTAGCTTGGAGGAAAGAACTTGGGGGAGTCACTGGTTAATTGGAGAGTCACTTTGGGTTCATTTGTAATTGCTTTAAGCTCAGATTTCCTTCAGGACATGACCTTCACCTGTCTAGTGAAGACAAAGAGTATAGACATGGGGACGTGCATGGGGAGTGGGGGTGTGGGGGCTGCAATGTCACCTTGCTTTGAATCCCAGCTCAGCAAATTATCCAGAGCAAGTGACTTGACCTTGCTGAGCCTCAGTCTCCTCATCTGTAAAAGAGAGGAAGGTGAGCTACTGCATGTGAAGGGCCTGGCCTTTGGGGTCTTTAAAGTGATGCCTACAAGGTGCTGAGGAAAAGGTCTCTTCCAGGCAAGGGAACCTGAGAGCGCTTCCTAGAAACAGTGGCTGGGCCCAAAGAGCAGAGAAGGCAGTTCAGGTAGAGGGAACAGCTTGAACAAAAATACGGCAGCAGGAAGCCACAGGGCCCACAAAGATGAGGCGTTGAGAGCACGGAGTGGGGACCAGAAGAAGGTGGGGATGGAGATGAGGATGCCGCAGGAGGCGCAGGCGACCTGCTGCAAGTTGCCCACAGGGGCAGGATTCTAAGTGGGGCCTGTTTGCCTTTCCCAGTACTCCAGACTGCTTCTGGGAAGGGCTCCTGGATCTATTCTCAGAGCTCCCGAGGGATGGGGAAGGCTGAGTGATTCAGGTCGGCTGTGTTGTTGTCACAGCTTCCTGACGGCCTGTTGCGGGTCAGGTTCCGGGAGGGCGTGGCCTTCCACTCAGCACTCCCACAGCCCCTCAACCCATCCGAGGGTCAAGGGAAGTGAGGGCCGACCCACGCCTGAATTATTCATCCGACAGTCCCGAAAAAGCCAAAAGGCGACGCCCACGTTAATAATAAAAATAACAATTCCTTAAATGTGATCAGAAGCGCGGGCATAGTGCAGAGGCACGCTTCCCTGTGAGTTCGCTCTCACTACCCTCCTTCCACAGCCAGGAAACCGAGACAGCGAGGGAAGTGGCTCCGCTGAGGCCAGTCATTAGGATACCGTGCTCCAGTGTGGGGGTGGGGGCATTTGTGTGTGCGATGTCAATGTCATAAGGGGGTGGGGGTGGGCACAGCAGGAAAGGGATCACTTCCTGGGGACATTAACCCAGGGAGCTACTCCAGTTTGCAGAGGAATGAAAGGGTGGGTGGTGGCTGGGCCCAGGGCTTCTCATTGCTTCAAGCACAGGCACCAGAGCAAATTGAAACAGCATGTACAGTAATGTGGCACTGAGACCGTGGTGGGTGGAGCGGGGGCTTGTAAGGGCCAGATGAGAGAGGTGAGCTCTAAGGGGAGCGGTGGGGTAGGTCTCCTGGGCAATCTGCTGACATACCATGGGGAGACTAAGGCCTGGGAAAAAGGAGGTTATCTCTCCCAAACTATACTAGAATATTCCAGCCCATTCTGAAGCGATTGCCTTTCCCCTGTGGCTCTGAAGCAGTCCCCTTGGGAGTCCTGAAATGTGGGCGCCTCAGCCGTGTCACTGGTACAAGCGTGGCATCCTCCTAAGGGGACTGCTTCAAGGGGTGGGGCATACTTGATAGCATGCATCCTAGCTGTTTTGGTGACACATCTGATATCCCATCTCAAGTGACAGACAGGGACCCTCCTCCCCAAAACCAAGGGTAGGGCTTGATTTGCCTGCTATCTGAGTAGTTTGTTAACAGACAGTAAATTGATTTTTGAATCCCAATTCCTGCTGGACCCAGCTCTCCCCTTTGACCAGCTGCTTTTCCCCTGGCTGGGCACCAGGGCCAGGCCAGACAATGGTTAGTTCTTGGACCACTCCCAGCCGTGTCCAGATTTGGCCTGCAGGCCTTCCAGGGCCAGAGGACACCTTCCTGCATGGCTCTGACAAACAAGCCCCCAGCTCTGTGTAGCATCACAACAGAGACTGTTGCCAGGGCGACCTCCAGACCCAGTGGTCTGGGACCTGGGACTTTGACCCCAACGTCCCACTGGCCGCTGGCACAAGTGCTTATGGAACAGCCCTCTCTGGTTGAGGGGTGGGGGGAGCGGGGTGCTGTGCGAGAGAATAAAGCAGAGAGAATAAGGCAGGAGGTCTGCCTGGGACTTTGGTGCTGCTCAGCTGGGGTGGAGGGTGGGGGTAGAGAGCAGAGAGTAAGTGCGTCCTTGGCTTCTCTCTCTTTCCCTGGGTCCTGGTCTCCTGATTTCTCCAATAGGGTCCCCACACGGCCACCTTATCCCATGGACCAGGGTCCCAGGCAGCATGGGTACCTCCTGACCTCTCAGCCGGCTCATCCCATCCATCACCACAGCCTGTGCTCTGCCTTCTCCTAAACCTCTGGCTTTCTTCCCTCCCCAGTCCTCCCTGCCCTCAGCCCCAGGATCAGCTCAGGCTCCCTCCTGAGCCCAGTCTGAATCACCGCTCAGCCTTTCGTCTAGAAACTCCAGGCTTCCAGTTTCCAAAATGGCCTCAAATGGATCCAGTCCCTTCCTCTGGAGTCCCTCCTTAGCTTTCCCATCACTCTCAGCCACGAGTGAATCTCACCTTCCCACCAGTAAAAGCAAAGTTCATGTAGTCTAGCCAATATATGAATTTCTTTATTTATAAATTGTATACATATGCCATCATACAAATATTTTGGATAAGTTATAAAATATGTACCAGAAGTAGAAATGAAAAAAAAAATGAAAGAGTAAACAGTATGATTTTTAAAGTTTTGTTTTCAATTTATTTAATAGTCTAAAATAGTTTCTTACTCTGACCAAATTTATTATTACTAAAAATTGTGATTAAGCATGCTTCATTTTTTAGTAAAACCTTGGTTTAATGATGTGGTAGACTTATTTGAGAACCTGATACTAAATTCCATTTTTCTTTTCACTTAATTTAATGCCTGTTGTAGCTGAAAAATATACCTCACAAAGAGCCAAAGCGCCACATGGTAGAAATGTGTTCCTGGCTCCACTTACTAAATCACACGGGGCGATTTTCAATTTTGTACAGAGTTTTTGTTAAAATTCGGTCTAATTGATGTCAATCAGTTGTTACTGGAAACTAATCAGAAAGTGTTATTTTAAAAATGATTTGACAGATGAGTTCAAAACCCACTGAAACTTTAGAGTCCTGTGCAGTATAATGATGCTTCGGTCAGTGATGGACCACATAGAGCAGTGGTCCCATAAGATTAGACCGGAGCCGAAAAATTCCTACCACCTAGTGGCATGGTAGCCACCATAATGTCCTTTTGCAATGTGTCACTCACATGTTTGTGGTGATGCTGGTGTAAACAAGCATACTCCGCTGCCAGTCGTGTAAAGGTATAGCACATATAATTATGTACAGCACATAATACTTGATAATGATGATAAACGGTAATGTTATTGGTGTATGTATTTACTATACTATTTATCATCGTTTTAGAGTGTACTCTTTCTAGTTATATAAAAAGAATTTTTGCTGAAGAACAGTATGCCATCTCACACCAGCAACAGCCTCATACACCTTGTGTTCACTGCATCTCTCGATTGCATTATTTGCTCTTGTGCTTGATTTAATCTTGTATTGTTCTGCACTATAACATGCTGTACAGGCTTTAGCCGAGGAGCAGTGACTTGTACCACATAGCCTAGGTGTGTTGTGGGCTGTATCATCCAGGTTTATGTAAGTGCACTCTATAATGTTCACACACCAACAAAATCACCTAATGACATATTTCAGAACTTATCCTCGTTGTTACATGATGCATGACTGTACTTAGAAGATTTTTAAATTGGTTATAAAATTTTATTTCCCTGTTGTTAAATGTGTAGATGTTACTGATAGGTGATGCTCTAATAACCACTTTAGCAAGAAAATCATTCCAAATATCCATCTGCAACATACTCTCTCTATAGCATGAGTTTGTTGGATAGCTGCCCTTGTCACAGAAAGGGTCAGCACATGTGGATCATTTGTCTTTTCAAAAAAGAAAAAGATAAAACTCATCTCTAAGGTGGTCTTTTAAATATTTTCCTATGAGATAGCCAGCAAATTTCTATAAGCTACAAAAGATTTTGTGCTCCTACCTCTGTCAATAATAAGTTTTGTAAAGATTCTACAACATAGAGACTTTGTTTTCATAAAATGAAGTGCCCAGATGAATCTTATGGCAGGCTAACTGAAGACATCACAGTGGGATGCAGCTGCCAATGTCAGCCAAGCCCACAACCCTACACTGCTTTCCTCAGGACTCCTGGACTATGGGACACATGACCCACCACGGTGTGGGTGAGGACACTGATGCCAGTCTGTTTATTAAATATGAGTAGAGCTTAAATTTTTCTTTCTCTTTTATTTTTAAATAGGGGTAAAAACAAATATAAATAAAAGTTCTAGAATGTTATTTATACATGATTGGATCCCCTGTGTACCCCATTTTGGACACTTCCGGAATTCATAACAGAGTCCCTGGCCATGTTCACAGCCCCTCAGGATCTGTTCTGGTCTTCCTCCCACCTTGGCTCCCACATGAAACTAGATCTGATATTCCTTGCTACACCACACATGTTTGTGTCTCTCCAGTGCAAGTCTTTTTGCTTGATATGCCCACCCTGGTGGACTGGCTCAAAATCTATTCTTTCTTCAAGAGCCAACCCCAGGCCGCCCCCACCCTCACCCCCCCCCCCCCATAAAATCTGTTCTGATTCTCTGGGCAGAGTCATTCATTCAGCTAGTCAACACCTATTTATTGAGCACCTACTGCATTCCAGGCACTGATGAAGGGGCTGCTGGGAATATAGCAGTGAACCAAATAGACAAAAATCCCTCCCTCTGGGAGCTCACATTCTCATGGAATAGATGTTGATGTTTTAGAGTCAGTCCTTATTCCAGTTACCCATAAGGTGGTTGGCCATTTACAAATTTGTCTCCCCAGGAAAGCATTTGCTCCTAAGAGCAGGGCCTCTGAGCCTGAGGTCCAAGTACAAGCTCTAGAGGGGCCTAATGGATAATGGTTGGAATTAAAGAATAATAATACAGGGGGTGAGCCATGCCATGACCCCAGACATGGGCAAAGATCTGACACCAAATCCAGGATGATGTCTTCCAAGCACTTGAGTCCACCTCAGGGTGGCTCAGCACTCGAAGCTCGGTCTCACTTTCCCGAAAGCCTCATCCCTGCTCCTATGAGAAGGAACTGGATGGCCCCCTGCGGCCGGCAGGAACCACTTCCACCTCCGAGTGTCCCTATATTTAGCCATCTGCTGTGACCCTGCAGCCCTCTCTTCTCCACGGCAGGAGGGAATTGCTCAGGCAGCTTTGATGGCCTGTTTTCCCAGGCCCTGCTCCTGCTTCCCAGACCCTCTGACCTCCCTGCAGGATGTGGGGCCCCAAGACCAGGGCATTCTCAACTGGCAGGTTCCGCATTCCAAAATAGCATCAGCACTTGGCAAGGAGAGGTGGCCACCTGTAGGGACAGTGCTGGAGGCAGGGAAGGAACTGGGGGATGGTAAGGAGGGGTTTGCCTGGACAGAAACCTCCCAGGTAGCATGCTTCCCTGATCCCTTCCAAGCCTGAAGTCCTTGGCCCCTAATTCTTTCTCTGCGCATAGGCTAACTGCTGACTGCCAAACAAGACCTTGAGCCTCAGATCTCACCACTCCCCACCCCTACACAATATGGACACAAGCCACACTATTCCACGTGGGTCCCAAATGAGCTTCCCACCACTGAAACTTGACTTAACCCAGTCTCCCCTCTGACCCCAATGTTCAAGGAATGCCTTCACTATCTGCTGAAATCCAGTCGATCTGTAATGAGTCAGTCCAAAAATATGGGCTCCTAGACCCTCCAATACCATGGGCTCAGGGGAGGCAGCCATGCTTCAGTGCTTTGTCCCTGGCTCCCCAGGCTTGCCCACCCTGTAACTTCTGTCCAGTTCAAAACCCTCAGACTGATGGTTGCAGGATGCAAGTTTTAGCCTCAGCTTGCCGTGTGACTTTGGGGGTGTCACTCCCTTGTCTGGCCCTGTTTTCCCACCCGTGAAGTGGAGAAGTTGTATTACATGATCTGTACAGGCCCTGCTGGCATTCTGAGCCTGCGATTCTCTATCTGGGCCAATAAGATCATTTTCGTAGAGAGAACTTGCTCTGACCCTCAAGCTCCCTTCTTCTCCCCACCAGCCTTCCCCACAAATCCAGTCTCTCTGAGGCAGGTGTGGTTTCCTGAAGAGGTTCTCTAGCTGTAGCCGGTTGGCCAGGGTGCTGTGGCAAAGCTGGCTTCCAAACCAGCAAGGCAGCCTCCCATGCCAGGAGGCCTCCCTCTCACCGTCCATCTGGTTCAGTTTTCGCTGCTTTGTCTCAGCTGAGTGCTCAGTCTACAAGCCTTGTCAACTTAAATGAAATGTCCCAACCACAGCATTTCTATGTTGTTGTCTTCAAGCATAGGCCCAGGGGATCTGCACAGACCACCAGGATCTCGGAAGGATGTTAGGGAATCCCAGCAAAGGACCTCTGGAACTTAGAGAGGGTGCCAGTTCTCACTCAGATTCCAGCAAGGCAACAAAGATCCCAGAGGAGGACGGTCCAGTCTTGCCAGGCCTTGAACTCCAATGAATTCTCAGGTATGCCCCCTCTCCTTTCAGTAGGAATTGGAGGCAGCTTCCAGGAAGTTTGTCACTTAAAGAGAATTGTAAGAGGCCATTTAAACCATATTTTATGTTCCTTCAGGGCAAGGATAGTAATTATTCAGTGGTAATTTATTCAATAAATGTCTACTGTGTGCAAAGCACGACTCTAGGCACTGGGATGCAACAGTGAGTAAAAGTGACAGTCTCTGCCCTCATGAACTGACATTCTAGTAGAGGGAAGTGGACAAATTAATATATAATACTCCAGGCAGTCATAAGTGCTATGAAGGAACATAAAGTGAGGCAAGGGCACGCCAGGGGAACTGGAATGGGTCTGTTTTAAGCAGGCCAGCCTGTGAGGTCTCTCTCTGGAGGCTGACATTGGAGTCAAAACCTAAAGAAAGTGAGAGATGGAGCCCTGGGACTCTCTGGAGGAGGAATACTCCTCATAGAAGAAAGAGCTGGTACAAAGGCCCGAGGCAGGATTGTGCCAGGAATGATACAGGAACAGTGAGAAAGTCAGTGAGGCTACAGCAGAGCGAGTGAGGGAAAATGAGAAGAGATAGAATAAGGAGTACCAGGGGCTGGCTAGCAGAGCATGCTGAGTCGTATCTTTTAATTTTGTTGATTACAATCTACAGTAAATAAATTTATATTGCAGCGCAGTACAAACATACACATATAAAAATAAAACCAATCATTTCACGAAACATACCTTTACTGTATGGGTACATTCTGATATATTTTATTTTATTCTGTTTCATTGAAAAAAATAATGCCAGTCATGTGCCTTAAATTGATCTCCTGGCCTACTAAGGGGTCATGGCCCACAACTTGTAAAACACTGATAAGGGGCCTTACAGACCATTGTAAAGAGTGAGCTGAGAGTCACTGGACAGGTTTGTGTGGAGGAGTGATGTGATCTGTTTTGTTTTTTTGTTCCATTTTTTTTACATTAACACATAATTTACATACAGTAAATCGTACCCTTTTCCTGTGTACAGTTCTGTACACTGGAAGGAAGTTTTGAGAAATGAACACAGTTGTATAAACATCATGTTTTGCTTTTGAAAGGGGTCATGCAGGTTGCTGAGTTGAGACAAGCCTGGAAGGGGCAAGGGGACTTCAGGGGGTACCAGCTAGATGCTGTTGAAATTGCCCATGCGAGAGATGGTAGCACAGAGCAGGGTCCGGGCTCAGAGCGGGGTGCATTTCTGAAGGTTGAGCTGATGGGACTTGCTGACATTTGGATATGGGTGTGAGAGAGAGTACTCAGGAATGACTACAAGTTTCCTGGTCTGAGCAATGGCAAGTGGGAGACAGGAGAAAAAGGTTTGGGGAGAGAATAACAAGTTCTGGATCAGACAAGCTAAGTGTGAAAGTCAAGGAGACAACAGCTGGGAACGGTGAGGTGTCCCAGGGAGAGGCCCAGCCTGGAGATTTGGACATGGGCATCTTTGGTATCAGGCAACATTGAAAGCCATGGGCCTGCCTGAGATGGCCAAGGGAATTAGTGGATGGAAAGAGCCCTGGGGCAAGGTCACTTTAAAGGAGTGGATGATAATGGTTGGTCAGAGGTTCTTAGCAGGAGAGAGAGAATAAGCTGCCAGTGTGATAGGCACAGACCCAGCAGCCAGTAAACAAAATGCTGCCATATCCAAGAGGGAAAGACCAGATGTACTAAGCTGAACAAGATGAGGGCATAGAATTGATCTTTGTAGCTCACATGGACTCATACAGTAGACACGATAGGTTTCTGAGCAGGGAGTGCCTTAAGCCGAGCTATGCTTTAGGAAAGTTTAGAACAATTATTATTTATTATGATGTTATTTATTATCGTTAATGAAATCTTTTCTCTGGCCAGACCCCATGCTAGTACTTTATACATATTAACTCATGAATCCTCTCATTAACCCTCTGTGACAGGTACTACCATTATTTCTGATTTAAAGGCAAAGTCACCAGGAGGTTCGGTAAATTGCCCAAGGTCAACAGCCAGAAAGAGGTTGTCCTGGGCCTAGAATCAAGAAAGCTGGCTTCAGAGTAAGAAACAATTCACTCTGGGTAGCAGTGCCTGGATTCAGACTCAGGTTTTTGGTCAATTTCCCACATTCCTGTGACCTTACGAAGGCCCCTGAAGGCATCAAGACCTTAATTTCTGGCTTGTGTCATTGGAGGACCACTTGATTTCTAATGGCCCTGCTCCTCTGCTTTTGGCTGATCCTGGTGTCCGTGACCTGGGCACCTGGCACCAGCCCCTGTACCTCTCAGCTTGGTGGCCAGGGTAGCCCAGCTGGGTGGGGTTTGGGAGCGTAGGACTTTGGGTCTTTGCCCTTTGGCTGGCTTGGCCACTCTTGGGGCCCTTTTAGTTTCTTGAAGAATCTGTTGCCATCTGGTCCCCATGTGCTGCCTGTGGTCTGTCTGAGGCACTGGAAGTTTCCTTTCCAGCCCAGAGTAATTGTTACCAGAGGTGGGGAACACAGGGAGAAGGGGTGGGGCACTGCCCAGAGCAGCCAGTGGGGCCTTTGGCGACTTGAAAAGAAGGAGCATCAGACAGAAGCAGAAAGGAAATCAGAGACAGGTGACAGAAAGAGACAGACGGAGGGGCAGACAGGGACTGAGACAGATGTGACGGAGGGCGGGGGAGAGCAGTCAGATGGAGTGACATTGACAGAGAGCAAGATGAAGAGACGGACTCTGGGAGAGGGGCAGAGACAACTGGGTAGACTCAGTAGAGGAAGAAGAGGCAGCAAGTGAGAAAAAGAGAGGGAGAAAGGAGGATAGAGGGGGAGGAGAGAGCCTCAGAAAGCTAAAGAACAAGGTCAAGCAAATGCCAGGACAGTGGAAGGTGATGGGACTGGCAGAATGTGAAAAGTGTCGGAGCAGCCGGAGCCCTCAAGCCCAGACAGTGCCCACTGCAGCCACCCTAGGGCAGCCATGGTCACACCGAGAGAGGTCAGCTCTTGCCTGCTGACTTGTCAGAGTTCAGCCTCTGTCCTGTACAACCTACCCAAGGACACCCTCTCTCCTGGAACCAGGAGTCTTAGAGCCTCTGGTTCCCTCCTCTCTAAAGCACCTTCCCCTGGCTCTAGGAAACGATTTCTCTGTGAGTGGTCCTGGGAGGTGGGAGGAGCACTGGACTATGATCCCTGGTCCTATCTCTGCCTTTAGGTACCAAACGACCTCATGTGTCTTCCCTCCCCACCCTGAGATTCAGTTGCTTCCTCTGTGGGGGCTTGGGCTGGGCTTGCCCATCTAGCTCTGCATTCTGATCCAGTAGTTAAACTGGACCACACAGGCAATGGACTATTCATAACATCGCCTCTGCTCGCACCCACTCAGTCTCATTCACTTTCTCTTGCATTCACTCATCCTCTCCTTCAGTCCCTCTCCTTTTCTCCTCGATCTTTTCCTTCCCTCCCTTCCTCCCTTTGTTCCTCCCTTTCTTCCTTTCCCTTTTCTCTCTGTTTCTTTAGTCTTCTTACTCTTTCCTCCCTCCCTCCTCCCATTCCCTCTCTTTCCTTCCTACTCACTGAGTGGCCACTTTGTGCCAACCCTGAGCTGGGCACTGATGCCTCAGAGGTGGGTCCTACTGTGTCCTCTGGGTCTGGTGGGTTCAGCCTAAGACACAAGGCATGGGAGCAGCAGGGATAGATCAGACCCCAGGCATAAATGCCCCTGCCCCAGGTCAGCTGGTGGCAGCTCGTGTCACTCTGCCTAACCCCCATGTCTGTACAGCCCTGCTTGGGACAGTTCAACTCTGGACACTGACTCCAAGAGGCACTAAGGCTAAGAATGGCATAATCGCACACTTCCCATGTTACAATTAGGGATGGCCAGAGAGCTCAGAGAGGGACGAGGACTTGCCCAAGGTAATACAACCAATCACAGCCTCACTCACTTTCTACTTGGCCTTGGTCTGTCCTAGGGGTTGGAGGCTATACAAATCCCGCCCAGGGTGAGGGTAGCCTCAGCCAGAACTTGGCCAAGCCAGGGAAAGCCTAGTGAAAGCCAGTCGGAGTGAGGTCACTGATGGGATCCACGTGTCCAAGACTTATCTCCCCTTCAGCCCTCCCCACCCAGCCCCAGGAGGCCCCGGATATAAGGCGGGGAGAGGACTGTGGTGTGTCAGTCCAGGCACTGTGCCCAGAAGTGATGAGGCTGAGGCTGAGGAAAAGGAGAGAAAGTGGCGCCCACCCTGGCCACCTTACTTCTGCTGTTGGCGGAGGTAAGAGAGAGGAGAAGTTCTGGAAGGATCAAGCCTCAGGCTAGAGTGGTATCAGCTTGATGCATCCCCATGGCCTCAAGCAAGCCCAGATTCTGGTCCCAAACCGAGGCCTTCCGACTTGCCTAGCCAGCCCCACACTCTATAAGCCAACTCTTGGCGATAAGTCTCTCAATGTATGTCTCCTATGGCTCTGCTACTCTGATGGGGTTCTGATTGATGCATCATCTATGTGGGGACCGTGTACATATGCAGCAGAATATTCTATCTTGTTGACACACCATAATTTACTCAGCCAATCCCCTCTTGCTGGATATTCAGGTTACTTCTAAATATCCACTATTACACACACACACACACACACACACACACACACACACACACTTTTGAAAATTTTTCTCAAGAGGACTCTCCAGCCATGGGGCTGAGGCTGACCCAGTAGACGCTCTGCCCATAGCAGCCCAGCTTCAGCTTGTTTCTCTCCTCCTCTCTCTCTATCCAAGAGTTTCCTCCAGCACCAAAGGACCTCATGTAGCCTGTGCAGAGAAGTGCCAGAGATCTTGGATCCCCAGGGGCAACCCTCAGTTATGGGTGTGAAAGCCGAACAAACACCTCAGCCTTCAGTTTCTGTTTGAAAAGCCTGGTATATGTTCTATATACCAGCTTGGAAGGTGCCCAATGGGCTCAAGCCTAGGTGCCCACAGTAATGACCTGTTCATCAAAGCACTGTCTTGGGTTCTCTCCCTCCCCACCTTGCTCATTCGTCTTCACTGTGTTTCCTGGGATTACCTCCTGAATGAACTATCTGCACCTTGGAGTCCTTGGCTTAGGGTCTGCTTTAGGGAACCCACTTTAGGACAGAAGTTGTGGACACTTTCTTTCAAAGGCTCAATACCACCAGTTGGAAAGGGGCCATATTAGCCCATTTCTTCTCAAACTCTTGAGTCCACTTCCCCCAGAGACTATTCTCAGACTTCACGACATAGTGTGGTAGAGAGGGTGTAGGCTTTGGAGACAGGCAAGTCACTTCACTTCATCAGCCTTAATTTCCTCATCTGAAAATGGGCCAGCTGGGCTGTCTGTTGGGCTGCACACAGCCCAGGGCCTAAAGGGAACTACAGTTCTACTACCTCCTTCCCACCCTGGGGCCTGTCCCCTTGGCACCTGCCTCCTCTCTGTGGCTGGCTGATTAAAGCTGTGGCCAAAAGCCATATCCCTAACTCTTTCCTGTCCTTTAACAACCACCAATTACTATAAACCAGGCTCTGTGCTAGGGGCCATGCACTGATGATGTCACTGAATCTCTCAAATTTCTGTGAGGCAGGTACAATGGTTATGCCCATTTCATAAGTAAGGATGCTGAGGTGTAGAGAAGGGATGTGTCTGTCCAGTTGGTGTGAGGTGGAGCCTGATTTCTCATCCAGACCTCTTTGGATCCTCAGATGATGCTCTTGAGCATCACATGGGCTTGCCTCTCCCCCTCAGAACCCTCTTGAGAGAAGAGGGGATTCCTTGGAGCTGACTCAGGGCCTGGGGCAAGGAAAAGCCACATCCTTGGGGTCTGCGGGGATGGAGAAAGTGACGCCAGGGAAGTTCCCACATAGCTTTGAGGTTCCAACCAGCGGGGCATCTGGGGCTAGAGCAGGGGCCTACAGGCTTTGTTGGCTACACTCTTCCCAGCGACACTGGTCTCTTGGCTGGGACAGCTTCCTGGGAGGTTGTATGACTTGTGGGGAATTGGGGAGAAGTGAATGAGGCCACCCTTGGTGGGTTCCAGAACCCAGGGGACGTCTGGGAAGCAGATACTCTTTAGTGGCTAGGTTAAGTGGAATTCACTGGGAATTCCAAGGCTGCTTTTCCTGGGCCACCAGGAAGATGGCCCGCAAGTGGCCTTTCTGAGTTCTAGAGCAGCAGCATCCAAAAAATAGAATGCGGGCCACACATGTAATCAAATTTCTCTATTAGCCACATTATGAAAGTAAAAAGAAACAGATTAACTTAATTTTAATAATATATTTTATTTAACCTAACATATCAAAAATATTATCATTTCAGCATGTAATCAATATTGAAAATTATAATATACTTTATGTTCTTTTTGTATTAAGTCTTTGAAATCCTGTGTATCTTTTACAGTTACAGTACATCTCAATACAGAAAAGTGACTATTTCAAATGCTCAATAGCTACACGTGGAGAGCACGGTTGTAGAGGCCCAGGGGTGATCTGAGAATGCCAGCTTTCCAAGTAGGAGTTGGGAGGGTAAACCACAATGCCAGGTGCTGGCCAGGCTGGGGTCCTGGAGGTAACAGTGTGCTCTAGGTCCTGGATATATATCATTTAATCCTTTCAACAACTCCATGAGGTAAGTATTATTACTCCTGGTAAGCTAGATGAGGAAGCCAGATCAGAGAAGTCAAGTGACTCATACAAGGTCACACAGCAGGATGGGAGTTCAGTCACTCCCAGCACTGAGAAGGTGTTGCAGCCTACCCCACCCCAGGGGCACAAAGATGAATAAAGGAGGACACACCCTGCCCACCACCCCAGGATCACTGAAGTAACTGACCTGGCTCGCCAAGTGAGGGACACGTACACACAGGGACAATCCTTCGGTCGCCCTTTCTTCATGTGGAAGTGGGAAAAACAAGAGGCGGGTAGGCAGCAAAACCTTTTTTCCCTTTTATCTTGTCAAAGGCTGGTATGGGTGGTGCCCGGTGAGCACCACCCATACCAGTTACCTAGGATGTAACTTTTCTCCTTCCTTCCCCATTCTCCCATGTATGGGCGCATGCGCGCGCGCACACCCACACCCACACACACACACACACACACACACACACACACAGAGCAGCGCAATGGGTGCCGTTCAACCTGAAGAGGAGACTAGGTGAGCAGCTCCATTCAGCAGATGGAGAAACTAAGGCACACAGTGAGTGACTCACATAAGATCAAAAGTCCATCAACCACCACTCAACATCAGATACATAGCTTCGTGTCCTGCACATCCACTCTGCTTCAAGCCCTGTGCGGGCACCCAGTGTGGTAATCTGGCCAGAGACTGCCCTTCCACCCCCATTCTCCCCAGGAGCTGTGCTGCTCTGGCCTGGAGCATATCAAGAGGCAAGAGAATAGTGAGGCTTGGTCAATGTTCCATTCTGGGGGACATGTCTCTCTCTGCCTTCTGCTCCAACCAGGCTTCCAGCATTCCTGGAAAGTTCACAAAAACTCTAGAGTCCCAGAAATCGGTCAGTCCCACCCCACCTTGTGATTCAGATAGGAGAAGAAACCTACCTGCTGCATAGTGCATACCCTAGAGGCAGGGGTGCCTGGGCCAGAAACTCCTGCAGAAGACAGCAGGAGGAGAGAGGCCCCTAGAGGAACCCAAGGGCGAGAGAGTGTGTCTTGTGAGGATGAGATTACCCCCAGTAACTCTAGCCACTTCTGGGGCTGTAGATGCTGCCTTCTGACTGGTCCACATTGACACAAAGAGCATCCACCCTATTGTTCCCCCACCCTAGCCCATCCCTGCGTACACACTGTTCAGAGCAATGCTTTTCACATCCACTGGCTCAGCTAAAATAATCCAACAGTTTAGCTCTGCAGGGACTTATACCCATTATACAGATGTGGAGACCAAGGCCCAGAAAGGGAAGGTATTCGGTTTCCTGATCACTGCAGGGTGTTGGTCCTGGGAGTCTGTCCACGGCTTCCTGCTGGCTCTCACTGGACAAGTCATGGAAGACCCCCCAGGAGATGTGCAACATTTGGTGGGTGCAGAAGAGGAGAAGGATTTGCCAGAGATCAGGGTCCAACCATGGGCTTTGAAGTTGGAGCCCCTAGTGGTGGTGGCCAGGGTCTGCATGGTAATTAGAATGGTGCTGGTTCCACCATTATCGGAAATACCCATCCTCCCTAAGCTGGGTGCTCTGCCCAAGCTGAGATGGAGCTCAGTCAGCTCCTCCAGCTTCAGGGTCAAACAGGCTGAGGGTCAAGGGTGGGGGGAGACCTAGTTGGTGTCCAGGTTCTGGTTTGAGCACTGAGTGTGGACAATGATGCCCTTTGCAGGGATGTATACCTGGTGATGGAGCACATGGTAGGAAAGGCTGAGGTTGGGGTGGGCAGGGTGAGTCCTAGGGGGATGCACCGTAGGAAGTATGAACTGGGGAGGATCTGAGAGGCGTGTCTCTGGAGGGTACTACAGCCTGGGTGGGTGCAATGGTGCCAGGATTGCCACCTTCTTAGTGAGTTCCCCAATCACCCCATTCAAAAACCCACGCTTCCATACTTTCTATGCCCCTTTCCTGCCTCATTTTTTCTCATGGTACTTAGACTACGCAACATAATATAAACCTATTTCACTTACCTTGTTTATTATTGTCTGTTCCCCATGGGCGAGGTGTCTGTTGTTTTCATTTGTTTGTTTCTTTGTTTTTCTGCTGGGTTCTGTGCTTAGAACATCGCCTGCCTCAAATATGGGTAGATGGATGAACGCCTGAAGAGCTGAGGGCTCAGGATTGGGAGTAGGGGTGGCTATCAGCATTTAAGAAGTGACAGAGAAATAAGCACCAGTCAACAAGGTCCACTGTGCCCAGGTAACCTTGGGAAAGTCCCTTTGTTTATCTGTAAAAAAGGAGATAGATTAGTTCGCTAGGACTGCTGTAACAAAGTACCAAAAACTGAGTGGCTTTAACAACAGAAATGTATTGTCTCACAGTTCTGGAGGCTATGAGTCCAAGATGAAGGTGTTGGCAAGGTTGCTTCCTTCTGAGGGCTGTGAGGGAAAATCTGTTCCATGCCTCTCTCCTAGCTTCTGGTGGTTTGCTGGTAATCTTTGGTGTTCTTTGGCATGTAGAAGCATCATCTTAATCTCTGCCTCCATCTTTACATGGTGATTTACTGTGTAAGTCTGTGTCCAAAGTCCCTCTTTATATAAGGACACCAGTTATACTAGGTTAGGGCCCACACTAATGACCTCATTTTACCTTGACTACCTCTATAAAGACCCAATCTCCAAATAAGGTCATATTCTGAGGGACTAGAGATCAGGACTTCATATGAATTTGGGGGGCGGGGCGGGGGGGACAAAACTCAACCCATAACATGAAGTAATATTAAAACTAGTTTGGCAGGGAGGTTTGAGGGTCAATGCAAATTATTGTCCAGGCCACACAGCATCCTGCTATGACCATTAGGACTGAATTTCAGTTTACTAAGACGAACCTGGCTGCACACAGAATCCTATAAGGAGCTTCATAGAATGCAGATGCCTGGGCTCTACCCAGAGATTCTGGTCTAATTGGTCTGGGGTGGAGCCCTGGCTCGGGATTTTTAAATAAGCTCCCAGGTGACTCTGATGCACAGGTGGGGATGAGAGCCCAAGTACTAAATCTGTGGATACAAGGACTCCCCTGCCTCATCAGCAAACCCACATTTGGTTGGCACAACTGCCCTGGGCCCTCCCCAAATCCAGGCTGCTCAGGGTGCGGCCATGTGGGGGCCAACAATGGAACAAAGAGGCTTTGTCCCCAGCCCCACACCCCAGGGTGGAGCTCGTGTACCTGGGCTGTACCTGAGCAGGAGGACATTCCCAGGCTGTGGCTGTGGGAGGAGCAGGTATTACAAAGTTACCACTTTCCTGGGGATTGCACCCAAGAAGTCCCTGCCTGAAGGCCTGTGACAGGGAAAAGAAGAAAGCCTTCTGGCAAATCTGGCCAGAGAATGAGTTGGTGAAAAAGGAAGGAGGTAAGGGTAGGTACCCAGGAAGTTGGAAAGACTGCATGAGACAATGGAGAGGTGTGGTGGCCTCTGATGCCACTCATATGAGAATTCAAATCCCAGCCTTGCCACCTACCAACAGTGTGATCTTCAGCAAGTGGATAACTTTACTAAGTCTCAGCTTCCATATCTGTAAAATGAGAGTTGTAGATACAATACCTAAATTGTGTATGTGTGTGTGTATGGGGGGGGTAAGTATATTATGAGAATAAACATCAGAATTGATCCAAAGAGTCTTTACCTCAGTTTCGATCCTATCCTCCATCTATGATTGAGTCACTCCCTCTGTTCCCACCTCCCACCTTTGCTGTGGGATGGTCCTGGGGTCACATCAGCCACCTGCAGTTTCACACCTGTCTGCACTTCGTGAGACCAAGGATATAGAGGGAGGGGCCTGGGTCTTACACTTATGTGTTCCAGACCCAAGGTTTATGCTCAACCAACAGGAGGTCCCTTCTGAGAACCGCAGCTCATGGAGATAAGCATCTCTACGGGTTCTCAAGAAGTGCCTCGCAGCACTGAGCAGCCCATTTGGGCTGTTTGTGCAACACCACACCTGAAATAAGCTTGTACCTGAAAGGTGCTTGGAAGTTTTTGGCTGAGGGGTGGACCGACACATAAGTGCAGCATTTCCCGGTGGGGTCCATCCACCCCACCCATGTGACATTCACATGAGAACAAGCATTTGTTGAGAAGCTGCGCTTGGTTCTTTATGTGCACCCCCTCATTTGCTCCTCAAAACAGCCTTATAGGGCGGCTGCTGTTATTCACGCCTGCTTTGCAGATGTGGAGACAGAACTTGAAGGAGAAAAGTACTTGCTGCAGCTTGTCCACACCACAGGCCACTCCCCACCCCACCCCTCTGCAGGGCAGAAGGCACTAGAATCTCATCTCATCCCTGTAGGCCCAATGCGGTACCACCAGGTCTACCTGGATCTGACCTCCCACCAGACTGGGGGCACCTGGAAGGCGGGCAGTGGGTCCTCCACATCCAGCCTAGCACAGGGCCTGGCACAGACTAGGGCTCATTAAGTACACGAGTAAATGATGAGTGAATGAATGAATGAATGAATGAAACCCAGGACCCCTGTCATTGAGGGCCTGTTGGACAAGGAGACAAAATGTCCTGGGAGCAGAGGGCCTTGGGGAGCACTGCTTTCCCCTCCTCAGGGAATTGCTCACTCAGCCCCCTGGTCCAGCAGAGGTGAGGACTGAGGTTGATAATGAAGAAGGGGCTTTGGGCACTATGGGAGAAAGTGCCCCCTCATGAATCCCCCTCTTTGCCTAGGAGGGGTAGGGACTTGGCCAAGGCCACACAGCTAGTTCACTGCAGAGTGCATTTAGGGGCCAGGTCTCCCGTCTCCCTGAAGGCCAGGATCTTCCCCTCAATGCCCCACTGTTATGATTGTGCCATAATTATCATGACCATTACACACAATCTTGCCCCTTAGGAAGTGTCCTAGAGGGGCTGACCTGTGCCAACATGGGGATCACCTAGAAAACAAAAGATGAACTAATCAGAAATGAATAGATGTTGAAAAGTGCAGCGGCACATACCCAGGGCAGGCAGGAGCAGCTCAGTTGACCTGAGGGCCATGGCTCTGTGAGAAAGGAAGTGAGGGTTGTGATGAAGCCCCCACCCTCAGTGCAAGACCAGAGACGTAAGCGCAAGGGTCCTGCAGACCTGGATTTGAGTCTCGCTCTGCCATTCCCTTGTGGTAGGTCCCCTCCTCTCTTGAGCCCATTTTTTTTTAGGGTGAGACAGCTCTACCTTAGGCTTGTGAGGGTTTTATTCCTGCACATAAATCTCCCAGCTCAAATCTTTTCTCCCACCTCTGCCCCTTACCCTAAGCCTAATCCTGCCACTTTGGCCCTGTCTTAGCTACAAGAGTCCCCTGAGCAGAGAAGGTCAAGAGAGCCCCAGCCCTATGCTCCAGGGCTGACTGTGGGCACCCCACTTTCCCAGGCCCTGGCTTGAGCCCCTCATAAGTGGCAGGAGCTTTGTTAAATGCTTTCCCTGGTATGCATTTATTTCATCCTCTAATGAGTTGAGGAGTGTTAGCATTCATTCCACAGAAAAGGTAATTGGAGCTCAGAGAGTGACTTCAGCTGTGTGTGTCAGGGTTGCTTGACTCCCAAACTGTGATCTTCCCACTGCGCCATCTTTTTGGGTCGTCTGCAGTGGATCCCGGCCCCCAAAGGCCATTGCCCTCCATCTCTCTGCCACACTTCATTCCAGGAGCTGGACTCAGCCCTGCAGCTCTGCCTGCTTTCCCAGCTGTTATCTGCACAAAGTTCTCATAGCTCTCCTGTCTTGTCACTGTGAGGCTGTACCCACCACACACACCTGCAGGTGTCCCAGCTTGCCTAAACACCACTAGTGACTGGGTGCCCCTGGGTGCTCTCCTCCCTACTCTGGTGAATAAGCCTCAAGGGGGGAGAGACTTTGTCCATCTTTGTCATGCTGTATCCCCAGTGTATGGCACATACTCCAGGCTCCATGAATGTATGAGTAAATAAAGAATGAAGGACCCAGCAAAATAGCCCTCATACCTAGAGCCAGCACTGTCTTTGTAGGACCATGTCACCTCCAGAGCCAGATCCAAGGCCCTGCCCCAGAGCAATGACCAGGACAGTGTGTGCTGCTGGTTTCCACATATGGAGGAAAAAGTAGAGGCCTGGAGGAGTTCAGAGGGAGGGGCATGAGATAGAGGGTTCTGGAAACCACAATCAGGGAGAATGATTGGGGAAGGTGGAGTGGCAGGACGTTATCCTGGAAAAGACTCCAGAGGGGTCTGCTCATTCATTCATTCATTCAAGCTTTTCTGAACGGTCTTCCCATGCCACACTCTGTGCTGGACGCAGGGGCACAGAGATGAGTTCACTCTACGCCTGCCCAGGAAAACTCCCAGTGAGCAGGAGACAGGGCTGGACCAGACAAGAACCCTCCCCACATTGCTGTGAACGGGCCTGGAAGCCCAGACCAAGATAGGTAGCAGATGGGCTACAGAGATTGGGCAGAGGCACAGTGATGCCCTCAATTCTGATTGAGCAGCCAGGAGGATGGTGGTAGTACCACAGAGATGGGGAACACAAGGATACCCAGAAGAACATAGGTGAGCCAAGAGAATGTCTGTGTGGGACATGTGGTCAGACTTCCAGAGAGATTTCAAGAGGATCAGATAGATGGGTCAGGTGATCCACAGAGGGCTCCAGTCTGAGGACAGAGCCTTGGAGACTGTCAGGGTAAAGATGGTTCTGATGCCCCCTTGAAGAACGTGTAGGGAGAAGAACTGACAACTCTGACTGAGAGGAAGCCCTCCCCAGGGAGCCCAGGCCACTTCCTCCCTCTGCTTGGAGAGGTGATAGATAACGGCTGGCCTCAAGCCTATGGCAGCAGGGCCTCCCTGCTTAGCCGAGCAGCATATGAAGGAAATAACTTTATTAGCTCGTGGATGAAAAACAGGAAATGAACACTGTAACTCGGGCACCGGCCAAGTTTCACTCACATCTAGTTTCTAGGAAACAGTTATGTAGCCACAGACTAGGTTGGGGTTTTCTCAGCCAAGTCTTTCTGGAAACGCCATGCTTTTCTCAGGAAAAACCATGTCCTGTTACTCCTTTTCCCCAGGCTAAGGGGTAATAGTGAGAAGATTTCCCCACATCCCTAACCCCCGCCCCCCGCCAACCCTAACAGGCTTCTAAGAGACCTGAGGTTAACAATGGCTGATTTTCTGAGCACCTATTATGTGTTATAGGTAAAAATAAATTGAATACATCTGTAATCACAATAACAAGGTGAAAATTGTTAAAGTAAGTAAAAAAAATTTAGCTCTAAGAACACAGAAAAGTTGAAAGTCAAAGGATGGAACAGACAAGTATTACCCAAAAGAAATCTGCTGTAGCCAGATTAATATCAGACAAAACAGATTTGAAGAGAGAAACATTACTAGAGATAAAGTGTGACATTACAAAATGATTAAGGATTCAATTAACCAGGAAAATATAAAACTGATTTATCCACACATAACAACGTAACTTAATATATATGTAATACATACAATGGGAGATCTATCAGGATTTGATAGATTATGTAAAAAAAAATTTCAATAAGACTTTAGTGACCTAATGCATGTATATAGAACCCCACATCTACTGATTAGAAAATAAATTCAATATAAAGTATATATGGACCACCTTTGCACATTGATAATACACTAGGCTATAAAGCAAGTATCAACAAATTCCAAAGAGTCAATTTCATTATTAACTATGTTTTCTGATCACAGGGTTCAACATTAGGCAAATCTATAAATGAATTGTTCTTTATTAACAGATAAAAGGGAAAAAATTAGAATTCTTTCAATAAATATGTAGAAAATATTTTAAAATTCAACATCCATTCATGGTTAAAAATGAAACTCTTAGCAAATTAATAATATAAATAAACTTTCTAAATATGATATCTACCCAAAACAAAACAAAAAACCAATCATACAGAAAACATCTTACTCCACTCTGAAATGTTAAAAGTATTCCTTTTAAAAACAGAAATAAGATAAGGACACCTACTACTGTCATTTCTATTCAACATTGATCTAGAAGATCCCCAAAACACAGTAAGACAAAAAAGGAAATTATAAGGTTGAAAAGAAGAAACAAAACTGTGCTATGATTTGTATTATGGCAATATGATTTTTTACATAGACAAGCAAAATGATCTACAGTCAAATTATTAGATTTAATAATAGTTTAGCAATTTATCTGATGTAAAATCAATATACAAAAGCCAATTGCATTTCTATATACCACCATTTTTCTATTTTTTCAGTCAAAAAATGCACTTTAAAAAGGATACAATTTTACTAGTAATAAAAAATGCAACATATCTGAATAAAGCTAACAAAAGATGTGCAAAATTGTTAAAACTTCATTGAAAGACATTAGTGAACTAAATGAACAGATATACACCACTCTCATGAACAGGAAGGCTCACTATCTTGAAGATGTTATTTCTCCCCACATTGACCTATAGTTTCAATGCAATCCAGACAAAATTCCCAATGACTTTTCTCACTGAGAAAAAACTCAGTTTGGGTTTGTTTCTCCTGTTTCCTCATGATTAGATTCATATTGAAGGAAAAGATCCAGGACAGGCTCCCACTAACCACAGATGGGATCATTTGAACATTAATTGATAATAATGGCAAATAGATCAAAATGAATATAAATTAAAAACTTTATAAAAATACTTTTAAAAATCCTTATTGATCACCTTTGGAGGATACTAGAACACTTAATTATTACTAAGTCATTACTATGAAAACTATCAAGTAAAGGGAAAGACTCAAACATTTATCTTGACTTGTTATTTAAATTGTACCTCAAGGAAATGAACCAGTGTAGTTGATGAAAAGGAAGTTTTTATTTTTGTTTTGAATAAAGGAATTCTAGCAAATAAACAAAGAAAGAATAATAGAGTTAGAATATCACCATTTTACATTTCCTTAGGGAATTCCTGATTACAAGATAGGGACAGGAAAAGTACAAGATGTACCTGGAACATCTTGTTATGTCAGGAAGTAAGGAAGTAGTCAAAGAATGATGAGGACTTTTCAAAAGGATATAGGAGCCACGAGCAATTTGAACAGCAAAATAAATAATAATAGTTAGAGATTACAACTCATTGAATAAAACAGAAAACTATAAGTTCATACTGATATAAACAAATGAATAAATAGAAAGTCTGATGAGAAATGAGATATTTGCAGAGTTTCAAAGCATCTACATAAAATCACAGTACCTTCACTGTGAAGACTGGTAGACATCACCTTACTTATTATCAGAGATGGGACTGATCAAAATTGCACACCACTTAAAGGTGCAAGGAGAAAAATATGGTTACTTCTGTGATATTCCTGCTTAAGATGCCTAATAATGAAGAAATGTCAGACAAGCTCAACCTGCTGAAGAGCTACGATTTAAATTCCAAAATGTCAGGATCCTAAAAAGTCAAGTAAAAGTTGAGGAACTTTTCCAGACTGAGGGAGACTAAGAAGACATGACAATTAAATAGGGTGTGTGTGTCTAAACCAGACCCTTCATTACTAGGGCAATTGGCTACCTGAATGGGGTCCTAGGAGTAAATGATAGCAGTGACTCCATGTTCACCTCCTGTTTGATGCTTGTACTGTGGTTATAGAGAAGACAGTCTTCATTAGTAGGAAACATTACAGATTCGGCACGTGGCGGGGTGGGGTGGGGGTGGGGGTGATGGGAAACCAGGTCCACAACTTACTCTCAAAACGTTCACAGGAAGGAAAGCTCTTTGCAACCTACTTACAATTTTTTGTGTTTGTGATTGTTTCAAAATTTTAAAAAATCTTCAGAGACACAATCAAAGACAATGTCTGAATCTTCTTTTGGATCCCCATTCAAGCAAACACATTATATACATATGTAAAAACACAACCAAGGAAATTTAATACATTGGATATTTGATTAGATTAGAAAATCAATTTTTTGGTATGTAAAAGTTTTTATCTTTTAAAGAGTGATCATATAGACCTCAAAGACTTATTGTGAGGGTCAAATGGGATATTTGTAGAAGTGCCTGGGACGTACCAGGCACATGGGTGGCTCTCAGTAAATATTAATATTCTCTTCTCCAGTTTCCAAGAGCTCCTCAGGAAGAGGGGAAGCCCATCCCTGCTACCCAGCAGCTTGGGAGCTCCTTGAGAGCAGAGTTGTGTCATATACTGCTTCACTCCCCCATGGTGGTGCCTGCAGCTATCCCATCAGCATCACCATGTCTGAAATGAGTGACCCCTGAGAAAGGGCAGCCTGACACCAAAAAAAAAAAAAAAAAAGCCAGTCACCACTGAGAAAACCATGGGAGTCTCCTCCCTCATGTCATGAAGCAAAGTCTTGACCCTCAAGAAAGGAACGAAACGGACAGAAATCGGACTTCTCAGTGGGCGGCCGGGTATGTTCTTGTTCCTTTTTGCCCTCTTTAGAGTCTGGCCCCATTGAGAATTGGGAATGTTTATTTGTTTTATTTATTTATATTTTTGGTGGGAAAACAGAGTAGGATAAAATATTTCCTTGTGTCTGGAGAGCTATTTTGAGCCAGGCCAGCCGGGTGATGCTCCTGGTGATGGACGCTGGCTGACCCAGGCTGGGCCCCGGCCTTCCGGCCTCTCTCCCTCCCAGGCCTCAGAATCTTGGCAGCAATACAGTCTATGGGAGCCGGGGTTCCAACCCCAGCCCAGTGACTCATCCAGTGTGATCTTGGGGAAGACTTTGGTGCTCCTGAGACCTTATCTGCCAAAGGAGAGACTGAGGCCTGTGCTGTCCTCTTCTGGGGATTTAGACTGTGATATAAACATGCTGTAGAGATACTAAGGGTATGAGAAACAATAGGACTGCCACACAACCTGTCTCGCTCAAGATCCCAGAGGTGGAAGGGACCTGACTAAAGGCTCCTCAGAACTTCGCTAGCTTCTACACATCAAGCGAGTGCCCCTTCTTGTCCATCTCCATTTAGTGGCCACGCTATACTTCTGGAGAGCAAATATGATTTGGCCCCAAACTTGCCTAATCCTTTACCAGCCTCCCACTGCTCCTTAAAAGAAGCCCATCTCCACCTGAGGTCTGCAGTTCCCACCTGAGCTTGAAGCCCCTGTCTATGCCTGCCCCAACCTCCTTTTTGTTTTCTGAAGCCAAGCTGGCCTCTGTCTGCTCCTCAAACTGCTGACAAGTCACCCAGGAGTTTCACGTGCTTCATTTTATTTCACTCTCACTAAGACCTTTAAGGTAACTGTTCCTCTAGGGCCAAGGGTTGGGCGGAAGTGATGTTTGTAAATGTGCCTGCCGCACAATAGGACCTTAACAAATGTTGGTTTTCTTCCTTCCTTATGAACACACACCCTCTTTTCTTTGCAAACCCCCAATGGCATCCACATAAATCTCAGTCCAGTGGCTACTACTGTAGGGTGGGCTTGGGGGGTGGGTGGGACAGGAAAGCCAGTGGGCCAGGCCTCCAGGGTGGGAGGCTCCTAGGAATCCTGCTCTCTCATGCTTCCTCAGCCTTCATGGCGGAGCTGGGAAGCTGTGGAATGAGCTCCCCACATTCTCATTGGAGGTAGGGCTCTGTCTCCTACAAAAGGCCAGATGAGGGTGCTTCTGAGGCAAGTCCCAGTGGGAGGAAAGAGCAACTTGAAGAGAAAACAGAAGCAGATAGGAGAGAGAGTCCCAGAGGAGAAGAAAGTGCTCCCAAGAAGAGTTTCAGGAACCTCCGGACAGCCCTGGGGAGGCAGGTGGTTGAGATAAGGAGCAGGGGGAATCTCAGAGTCCCAGCAACCAGACCTGGAAGTCCTTAGGGCTCCTCCAAACCCTTGCTCTTAAATGTGATCCAAGGGCCAGCAGCAGCAGATTCTGGAAGCTTATTAGTAATGCTGAATCTCAGGCCCCACCCCAGACCTGCTAAATCAGAATCTGTCTATAAACAAGATCCCGGGGATTTACAAGCAAGTGAAAATCTGAGCACTGTTAGTGACACGAACCGAGGCCCTGAGAGGAGAAAAACTCGGCCCAATTTTTCTACAGTGAGTCGGTGACAACACTAAGCCTGGAATCCAGCACTCTCAGCCTCAGCCAGGGTCCTAGGACTAGTTCTGTCTCATCCTGGGCCCCTACTCAGGAAGCTGTCTTCCCTCCGCAGGAGTGTACAGAACAGAAAGGGCTGAAACTGGGGTAGAAGGGTCCTGATTGGGGAGTTAGGTGGCCTAGAGTCTGGTCCAGGCTCTATTACCAGCTGAAGGTGTAAGCTGTGCTCTTGGGGTCTCAGTTTCCCCTATGGTTCTCTGAGATGGGGTGCAATAGGCAATGCAATCAGGCAGTGTAGTCAACTACATTCATTTTCTAACAGCTGCCTGGTAAGGCAGGCAGGCCAAGAAATATCATCCCCATTCTATAGATGGAGAAACTGAGGCCTGTTAGGCAGTGGATTACCAGAGGCTGCCATCCCCAGCGGCCTTGAACTGTTCTGCACAGTCTGGGAGACTCTGAAATGTGCTCCCTCAACCCAGCCCTCCTCTCTAACAGTTCTTGGAGTTCCTGTCAGTTATCAGAGGCCCTGGCTCGGCTGACAGCCAGCGTGTCTGCTGCTGATGCTTAGATGCCCACATTCCTGGGCTGTGACAGGGATCCCAGGCTAGGGGCACCCAGAAGGGTTCCGCTTGGCTGAAACCTCTGGGGCCTGGCTGTCTGGGGAGCGTCAGGAAGCAAAGAACTTTCTCTCCTCACCCGGAACAGGGGGAGCAGGGAGTGTGAGAAAAACAAGAATGAGCTAGGGGTCACTGGCTGATCAGGGGAAAGCTATCTGAGCAGCACGACTGAAAGACCTCAGGCCAGAAAGTCAGACTGGATTTTTGTCTAAGCTTTGGCATTTCTTAGCTGTGTGACTGGGGGCAAGTCACCCACCATTTCTGAACCTCAGTTTCGTCATCTATAAAGTACTTAACACAGCCTGGTACTTATGTAGTAAGACTGCAGTGTAACCCTGCTGAAGCCAGGGACACTCAAGGTTCAGTCTCAGACTGGCATTGGATTTAAAAAGTTCACCTAAACAGATAAAGCCACAGAAAAATCCATTCTTCACTTGACGCTCTTGAAAAGTGAATCTAAACAAAGTCCATGTAATACTCTCAGAAGCCGCTTTCTTCTCTTGTCCACTTCTATCCTGTGCCTGGTTTGACTCCATTCTCCTCAAACACTCTGAAAACTCCAACCCCAAACTATTCAGCTCATTCTCATCTTCCCTCCTCCCTCTCCTCAACCCCAATACTTTACTATGTGGATCAACTTGGCCTCCCATCCAGTGATAGGGAAAATAAAGGGGGGAACTACAGGGTCCCTCATAGGATTCTCTTTGTCAGGATGGGGATCCTGCACAGTGACCTGTGTCTACTCCAGTTATTACTATTATTTAAAGTTGTGAAAGAACAAAAATGATTAACATATGAATATTCAAGGACTTCTGCTAAGCCCCACCCATTAATAAGGCTGCCTTTCTCCAGTTTCTTCTCATCCTTACCTTCTAAGGACAGTCTTGTCCTGCCAGGTAGAATCTTTTACTTTGGAAATACAGAATAGAGTTAGAGGATAAGCAGAGAAGAACCTCATCAGAGGGTGGTAGGGAGGGGAAATAACTTGGCAAAAGAGATTAAGTCTGTTTATTTTATTGAGAATACATGAGGGAGGTTTCACTACTGCTCAAGGTATAGAAAACTGGAAAGAGTGTTGCTCTCATCCTCACAAGAAAAAGCCAGATAAACTACAAATCAGAACTTTTCTTGAACCCAACAGAGATCTGAGGCTGGAGGACAATTAAGTACCCTGAAACCCCAGGAGGGACAGGCATCTCCAAGGAGAGATTGGCTCACCTGTGACAGAGCACAGGAGGAAGAGACACTGGCCACCATACAAGCAGATGAGAAGAAAACAATGAGGCATTTAATAATTGCTAGCAGCCAAGTGTTGGCTAGCATGACAGTATAGAACCCCAGACTCAATTGAGTTTTAACATAATTTTAGGCTCTTTTCATGGACCTCTCACAGATATTCATGAGAAAGATTGGAGGAAGGGTGAGAGACTGTAGGAAGCTGTCTTTGGAAGTGCAGATGCGCAGGAGGGGTTCAGTAACTATTAGAGGAAAGGTACACAGTGCTGTCACACTCCCAAGATCCTTCTCTCATATGAAACAAAACCCTTAAGCTACTTGGGCAGAGGCAGGAAATCTCGTTGTCCCCAAGGACATAGGCAAATCCATTTACTGGTGAGAGAAGGATAAAATAAAAATGTCTCTTCCCAGTAGAGAACAGGAAACTGTCCCAGGCCTAGAATCCTAAACCAATGCCACTACAGGTCTCTTACTGCTGGATGAGGCAGGAAATCCCATTCTGTGCAAATTCACCACAGATAGAAGGTAGAGATTGGCTTCCATGGGGAGAAGGGTAAGAATGCTAAGGAATTCCCAGTTCTGAGGTCCAAACTCAGTGCCTGCTGAAGACCAAGACTGGAATGCAATAAAAAGAACACCTCCCTGCACCTACAATGAGTCTCACAAGCACTGAGTAACAAGTAAAATCAGTCTACTACTCGGGAAGGAGCAAGAATGTGGACAGAGAGTCTTTTTGTGGTGAAGGGGTGCAGGGATGGCTGAGGAGGGATCACTGAGAAAAATCCCCCAGCATCCTAGTTCCAATCCTAAGTACAAGGCAGTTCTAGAGGAATTTGAAAACTAATATACCGAAGATAACCATTCTAACAATAAAACCCAAACCCAGCTCAACTCCCAACTAGATCAGCCCAATCCCACATGCTAATGGTCTGACAGATTAGGAGACATGCCTATTCCAAGGAATAAATACTATTTATCTCAGTCTCTACCATTCTATATACAATGTCTGACATTCAATAAAAAATACAAGAGACATCAAAAAAGCAAGAAACAAATGACCCATTGCCAAAGACAAAGCAATCAATCAAACCAGACTTAGAAATGATTCAGATGTTGAAACTATCAGAAGGGGACTTTAAAACAACTAAAAGTGACATGTTATAGAATCTAGTGGAATGAAAAATAGGTAAAAGAGTTTCAGTAATAGATGAAAACTATAAGATTGAGTATAATGAAAATCCTAGAAATAAAAATCACAGTACCAGAGATGAAGAATTCCTTCAGTGGCTCATCAGTAAACTAAACATGGCGGAGGCATGAATTAGTGAAGACAGGCCAGTAGAAATTACCAAATAAAAACACAAAGAAAACAAAAGTGATAAAAACAAACAAATAAAAATGAACAGAGAATTCAGGAGCTGTGACACAATATCAAACGGTCTAACATAAGTATAACTGGAGCCACAGAAAGGGGAGACAGAAAGTGTGTGTGTGTGTGTGTGTGTGTGTGTGTGTGTGTGTGTGTGTGTGAGAGAGAGAGAGAGAGAGAGAGAATATGAAGCACAAGAAATATTAAAGAAATAGTAGTTGAGAATTTTCCAAAAATAATGGAGAAAACCCACACATGAACCCACAGATTCAAGAAATTAAGAGGACACCAGAAGAATAAGTATCAAACAAAACAGACCCTAGATACCTTGTATTCAAAACTAAATATAAACAGAAAATCTTGAAGGCCATCAGAAGAGGGAAAAATACAAATTACTTAAGGTGCAAAGATAAGAACTACAGCCAACTTCTTGTATGGAACAATGCAACCTTGAAGACAATTAAGAGATACCTTTAAATATCGACAGAAAAAGCGACTGTTATCCAGAAGTCTTCCCGGTAAAAAGTATCTTTCAAAAATGAAAGCAAAATAAAGACTTTTTCAGACAAACAAAAGCTGGGAGACATTATTTCCAGACAACCAGAGCTATAACAAATGTTAAAATAAGCTGAGGCAGGAGGAATATAATACCAGAAAAAAATTTCGATATACACAAAGAAATGAGTAGCTCTAGAAATTTTTTTTAATGAAGGTAAATATAAAGGTTTTTTTCTTGACTTTCTCTAAAAGATAACTGACTACAGGAAAAATAGTAACAATAGATTGTAGGGTTTGTAACTTATATAGAAGCAAAATATATGATAATAACACAAAGGATAGGCAGGAGGAATTGAAAGTATGCCATTATAAAGTTCTCACACTTTAGGTGAAGTTACTTAATATTTTTGAGCGTAGACTGTTACAAATTAAAAGTGCATATTTTAAAACCTAGGTAAACCACTAAGGGTTTAAATTCTAAAAACAGTTGTAATAATAAGCCAATAGCAGATTTAAAATTGAATTTAAAGAACGTTCAATCCAAATGAAAGCAGGAAAAGAAAAAACAAAACAAAGATGGGAGAAACAGAAAACTAACAAGATGATAGATTTAAATTCAACTATATCATTATATGTACATTAGTATATACTATATATTACACTAAATGTTGATGGTCCAGATATACCAATAAAAAGACAGAAATTGTCAGATTGCATAAAAAGGTAAAGACAACCAAATGTTGTCTACAAGAAATCCACTTGAAATGTAAAGATCTTGACGGTTAAAAGTAAAAGAATGGAAAAGAGTATGCCATGAAAGTATTAATCAAAAGAGGCTGTACGAATATAAGACAAAGTAGATTACAGATCAAGGCAATAATCTGTAGCAACAGTCTTTATGAATCTCACAACATAATGTTGAGCAAAAGCAGCAGGTACAAACAAGTACATACTGCATGATGTCATTCTTATAAGGTACAAGAGTGGGCAAAACTATGTTGTTAGAAGTGGTTACCTTTTGGCAAGGGATAGTAATGACTGGAAAGGAGGATTTCAAGGTGCTGATAACCTTCACTTTCTTGATCTGAATTCTGCTTACACGAAGGTGTTCTGTTTGTGAAAATCCATTGATTTAACATGTTTGCTAAGTTCGATGTCCTGCATTATATTATACTGCAAGAAAAAAGGTGTTTTTATTTTTTTAAAGATCTCATTAAGATACATGATAAGAATAACATGTAAGTCAGGAGTGGAAGGTACATGCATTCTAAGGTCTTTTATATTATTCGAGAAAAGGGTAAAGATATTAACTGATTTTGGTAAATTCAGGATGGTCTTTTAATTTCTGAAGAAACCACTAAGAAGATAAAAACGAGTGTATAGCTTTCTGATTAGTAGAGGAGAAAATGAAATGGTACCAAATAAGCAATACAAATGAAGGTAAGAAAGGGGAGGAAAAAAATTTTCTTAATGGAATAAATGGAAAACACAAATAAATGATAGATTATCCATCCTATATGTGTGTGTGTGTGTGTGTGTGTGTGTGTGTGTGTGCGCGCGCGTTTAAATTTAAATATAAAAAGAGTAAATGCTCTAGTTCAAACACAGAGGTTTTCTGTTCATCCAAAAGCATTTTAAAGAGTGAAAAGCAAGCCATAAAGAACAAATATGAGTAATACTTTTCACTAGAAATGAACTTATTCGCAGAATATATAAAGAAGTTCTAAGAATAATAAGAAAAAAATAAGAATCAAATAGAAAACTGGGCAAAAAACTTGAACAGTCACTTCATAAAAAGAAAAGTCAAATGGCTGATAAATATATGAAAATAAACTCAACCTTAATAATAATCAGAAAATTAAAAATTAAAAATATGATTACACTTGAAATCATTTGTCATTAGGGAAATATGAATCAAAACAATTAGATTACCCTACACATTTATTAGAATAACTAAATCCAAAAACCTGATAAAGCAAATGTTATTCAGGATGTGGGGCAATAGGAACTCTTACTTGTTCCTGGTGGGAATGCGAAATGATACAGCTACTTTGGAAAATAATTTGGTAGTTTCTTAACATAGAAATTGGCTTATGCAAGTGTTTTGGTTTGAAGAATTGGAAGAAAGGCCTCCTAAATACAATAGCAAATGCAAAAGTCCTGAGAGACGAATCAGCTTGCTATGTCCAGGAACAGAGAAGGCCACTGTGGCTGAAGCATGGAGAAATTGGGTTGGCATTGCACTTCCCTGATGGCTGATGATGTTGAGCATCTTTTCATGTGCTTATTGGCCATCTGTATATTGTCTTTGGGAAAATGTCTATTTGAATTCTTGGCCACTTTAAAATTGGGTTATCTTTTTACTGTTGGGTTCTAAGAGTTATTTCTATATTCTGGATACTATGCCCTTATCAGATATATGATTTTCAAATATTATTTCTCATTCTGCAAGTTGTCTTTTCAATTTCTTGCTAATGTCCTTTGATGCACAAAAGTTTCTCAATATTGATGAAATCCAATTTATCAAATTATTTCTTTGGGATTGTGTTTTTGCTGTTATGTCTAAGAAACCATTGCTTAATCCAAAGTCACAATGATTTATACCTATGTTTTCTTTTAATATTTTTATAGTTTTAGCTCTTACGTGTAGGTTTTTGATCCATTTGGAGTCAACTTTTGTATATGGTATGAGGTAGAGGTCTAAATTCATTCTTTTTCGTGTTGATATCCAGTTGTCCCAGCACCATTTGTTGAAAATAATAATTGGTTTTTGTATATTGGTCTTGTACCCTGCAACCTTGATAAACTTATTATTTCTTGATTCTTTTTTGTAGTTTCGATTAGATTTTCTACATAGATAGTTATGCCATCGGCAAGACAGTTTTACTTCATTTTCTGCCTGAATGCATTTTATTTCTTTTTCTTGCCTTATTGTACTGGCTAGAATCTCCAGTATAGTTTTGAATAGAAGTGGCAATAGCAAACATCCTTGACTTGTTTCTGATCTTTGGGGGAAAGCATTCAATTTTTTGCCATTAAGTATGTTGATAGCTATGGGATTTTTGTAGATGCTCTTTATGAGGTGTGGAAGTTCCTTTCCATTTGTAATCTGCTCAGACCTTTTACTGGAAATGCATAGTGGATTTTGTCAATATATTTTCTATACCTATTTAGATAATCATTTTTTAAAATACATTTATATGGTGAATTGCATTGATTGTCTTTTTCAAATATTAAGCCAACCTTGCATTCTTCGGATAAACTCCACTGGACTATGGTATATTATTAAGTTAGATCTGCTTTGTTAAAATTTTGTTTAGAATTTTTGCATCTATGTTAATAAGATGTATTAGATTGTAGTTTTCTTATAATGTTTTCATCTGGTTTTGGTATCAAAATAGTGCTGTCTTCATAAAATTAACTGGGAAGTACTTCCTTCTCTTCCATTTCCTGCAAGAGTTTGTACAGAATTTGCATTCTTTCTTTCTCAAATGATTGGTAGGACTCACCAGTGAATTTATCTGGGCCTGGAGAATCTGTGTGGGAATATTTTTAGCTACAAACTCAATTTCTTAGTAGATATGAAGCTATTCAAGTAATCTCACTTATTGAGTGAGATATAGTAGTTTGTTTCAAAAAACTTGTCCAGTTTCATCACAGGTGTTGAATTTACTGGCACTAATTTATTCATATTATTCTCTTATTCTCCTTTTAATATTTTTGGAATCTGTAGTGATGTCAACTCTTTGATTCCTAATATTGGTAATTGTGTCTTTTCCCCTTTTTCCTGAGTAGTTTGACTAGAGACTTATCAATTTCAAAGAACTAGCTTTTTGTTTCACTTCTCTATTATTTTTGTCTTCTATTTCATTGATTTCTACTCTGATCTTTATTTCTTCTGCTCACAGGTTTTTTGTTTTTTTTTCTAGTTTCTTAAAGTGAAAGCTTAGGTAATTGATTTGAGACCTTTTTTCCTTCTGTAAGATAGGTTTTTAGTGTCATAAATTTCCATGAAGCACTGCTTTAGTGGTATCCCATAAATTACTTTTGATAAGTTATTTTTATTTTCATTAAGTTGAAAGCACTTTCTATCTTTTAATTTGTTCATTGATCCTTGGATTATTTAGACGTGTGTTATTTCATTTTTAAATATTTGTGAAATTTTCATAACTGTTATTGCTTTCTAATTTAATCCATTATCATCAGAGAACATACTTTGTATGACTTTAGTCATTTTTAAATTAATAAAGAATTGTTTTTACAGTCCAGAATATGGTCTATATTGGTAAATATTCCATATGCACTTAAAAGCAATGTGTATTCTTCTGTTGTTGGGTAGAGTGTTCTAAAATGTCAATTAAGTCAAATTGATTGATAGCATTGTTCAAGTCTCCTATATCTTATTTTCTCTATTTCTTCTATTAATTAATAAAAAAGGGATGTTGAAGTCTCTGGACATAATTATGAATTTGTCTATTTCTCCTTGTAGTTCTATCAGCTTTTCTCTAATATAGTTTGAAGTTTTGTTATTACATGCATATGATTTTAGGAATATGTCCTCTTGATGATTTGACCTCTTTCTCATTAGGAAATGATATTATTCATCCTTGATAATATTCTTTGCTCTGAAATCTACTTTGTTTGACATTAATATAGTCATGCCAACTTTGTGATAGCATGCTGTATGTTTTTCAATCCATTTAATCTATTTAATGGATTGAAATGGACTTTATTTTTAAAGAGTGTTTCATGTAGGCAGTATACAGTTGGGTCTTGCTTTTATATTTAATCGAATGATCTATGCCTTTTAGTTGAGGGTAGATTGTTTAATGTGACTATATGGCTAGGTTTAAATCTATCATCTTGCTATTTCATCTCTGTTTCCAAGTACGCTCACCCAATTTCCCTTAATGACAACATCCCACATAACCAAGAATCACTGTACTTTGTGACTTGATGTCCATTGTCTTGAAAATGATAATTTTATATATTTTATTTGCTGTTGTTTCAAGTGTAAGAGAAAATCCAGTCTGTTAGTCTATATTAGACAGAATCAGAAGACCAAGGCCAGAAGGATCATATTGAAGCATATTTGCAGGTTGGAAAGATCTAGGAAAAAGAGAGGAAGAAGAGAGATGATGCTGCAAAGGGGATAACTGCAGGAGGGAAATCCTTGACAAGCAGGAGGAATGTAATCAAGGTCCCTGGCAGAGGGTGTAACCTTACTCGAACTGGAATACTTTTTCCATAATGACTAGAGGAAATTTAGGTATATGGGTCCAGATGTAAGTAGATCAGCAGAAATAGTGGTTGGGAGAAGTGTTTTAATTTGTGCAGATCCTGGGATAGGGAGTTGCACATATTCACTTAAGATGGGATCCCAGGAAACACTATTACAGGAGTGGGTAAGTGAGGCAGAGAGGGGAAGGTAGCAAATAAAGGAAACATTATCAAGCAAGTTTACTACTGTGGGTACTGAACCTTAATGTGGTGAAAATGCCTGAGTTATCCCAAATTAAGAGGCAAGAAAGCTAGGGCGTTTTTATATTGTCCCATCAGTCCTTGGTTGATTGAGGGATCAAATTTCCCAGCACTCTGTGCCTCCACAGGCCAGAGCAATCCATAGAAAGGTTTTAAGCAGATAAAGTCTGGCCAGCCTGCCCTGGAATGGAAAGGGTTGAAGGGGTATTTGGGGTGGGGTTGGGGGCACTGATAGCATCCCAACATGTTATCTCAGCATCTTATCTTTCTGCTTGTGGATCCAGTATTTAGTCTATACAATATAAGGAAAGGTCATCATCTGAGAGTGGAGACTTGAGGAGGAAATGTCATTTTCAGACGGGTGTCCTAAGTGAGGCTGCATTGGCCTTATGTGCTACAACAGCTGATCAGCCTTTCATTTTAACACAGGCACACACATGTGCATGTACGTGCAACCATTTCCCCCCAAACATTCCACAGCACTAAGAGTCCACAGGGCTGTGTATGGCACACAGATAACATGAAGGCAGCAAGTAGCAGTTAAAAGATATAGAATTAAAATGTGGAACCATGGGCCCTGGTTTGGCCTCTACGTGAGCTTTGGGATGTCAAGAATTGGTTTTCCAGTTGGTAAAATAGTGCTAACTTACCTCTCAGGACTATTGTGAGAATGAAGAAAAACAGGGAATGTAAGACCACTCTACAAACTTTACAGTACTGTGCACATGAAGGAATTATTACTAATAGAGGCCAGTTGGTACTTGTAAGATGCCCTAGAGAAAGAGTCACTGAAGATAAGCTTCCCAATAAAACTGATACAAGATCAAGAGAAAACCTCTGGGAGGTCAACTAAAGACTTGATATTGAAAGTGTGGTCTATGGTCCAGCAGCATCGACATCATCTGGGATCTCGTTAAAAATACAAAACTAAGATCCCAGCTTAGAAATGAATTCGAATCTGCTGAAACAGAATCTGCATTATAATAAGATCATCAGGTGGTATGAATGCACACTGAAGCTGGAGACTCACTGGTCTTGTTTTTGGGGTCAGGGTTTGCCTCTTTTCTCTCACTCACCCCTCTGATTTCTGGGGCAGCTCAGCTGCCTCCACCTTAGATTTTGGGCTCTAGTCTAGATCTGCTCCAGGGAGACACTGAGCTTGAATTACCCCTCATCTTACTCTTTTAGCAAGGCTCTGTATTCTCATTGCTGAACTGGAAAATGATTATAACTATGTTTGTAATAATGATTCTGAAATAAGAAATGGTAGAATCATCATGTTCAGAAAAGTATGATAATGCATTTCTGAAATTTACCACCTAAAAATTAAAATTAACAACAAAGTCCTGTTGCTTAATTTATTTAAACTATGGCAATCCGGAAAAGTCGTCAGTGCAAAATGACTCATTCCCTGAGGATTTAGAATAAGATTCTAAAATCATCACCCATAGTTTTCCTGAACTTTGAAGTGACAGAACAAATGACAGCAGAGATAGGCACTGCCCCTTAAGTCCAGTACGGCTGAAACACAAATATCACACAACAATAACATCCTCATCCAAAAACAACTTGCAATAAGGATGTTATTTCTGGGAGTTGCTTGTGTATTTTAGTTAATAAGCATTGTGCACCTGTAGGCAGAGCCCCAGGACCAGGATGGTCTAGGGGGTAGGGGAGTTGTACAGTCAATCAACAAACTTGATGATACCTCCTCCATAGGAGGTCCTGTTCTAAGGACATGAAAATGAATTCAACTGTAAGAGCTAAACTCTCATAGAGCAAAAACTGGGGGCCATAACGAAGATATACACGAGGATGCTAAGGAGGAGAGAGTCTGGGAAAGCATTCCAAGAGGTGACCTTGAGATGAAGGATAAAAGGGGGGTTGGTCAATAGTCAGAGGTAAGTATATTGTATAAGAAGGAAACAGCCTGCACAAGACCCAGAGACAGAAAGGGTTTATGACTATTCTTCCAACAGGACAATTTAATGCTATGGAAGAAAAACAATAAGTAGCCCTTTGGATCATGTGACAAACTATGGTTAACTCCATGAACACTGACAGAATGCTTTGTTGGCCTCTAGATGTATAACAGCCTCTAAGTGACTACTCTTGAGTTTGCTGCCCCCTAGTCACCCCACACCCAACCCCAGTTTCCCACTCCATCTTTGGGTGCTCTATTTCATTCTTCTACCCCCTTGCCCATGGAAGATATCTACTGATCTTCCAACTTCAACTGGGGTTGCCTTTTTTATTTTTTTGAAGCCTCCACCCCACCCCAAAACCTGACCCTTTCTCTCCTCAGCATGGATGGGGATGCCATGGATAAGTACAACACAGCAGAAAGCATGAACTAGATGGAAAGAAGTTGATTTTGGTTTCAGGCAATTTGAGATCGAAGTACTTATAGGAAATCCAGTTGGGGATGTCTCAAGGCAGTAGGTTTTGGTTCAGGGAAGAGATGATTGAGGATATGGATTTGAGACTCATAAAATCAAAGCAAATGTATTTATCACCTACCTGCGTCTGCTTTTGCACGTCTCCTGTTGTAATGGATAAAGCCAGAACTTCTACAAATCCCACCCCACCCCACTACTAAGAACAGTGCACCAGCATTTTCCTCTCTCCTATTATAAGCATTATCTTCTCCATTGGATTAATCTCACCAGGAATCTCATTTCTTTAAATTATAAAAGATAAGCCTCTTGCCTTTTCAACAACTACTCTGTATCTCTGTTCCGGAAGTACAGCCACTTGTTGAATTATCTGGATTCTGTTACCCTCCTTACACTCTCCTCTAGCTTTGTCTCCAAATCCACCAAATCTGTTCTTCCCAGTGTCAACAATGACTTCACATGGCTAACTCTATCCATACTCATCTTGACTACTAACTTTCTTCATCCGTTTCCAAAACATTACAATCTCAATCTCCAGCTTCATTTCCCATCCTTCTGGCCACTTCTTCTCAATATCTTTTCTGGTTCTGCCTCATCTTCTTGACACTTGTGTGCTGGACTGTCCAGGGATCGGCCCTTGGACCACTTTTCTTTTCTACCCATCTACTTGATTTCTCCACTTGATGTCTAATGGGCATCTTAAATATAATTTATCCCAAACGAAGCCTTTGATATTCTCCTTCAAAATTAGATCTTCCCACAGTTTCTTCCATGCCATTTAATAGCCATTCTACTCTTCCAGGTTGCTCAGGACAAAACCTTGGTATTGAGAGTGATTTCAGCAAAATTGCCGAGTAGGCAGCTCTAAGTTCCCGCCTTTCCACAGAAACATCAAAAAACAAGTAGAAATCATTAGAATCAACTTTGTCAGAGCTCTGGAAAATAATCAAAGGTTTATAATAACAACCAAGTGCTGAATCAAGAAAATAGCAACTTCAAAAGTATACAATGGTTAATAGGGGCTGGGGCGGGGGCGGGGTGGGAATGGGAGGGTTTTTGTTTTTGTTTTTGTTTTTTTTTTGGAGGGGGTAGATTATGTATAATAGTTACAGAGTTTCAATTTGAGATGATGAAAAAATTTTGGAGATGCATAGTGGTGATGGTTGCACAACAATATGAATGTACATAATGCCACAGAACTGTACACTCAAAAATGGATGAAACGACAAATTTTATGTTAAGTATATTTTATCACAATAAAAACATGAAACAGAAAAAAAACTGTAGGAAAGCTTTGTGGCATTTTAACTAGCCTTTGCCCTACCCTCTGTCTTGGCAGCAGTCTTGAAGATGTCAGCCTATGTTACCAGTGTGAGGCTCTGATCCCTGGTTCTGGAAGAAGCACAGAAGATCTTATTTGCAAATTATTGTGTACATCTGCTTTAACCTATTTCAGGGCTATATGAAGAACTAATATAAGGCACTTGTCTCTGTTTCACTGAAATCAGAACTCACCCAGACTGGAAAAGCAGCAGACATTGCTTGAAAACATGGTAAGGCTGAAAATCTGCAGATACCTGAGGCAAAAGATTATGGTTAAGACATACAATAGACCACCTAAGGCCTGGGAGAAAAATCCAGGGCAAGAATTTCTTTGGGATATTAGGGCATTAAAAAACACCTGTATATAAGAGGCATTTAGAAAGCCAAATAAATTCTTAGAAAAGAACTAGAAGACCTCAAGCTTTCACCTCAGGGTGGTCTCTAGGTTCAGTGGAAGCCTGGTAAGTGCTAAAAAAGAGCCATAGCACAAAGCCGATCTGCAAACACAAGAAGAAGTATGCTTGTTTGTTCATTCATTTGCTTAGTTTCTGGGGTTCAGGAAAATCTCTGTCAAAACACTAGCTGAACATATGTTGAGGAAGAGAGACATTAGTGACTACACATGAAAAAGAATATAGTCTTTAGAAAAAGACAGTTAGAAGTCACTAGACAAGTGAACCACCACAGCCTTTAACAATCAAAAACAAAACAAAACCATTCTCCCCCAAGCAAACCCTGAGGGAATGAGAAAATCTAATTTCCAGAGTAACCACATAATAATATTCAAATGTGCACTTTTCAACAACAAAAAAATCACAAATATAAACAGGAAAGTATGGCTCATTCACAGGAACAAAATTTAAACATTCAGAAGACTGAATTAGTGACCCTGAACAAAGGACAACTAAAATTATCCAGTCCACAGAGCAGGAAAAGAAAAAAAATGAAGAAGAGTCCTAGAAGGAGAAGAGAGAGAGAAAAGGGGGCAGAAAAACTATCTGAAGAAACAATAACTGAAAACTTCCCATGTTTTATGAAAGACATGAATCTACACATTCAAGAAATTCAACTAACTCCAAGTCAAAGATCTACACAAAGACACATTATAATCAAACTGTCAAGAGACAAAGACAAAGAAACTTGAGAGAAGCAAGAGGACAGTAACTTGCCATGTACAAGGGCTCCTCAAAAAGATTAACAGCCCATTTCTCATGAGAAACTATAATGCCCAAAAGGCAGTAGGATGACATACTTAGTGCTGAAAGAAAAAACAAAACAAAACAAAACAAACCTGTCAACCTGGCAAAACTGTCCTTCAAAAATAAGGGAGAAATTAAGGCATTCCCAGATAAACAAAAGTTTAGGGAGTTTGTTACCACTAAATATACTCTAAAAGAAATAGTAAAAGGAGTCTTTCAAGTTGAAATTAAAGACCACTTGAGTGGCTTGTATGAAACCATATGAAGAAATAAAGATTTCCAGTCAGGATAACTAAATAGGCAAATATAAAAGTCAGTATTAAGTGTAGTTTGTAATTCCACTTTTTATTTCCTACATAATTTAAAAGACAAATCCATAAATTAATTATAAATCTATCATACTGGGCACACTATAAAGATGTAATCTGTGATGACAACATAAAGGAAAAACAAAGCTGTAAGGGGCAGAGTTTGACATGCTATTGAAGTTAATTGGTATCCATTCAAACTGGATTGCTATAAATTTAGGATATTCTATGTAATCTCCATGGTACCACAATGAATATATCTAAGTATCTAATAAATGTAATCAAAAGGCATGAGAAGGGGATCACATCATTTTACTAAAATCAACTAAACACAAAAGAAGGCTGTAATGGAAATAATTAGGAATTAAAAAAAGGTATGACACATGGAGAATGGAAAACAAACACCAAATGGAAGAAGTAACGCCTTCCATATCAGTAATTACATTAAATGCAAATGGATTAAACTCTCCAATCAAAAAATAGAAATTGGAAGGCTGGATTAAAAATAACCCCTTTGATCCAAAATACTATCCATGAGATTTTAATATCCAAAGACACAAAATAAGTTGCAACTGAAAAGACAGAAAAATATATTCCATGCAAATGGGAACCAAAAGAGAACTGAGGTGACTATATTATCAGATAAAGCAGATTGTACGCCAAAATCTGTTACAAGAGATAAAGGACAATAAATACAATAAATAAAAGGGTTGAGTCATCAAGAAGACATAGAAATTATAAACATATATGCACCAGAGTGCCAAAATATCTGAGGCAAATAGTAACAGAATTAAAGGGAGAAAGAGACAGCTCCACAATAATGGAGACTTGTGGAGACTTCAGTACACCACTTTCAATCATGCATAGAACATCCGCAATGGAATGAAGGCAGAAATCAGTCACAGAAGGAAAACTAGAAAAATCACAAATATGTGGAAATTAAACAACACACAACCAACCAATGGGTAAAGAAATCACAAGAACCTTGAGATGAATGAAAAAACAATATACCAAAATTTATGGAATATAGCAAAAGCGGTGCTCAGAGGGAAATTTATAGCTGTAAATGCCTATATTAAGATCTCAAATCGAAAACCTAATATTAGATCTTGTAGAGCTAGAAGAAAAACTAAACCCAAAGCCAGCAAAAGGAAATAATAAAAAATAGAAGTGAGATAAATTAAATATAGAATAGAAAAATAGAGAGTATTGATGAAACCAAGTCAGTTCTTGGAAAAGATCAATAAATGTGACAATTCTTTAGTTGCTGACAAAAAAGACAGAAGATATAAATAACTAAAATCAGAAATAAAAGTGGGGACATGACTGCTGTCCTTACAGAAATAAAATTATAATAAGAACAATTATACACCATCGAATCAGATCACCTAGATGAAATGGACAAACTCCTAGAAATACATAAATTACCTAAACTAACATAGAAAACTTCAACAGATCTATAACAAGAAAAGAGATGGAATTACTAATCAAAAACCTCCCACAAAAGAAACGTCCACCACCAGATGGTTTTATTGGTGAATTTACCAATATTTAAAGAATTAACTCCAATTCTTCTCAAACACTTCCAAAAAATTTTTAAAAAGGCAACACTTCCTAATTCATTTTATGAGGTCAGCATTACTGATACCAGAGCCAGCTGAACACATAACAAGAAAATTACAGACCAATTTCCTTCATGAATATAGACACAAGAATGCTCAACAAAATATTAGCGAACCGAATCCAATAGCATATTAAAAAAATTATATATCATAACTAAGTGGGATTTAGAACACAAATGCAAGAAAAGTTCAACATAAGAAAATCGATCCATTTACATATTAATAGAATGAAGGGAAAAATCTATAAGGTCATCCCAATCAATGCATAAAAAGCATTTCACAAAACCCAACACTTTTTCATAATAAAAACACTAAAAAACTAGGAATAGCTTCCAGTTGTCTTTCTCACCTTATATTCTACGACTCTTTCCTTACCTCCCCACTCTGATCCTCTCATTATTCTCCTTACTGTTCTTTCAGCATGCCAGATACGTATCTCAGGGTCCTTGCACTTGCTGTTCCCTCCACCTTGAATACTCTTCCTACAGATATCAGCCTAGCTGACTCCCTCACTTCCTTCAGGTTTTTCTCAGGTCATCTTCTTAGTATTTCCCTATCTTATCTAAAAATTCACGCCTAGACCCTGGAATTTCATATTCTCTTACTCTATTTTTTCCCCTTTTCATCACTAAGATACTAAATATTTTTTTAAATTTACATTTATAGCTCATTTAGAATGCAAGCTATATAGGATAGAGTTCCCCCCACTCAACCACTATTTTGTTCACTGCTATATTCCTAGTGGCTAGAACAGTACCTGGGACATAATAACTGCTCAATAAGTATCTATTCAGTGATTTAATTAATCCATATATAGGTGAAGACTGAAGCCACGGTACAGATGACAGCTTCAGGAAGAGTGCGCAGAGCAAAAAGGGATATGGATTGAGCATAGACCCCAGTGACCCCTACCATGCAAGGAAAGAGCAGTTGATCCCATGGAGAACCAAATAGACTAATTATGAGAGTGAATCTTATCAAGATTATCAATGACCTCACTAAACTCTACAAACTTGAACATTAAGCCTTGAAATTCAAGGGCATAAGAGAAAAAGAATGAAGAAAGCTCAGTACCTCTCACTTTAGGCTGAAATAATTTTTTAGAATTCCCTAGAAATTGCATTTCAAGGACTCCCTGAGAAGCATATTGTGGGGGATTACAAAGAAAACCTCACATTGTGTGATGGTGCATACCTGGAGTTCCTATCAGGTATTAAACAAGAAACTGGGTAACTTTAAAAAAAAAAAAGTGAATCCTTGCCTACACAGATCCTTATGCAATGCAAATAATTCACAATAGGTTAAGTGATGGTAATTGCTAAGTAAACATATGTTTCTTCTCAAATGCTAGGGGAACACAACAGTGGGGTGGGATAAGTCCTCATTGTAGAGATCCCAGCAGTCTTGGTGAAGGCAGAAGAATTCAAGCTGGGCTTAGAGTAATGAGTGACTTTCGAATGCAGGGCATTAAATATATGTGTGGTGGGGGAGTTGGACAGATCAGAATAGTAAAATGGGTTATAAATCTAGAAACAGGCTAAGTTCACAGTACAGTATTGGGGGAACCATTGAAGATGTTTGAAAAAGGGACATAAGGAGATGAAACTGGCATCAAAAAAGAAATGGCAAATTTCTGTTCTTGGACCAACATAACTTCTAATATTTTGTAAATATAGTCATTCATTTTGCCAGCTCCAGTGCCTGAAAGTTTTTCAATGGCTTCTCATTGTTTTCAGAATAAAGACCTAAACCTTTCCCACAAAATCTACATAGTTGGGTCTCTATTTATGGCTCCCACCATGCTGCTGCCACACTGGCCTACTTGAAGCTTCCCTCCCATGCCACTCCCACCACAAGGCTTTTGTATCTGCTATCCAGCTGCATGGACAGCTGTCCCCTCTCCTCTTTGCCTAGTTAAATCTTCCTTCAGATCACAACTTAAGCATTCCTTCCTGAGGGAAACTCCTCAATCTCCCATATAATGGCACTACAAATTTTTCATCACAGTACTTAGCACTGAATACATTTAGTTATCTTTGATTAACGTCTTCACTAAGTTGAAGCTCCTTAGAGTTGGGGCTTTCCCTGCTGCCTGACAACTATACCTCCAACGTCTGTACATTGAAAATACTCAGTAACTATTTGTTGGAAGAGAAGTCAAAGATGCCAGGAAGAACCATTTGGAGGAGTGACTGCTTATCAGTCTTTTTTTTTTTTTAAAGTGGGCATTAGATAATGAGGCATTATAATTCATCCTATCTTCTGTTTTAAGCCAAGCTCACATGGTTTGCCAGGGTTCAAACCCAGGCTTGCCTTTTTAAGCAAGCATGTGTTTTCTGTTACAGCATATATGTGTGAGCAAGGAAGAGGGAAGAGGAACAAGCCTTCTCACAAGTACAAATCTGATCCTATTGTGTTTCTTCTTTTTTCAGTATATAGGTCATCAAGCCTCACTTACTTAAAAGCTTGTAAACCTGCAAGCAGAGGCAGCAGACTGTTTTTTCACTGCCCTTTCTTGGAAAGGCTTTGCTTATTTGGTGCTTTTTCACTCTACTTCCTCTTATCTTGGATTTGTGACACGTAACTGAACTCAAAAAACAAACATGAATTGAGCACTTCTGTGTGAAGGCACCTAAGACTGGCAAGATGATGTTATAGACCAATGCCAAGTTCATCTGCCCTTCCAAAGGACAGTCCTGTTTGGTGAAAACACTCTCCTCTATAGAAAGCAGCAACTCATGGCTCAGTACGTCTATTAGCATTTAATCTGTGAGTTTTGGTACATCATTTGAAATGTGGGAGTGGCATAAATATCAGGCTTCAAAAATAGACCACCTAACTCTATGTCTGGCATTTTACATGCACCATTTCATTTAGTCTTCATAATAATCCTATGGTGTTGGAAATAATCAGGTTGTATTATATGGGGAATGTGACTTGCTGAAATTCATATAATCAATAAACAGAGGAGCCTGGGACTCAAATTCAGACCATCTGACCACTGTTTCCTTTGTACTGTTTCCTATCCCAGCAGGCTACTGAGAGAATAACCTCACAAAGAAATGTATTTGAAAGCATTTTCAACTATAAAGCTCTATACAGTTTTAAGAACGTTAAACAATTTGTTACATTAGAGAGGAAGAACTAGTATCTGATTAAGATATTAAGGGTGGTGAATTAATTACCAGAGAACAGCTAGCTTACCCTTCTTAAGAGTCATAATATTTCCTGACTGTACTTCAAAAGTTCTCAATTTAAGTAATAAAATAGAATATAATTCAACTGAAAAATAGGAAAGAGACCTGAACAGACACTTCTCCAATGATATATGGTTGGACAATAAGCAAATGAAAAGATGTTCATTGTTAGCCATCAGGGAAATGTAAATTAGAACCACATGAAGTACAACTTCACAAACTAGGATGGCTATAATTAAAAAGACAATAGCAAGTGTTGGCTAGGATGTAGAGAAACTGAACTCTCCTACACTTCTGGTAAGAATGTAAAATGTGCAGTTGCTGTTTGGGAAAGTTTGGCAGTTCCTCAAATCATGAAACATAGCTACTGTTCGTATGACCTAGCATTTGCACTTCTAGATATATTCTCAAGAGAATTGAAAACACACGTAAAATTTGTACAAAATTTTCACAGCAGTATTATTCGTAATAGCCAAAAAGTGGCAACAACACAAATGTGCATCAACTGATGAATGGATAAATATGGTATATCCATGCAATGGAATATTACTGAGCCATAAAAAGGAATGGAGCACTGATACAAGTTATTACATGGATGTACCTTGAAAATACTATGCTAAGCAAGGGAAGCCAGTCACAATGACCACATATTGTTTGATTCCATTTATACAAAATATCCAGAGTAAGTAAATCCATAGAGACAGAAAGTAGTTTAGTGGTTGCCTAGGGCTGGGGGTGGTGGGAGTTTCAGGGGTGACAGTCGAGGGGTACAAGGTTTCTTTTGGGAGTTATGCAAACGTTCTAAAATTGATTAGTGATAGTGGCCCAACAATACTAAACACCGCTGAACTACACTTTAAATGGGTGAATTGTATGGCATGAGAATATCAAAAAATTTTAAGTTGTCTAAGTTCACCATAAACAGCATCTGCAATTATCAATGTTTACTTTAAACCAAATGCATTTTCCCTCATCACTGCCTAAAAGTTTAGAATTTTAATAATTTTTTGGCATTTGCATCATAATCCTGAATACCTTTAATAGGGGCGACTTAAAATTACATTAAATTCATAGACTTAAACATGAAATACTAATACTAATACTTTAAGTAAAAAGATACCTGGAGATCCACTATGGTATCACCATCCACTTAATCAAGAAACCCAAGAGTCATTCTTGTTTACTCCTTCCTTCAGTCCTCACATCCATATCATTAGCAGGAAGCCTGTTTGTAAACTCCTAAGGGTAAGATTTCATTTATTCACTAGAGTATCCCTGGTGCTTAGAATAGTACCTGGCACATAGAATATGCTTAATATTTGTTGAATCGATGAAAGAATTCACACTGTCCTTGAAATTAACACCTTTAAGGAAAAAACATTAAATAGTTCATTTGATAATCTGTTAATGTATATACTAATTTTAAAAATGTAGACTATGGAAGTCTCATTTGTCATTCCAGTTGCTGAAATACATTAAGGCTAAATTTTCAAAGGGACACAGGTATGCTATGCTGCCAGAATATGTACAAATAGAACATAATAATTTTATTCAAGTTTGCTCTTGTTACCTGATCCACAAATATTTAAAAGATATTTTATTTTATAAAAACTTACATCTGTAAGTAATGGATTGACCATAAACAGAGGGCTTAACCTGGAATACATGGATAGGCTGCGGGGACCATGAACCCCTAAACTGTATGTAAAATCTAACATGTATATTGGCATGTGTATCTTTTTGGTGAGAGAGTTCATAGTGTACTCAGATTTTCAAAGAAGTCTGACCTAAGAGGTTAAAAAATTACTTAACTAGAAACAGTCACGAAGTCTTTTAAACATGAATTTGTACAATAAAATAATATCCAACAGCTCCATCTATGGGTAAGTCATTATCGTCTAACAGAAATAATGACAATTACCAGAGATCAGTGCATCTTATGAATGCCTGTGTTTAAATCTTCAGTGTCACTCTAGTGGAAATTTATTAACCATAGTATCACAGTTTTTCTTCCAGATATAGATGCAAAAGTTAGGAGACTGTTGATAAATTCTACTTACAGTACTTCAGCACCAAAAAATTGGGCAGTTATGCTGATATATATGTATGTACAGTTCAACATTTGTCAGTCTTAAAATGCTTATTTATAGTGAAATCTATATAAAACCGTTAAAAACTTTTCTATTTACATTTTTTTAAAAAAATGAACAGTTTCCTTTGACACAACTTGTCAAAACCGACTCTTACCCTCCCGCCCTCTTAACCCCTCACTCTACTTGTGACAGACAGTGATCACAAGACCCAAACATATTGCTTAAACAAACTGTGTCTTAAAAAGGTAGAATACTTAAAAATATTACATTTAGAACTGTAAATGAACTTTTCATACATTTCAAAGGGGGTTAAACAAAAGTAGGTAAAAGTTTTTTTCAAAGTCTCAGTCCAACATGAATGTGCAATTTCAATGTAAAGATAGCATCATATGAATAATTTGTTTTCCTGAACATAACTGAACATTTCCTCTGGGCCAGAAAATGTTTCTTTTTCCTCTGCTTCACAATGAAACATTTTCTTAAAGTTTTCTTAAAGAGGGGGGAAGGGCAGGAGGTGAATAGGTAGGCAATCCTGGTTTACAGGAAATTTGTCCGAAGGAACATGGCCTGCTTTGAAATGTTTACATTTAAATAAATAGAAGGCAAGTGTGTAGCCTAGAGCACAAAGGAAAACAACACAATAAATTAGCATACAATTGGTGAGAATGTACAAAACCATCCAAAAAGCACTTCCCACTGGTTAGAGATATGATTTCCACCATCTAACAAGGATTCTTCAAAGTATTTTTCTAGTTATTTTATAAACTATGAACTGAGCAAATGTAAAATGTTAACCAATTCAACACTTCCATGGATTTGCAAAAACATACAAGATTTTTAAAAAACTTCCTGACACACTGTTTTAAAACACAAACTATTGACATTCTCATTTCTTCGATGGTGTTTTGCTCAGTAGAAACCAGTTGAGGAACATTTCCAGGAAAAGTCTCTTTCCACAACAAGACAAACTTTTCCATCGCCATGGTCCAACAGAGGAAGAATATTAGGTCTTATGTCACTGTAGATGTGCATCTTTTTCTTCTTTTTTTTTTCTCTTTATAAAAAGTACATTCCCCTGTGAGTTTAATTTTGTCTTAAAATGCTGCTTCTGCAGCAATTCATGTTGAAACACTACTGTTTCAGAGTCTACAGCCTAAGCATGGGCAAAGTGCTTTCTTTAGACATCAAAATACAAGGGCTTCCCTGGACACTTGGTAACCAAGTAGGTTTTAAAGTGCACTCCTGTGTCCAAAACACTAGGACCGTTCAGCAGAACTCTGAGAGGGGCTGGGCTCAGTTCCATCCTCTGTGCTACTGTCTATGTCCTGCTCCATTGCTGTCTCATCGTCATCCAATTGCTGACTGGTGAAGTTGTTTAGCTCAAGAAGCCCGCTGGGCTCTACTACCACATTGGAGCTGGAGTGACAAGGAATAGCATACTGGGGAATGGCCTGGAAGAGAAGACACAGGAGAGAAGCTTTATGTTAAGAAAAGGTAACGGAAGGTTTTTCCCAATGACACTAAAGAAGAAAAAAAAGGATTCTGATATTTACTGGACAACTATTACATGCTAGGCACTGTGCTAGGTGCTTTCATATATGCTATTCTACTAAACCCCCATAATAACACTATGAGGAAAACATTATTCCCATTTTACAAATGAGGAAACTAAGAGGGTAAGTGATTTAATCAAGGTCACACAGTTGCTCAGGGTTAAGGTCAGGATTCAAATCCAAGTCCTATAAAATTCAGTGATCTTTACACTCCTTGATGGCTCCTCTTCTAACAAAGGAGGCTGTGGTTTGTACCTAATTTAAGAGACAGACATTGAAAGACATTTTCATTTGATCATTACGCAAATTTTAAATGTGATTTTGCTTGTTACTACCTGTAAAATGAATGATTAACTTGCTGATATCAAAACAGTATTTAAAGCCCTTTAGTAACCCTTTGGTAGTTCAAAAGGAGTTGTATCTGTTTGGGTCACATTGTAATAATCTTTATTGAAAATGGGAGTAGAGAGGACAAAACTGTCTTTTTAACAATAAAAATAACAGTGGATAAGTGTATTTTGGTCATACTGCCTTGTCATATTTTTGTCATCTTTATTAGATATCTTTTTAAAAAAGGTATTCAGTACACATCATACCCCTACTTAAAACTCTACAATTGTTTTCTATTGTACTTGCTATAAAATTGAACTCCTCACCAAGGCTCCAGCTTTATGCCAAGCTCACTTGTACTAGTTCTTCCTCTTTCTAGAATACTTTTCCTCCAAATGGCTAGTTTCATCCTGTCAACCGCTTTTTGCTCAAATGCTTAGAGTAAGAAACTTTGATAAATCTCCCTTCTATGACCATGAAATCAGAGTTCTGGGTTGGCCCCACCCCCTACCTCTATTACATTCTTTTACATTTTCTTCATTGCATTTATCATGTTTGTTAATTTTTTCCCTTACCCTTTGAATGTAAGTTTCATGAGAATATAGACCAGAGCACGGATCTTAATAACTACTGGTCTCATTGTCAGAGGTCCAGAGCTTTGAACAGGACCTGGCAAATATTAGATGCTCAATAAACACTGGACAAATGAATAATTTATCTTTCACATTAAAACCCCAGAGCAAAGTTGAATATCAGCACTTTGCAAATATACCTGACCAAAACAACCTTCTACTGGAGGGGAGATGTGAATTTACTTTTAATACTACCAAGAAAATATTACAAGGTGGCTAAGCATTGATTCTAGGGTGGAGTTTTGTTTGTTTCCCTTGTTTCATATAGCTGATCACTGTGAAAAAGTCTCAGACAGGAGACAAGGATTTTTATTCAGCTCTAGCTCTGACTTGTGGACCTCTGAATAAGTTACTTCACTTCCCTGAGCTTTAGTTTAATCTTGTGTAAAACAAAATAGAGAAGATATGCTCTGAGATCCTTTCAGTTCTAAAATTCTATGAATTCCACATATATAGGTTCCTTCAGGATAGAAGATATGTTCACCTTGTTTACTATTCTATCCTTAGCACCTAGCACAGTGCCTGGAACACACAGGTTAAATAATACATGTGGAATGAATGAACAAATAAACAAATGAAATATACATTAATTGTCTACAAAGAACAATATTTTCATTCAAAGCATTTACTACCAAACATACTGAATTTTTACAGAACATTTTTCAAGGAGTCAAAGCACTTTGCAGACTTTCTTCACTCCCCATAGGTATTTTACTGAATCAGAAAAAACTACTTCAGGTCAGAGCTAAGTATAACTAATAAGATCTGAAAATGTTCTAACAGTATATTAATAATGATTATAATAGCTACCTTTACTGAGTATTACTATGGCAGACACTTGATCAGCTGCTTTATATAAATCTTCTCACCTAATCCTCAAAACAACCCTGTGAAGAAGCAAATGTTACTGTTTCTATTTCAGAGATAATGAAACTGGGGTAGAGGTAAACTCTGTCGCTCAAAGCCAAAATGCTGGTAAGGAGTACAAGTAGATTCGAATCTAGGTATTTTTGACTCCAAAGCTTGGTTTTCAATCACTATGGTGCTCTTTCCTCTGACATGGCAACCTAAAACATGATATATGCTAAAAGTTAGCTGAGTATTTTATAGAAAAATTATTCATTGGATATTATCCTTGGTACATAAAACAAATTATATTTTCATCCCTGTTCATAAAGTACAGAAAATAATTTCAAAATAAGCTATCCAAAATTATTTTCTAGCTAGTATACCAATTTAAGCCCCCAGGAGCTACAATAAATGTGAGTAAAAATAATAACAGCTACCATTTTATTTATTGGGCAATCACTATGAGCCAGGTACTATGCTAGGTGCTTTATCTCAATTTCATGTAATCCTTAAATCCATCATATAAAGTAGGCGTTCCTTATTCCCATTTTACTGAGACAGCTGAGGCACAATGAGGTTAAACAGACTTGCCCAGTTACACAGTGAATGGCAAAGACCAAAAACTATTCCTTTTTTACTATACTCTACCTCTTCAGATAAAAGGGGGGAAAAATCCCTTTGTCAAGAATTATTTAATTAACATTTGCTTTTATAAGGAAGAACAAATTATTTAAATAATTCAATGGCCAGTTCTATTTGCCTTTAAGTATCTCCCCCACAATTATATTGTGTTTGGATTAATGCTGATCAATTTGCATTCTCTCATAGCTTGGTAGCATGGAAAAGGGACAATCTACCACAGGAACTTCCAAGTGACACGACAGTGAATCTATGGTAAATCCTAGACTATCCACATTTCAATAAATCCAAATACTCAATTAACTAAAATGTGCTGCACTGATACCTTCTAAACTATATCTCAGTTTATCAAAAAATGACAACTGTCAAGAAAGCAGCCTGATATCCTGCAAGGAGAAAGGGTAATAAAACACAACTTCTAAGGGCTAGTCTGGACTAATTAATTCTTCAGTCTTGATCTATTATGCATGATGAAAGATGAGTTTTAGAATGAAAGGAATGTGAGACATTATGTTCACTAGCCTATACTTACCAAGGCAGGAGTAACCATAATAAGATTTTTCAATATCAATGATTAAAATAAAAAATAAAGCTTTATGGTTAATCCTAAATTAGATATAAAATTAAATTACTTAGAAACATTCTCTCACATGTTTCTCTAGACATTTCAGTTAATTAAGGTTTTACTGTCCTGAAAACCACAAATTTGGATAAAGATCAAGAACTGTTTTCCCAAAGAAATGGTTCCTGAAATGTACTTGAAATAGAAGTACAATCCAGTTACATCCAGGAGTGTCTGAGCAAAGATTGGGGAGCCCAAAGTTTGACCCCAGGAAGTTACTGATCTTCAGGGGTGACTTGCTGAATTAACACTGGAAAGTATGGCTTTCATCTATAAATCAAGCTAACATATGGGCTCAGGGCCCTTGATTATGCTCCTAAAATGTGCTGTGTGAGAATATCCATCAATTTTCTAGGACTCACTTCCAGAAAATAAATATAAATTGTATATTTGTCATAAGTATTAAACCCAAATTGCCAAATGCCATCTGAAAGACAATCTCTTTTTTGCATCTTGCCTTGACTCTTCCTGTGACTTCCCCAAACATGCCAAACTCAGCACCCCCAAGATGCCCAATATTTCTCATGTTCCTTTCGATTCTTACCTGGATTATAATTTCTGCTGGGCTTTCTTCAGCTTTCTTTTGGCCTACATTCTGAATACGCATGAACTGGCCTGTCGTAGGCACTCCTGGTGCATCGATTTTCCTTGTTGTTAGGGGAGGGCCAACAGCAGATGGACTTGAACAGGACTCTCTACATTTCTGTTGCTGGGGAGTGGAATTCGCCATCCCTGCCACCACCACGTGGGTGGAAGGTAATGATCCTGCTTCACCAGTGAGCATACTAGTGGCAAGAGCCTTCTTTGGGGGATCCACTACCATATGCTCTACATTTGTATCAATCTGAGCTTCCATCAGAGACATTTTCAAAATGTCTGACACTGCTGTCTTCTCAGAGGCCTGAATGGGAGATATGCTTGTAACTGGTGATGTCAGCTTAGGCACAGAACTGCCACCAGTTATCTTTGTAACTGTGGGTGGCTGGCGCCCCTCAAAAGTTATCTTTGTAACAGAGGATCCTTGGGTTATAATTGGCTGCTCCACCTGAAAACAAATTGGGGTTGTGTGTGTTACAGCTACATCTCTTTGAGAAAACCTATCAAATACCCCAGACAATACGGCAAAAGAAACATTTGTGTGGTATACTAGGAAGACATTTTGAAGCTTGGTGTTTTGATTAGAGGGCTGGATGGGAAAGTATCTGGTTACTTTTAAGGTACCTAGGGAAAGAGCAGGGTTTGAAAGAACCTTTGTTCAGCCAGCCAAGGCTCATAAAAGTAAAGGAAAAAAAAGTCACAACAGTCTTATTTTCCTTTGAGATTTATATTCCCATATAGTATACCTTCAACCTGTCTCAAATTATTTCATGTAATTTTCGGCTTTTTAAAATAAAAGAAGTAGGGATTTTTAAAAAAATCTTTTGCTTTAAAATACATTTATACGAACAAATTCTATATATATGTATTTATAATATGCGCATACACGTTACTACACAGCCACTGATTTTCTCTAATATAATTTTTCTTTTGAATATCCACAGATAATTCCTCTGCAGTCTAGAAATCTAAAAAACAATTTATTAACTAGCTGGTAATGATAATACACTACAAAGGAAGACATTCAATGAAACTTCTTAAAAGAGAGTTGTTTACTTAGCATTATTGCCACAGAATAAGAGTTTACAGGCATGAAATAAATATTTTATACCTAAAAAGTAAAAATAATTTAGGGATACTGTTTCTATGCACTGTTGATCAATGCTGAAGTAATTTCATTAAAATCAGCCTGGAAAATCAAGTTCTGAGTGCTATGCTTTTTTTCCCTCCTATTTTAATGTGTATATTTCTTTCCTAATGTCAACCTTCTGATGGGGTAAATTAACACCAGCATAATGAGGCTTTTGCGTTTCCTCTTGCCAGGAGAAAGCACTGCTAATCACAATAGGGTCGTGATGGTCTCACTTTTTTCGTGACAGAGAAGTTTAACTTTGCATGCTATCAATATTCCGTTACCTGGCTTGCCGGCTGTTTCTCTGACGAGGCTGGGTGCGGCATTTGGCTCTGGGGGGTTTGGGGTTGCACGTAGATTTTTGGTTGGTTCGGAGCCTGCTGCAGTTTAGGTAGCTGCTGTGTGGTTTTCACTGCAAGCACCTGTACTACAGTTTGCGGGGGCTGTGCCATTAAGGTAGGAAGCTGCCTGTCTTTGGCCACCATGGGATGCTGTGTGTGCTGTACATCTGGCTTGGGCTGTGCTTGTTCTTGCTGGAGAGGGGTGAGCTTTTGATGCCTGATGGAAAGTTGGGGCATTTGCGGGAGTTTGTGCTGGAGCTGGTCTGCCTGCAGGTGGATGGTCTGCTTCTGTTTGGTCTGGAAGCACTGCAGAGTTTTCACTTGCAGCTGAGTCTGTTCCAGCTGGGGTTGGCTAAGTTTCTGCTGTTTAGCTGACTGTGACTGAGTCAGGGCAGATCGATAAAACAGACCTGTCTGAGGGTCTAAAGTGTCCATCTCTTCAACCTCGCCCTCCTCAGTTCCAAGTTCCTCGCTGTGTTTGGTAAAAGCAGTATGACTGCTTAAAGCCTAAGTAAAAAAGGCAAAGTAAGAATGAAATAAGAAAAACAGCTACATTGTTTAATTCTCCTCAAACTTGAAAAGATGTGATTATGAGATTCATGCCAAAATTTTGAGGGGGAAGAACCTAAAAAGACCAAGAAACCTCAAGGTTTCTAAATCTAAAGGGGACTTTAAATTGAGACTCTTATAATTCAACTCTCAGATATTAAGTACTATAAAAAGTGGTCTACTCACTTCTGTAAGAAAAGTCCTAGAAGGCCCACAACTTATAGATAAGAGGAATTAGGTTACTCTGCAAAACAATCCCAGATAAGAAGCAGCAAAGTCTCCCTGACTCAAGAAACCAGCCCTACAGCTTGGTCATCACATACGTTAACTGTCCAAAGAAAGATGCAGCAACTCAGGAGCGAGGTATCCAGAGAAAAGCCAAGGTTCAGAGAAGCCCACTTTGGCCACGTGTATGTCCAACACAGTCAAGAAGGTAGGAATTGTTGTCTGAGGGACGTGCCCATGCCAGTTCCCACAGACGGCCTCTCTGTGATAAGTGGAGGTGGTTCATCAGGCTTCACAAAGGTCTGCATCAACAATCCTCTGCACTAGCCCTCCTCAATCCTTTGCTCAGATTCCAGGCCCACTAGGCAAGAGCTTCCCAGAGACTAGGCTTCCAGAAGTAAGGGGCATGGGGAGGGGACAAGAGCACTCCTGTCAGTGCAAAGGGAGACTGCCTTGTGTTGATTATAACAATATGAGGAGGCATTGATATTGAGTGGCATGGTTAGGGCCAGCCTATCTGATCTCTCTTAGTGTCCTGAGAAAGGTCAATGTCAGGCCCAGCCAGAAGAGGGCCAAGCTCCAGGCTGAGATATGACACCCAGCAAAACCTCTGGTCATCTGGCTTCCCTGCGTGACACAAGATCCATCCCAACCCCATCCTTCCTGCTACCTTGTCATATGCTATACCTCCAACTAAACTTTAAAGCTTTGAGATTCAATTAAAACACCTCCCTATTTCATAATGAACTTATGCATACAGGTTTTTAATTCAACAATTTCTTCATTGTCTTTCAGATAGTTTGCCTATCATTCAAATGATCGTGATTTATGTGAATACTAATGATAAATCATACTCAAATCTGATATACGTGATATCATTTTGTAATGAAGGCAGGCTGCTTTGGGTTTAAATCCTGGCTGTCATCCAGGACAAGTTACTTAACTTCTGTGAGCATGAGTTTCTTCATTTATAAGAGGAATAATACACCCCCTTACAAGATCACAGTGAGAAATAAACAAGTGAATGTATTTAAAGCTCAAAGCATAATATCTGACACAAAATCAACTTATCAACATAATGTTTCCTTTTTCCCATTATCCTTAGTACCAGATTTTCTGTTCTACATTAATTCATTCTTACTTTTGAGTCTTTTCCTCAACTGGTTACATATAGTAAAAAAAAAAGTCAAATATTTATTACCTATTTATTCATAATGGTCCCATGAGGATGCATTAGAAAAGCAAAAAGTAAAACCAACAAAAAAACTCAGCAACAAACAGCAAGACAAGCCAACTTCTATTTCATTTGGAAATCTTACCTCAGTGATAAATTGTTCAAAAAATATATAAACAGTGACCAATTCCGCTATATCACAGATTCATCTAGAGAGTCCCACCCTTTTAAAATGTTGAGTTCACAGAAGATCCAAGAATACCATTTCTTAATTACTTTCCTTTGTTAAGACTCTCAAATTCATTTCCTCTATTTATTCCTCATAGATGAAAGAAGTATACAAACACTCCTCAATTCAGTTATTTCTCCTCTTAAAAGAGATAAAACTGAACCTTACTTTAGGAAAAAGGCAGTTACAGAAGGTAGGAAGAAAAAGAAGAGATACAACCTGTTGCATAATGTGGGTGATCGCTCCAGGGGAAGATGCTGGGATGGACTTCACCACCACTGAAGTCTGTGTTGCAGTCTGTGACTGAGCCACATGCTGGAGCAGGGTCCGCTGGGGCTGGGAGGGCTGTTGGGGCTGGGAGCGATGGCTGACTGAAAATAGAGGAGGTGATGATATTTCTCCAGAAATCACCACAGCATCTGTAACCAGTAGTCATTTTAAACAAATGTCTGTGAGGCTGCATCACAGAGAAAGTGTGGTACTGTGAACTAGGAGGCAGATAATCAGAGTCTGCCAATCTATGAGCTGCGTGACTCTGAGAAAGTCACTTATCTTCTCTGAGACTCTGTGTCCTCATCTGTAAAATGGGAATAACAGAGCTATTATAAGGATGAGATGAGAAATGTATGTGGAAGCACTGTGAAAACTATTATCACAAAGGAGGAATAAACCCCTTAAAGTTACATCCTCCTGTGAGTTGTACTCACTTTTAACAATGACCTTTACCTCACTAGGATAACAAACAATAATCAGTTTCTATAATTCATTCCCAGACTATTATCTTTGAGGATAGTAAAAACAATACAAGTGTTGTTCTTTATCTCTTGGTTCCAGTTCCAAATGCAATACAAAACCCAGATGCGTCCCCTCCTTTCTATGAAGTGCCACTGTCTTACAGCCTTAGAGCTTCTAAAGCTGTAAAAGGTCAAGATGATACTGTAGAAAGAGAAATGGACCAAGAGTCACAACTGGATTTTGTCATACTCTGCCAGCAACCAGCTACGTAACTTTGAAGAGGTTAATCTCTATTTAAACTCTAAAAGTTAGAGGTTTTGTTTTGCTTGTTTGATTTTTATTTTTTAATGTGATAATAACTTATTTCTACCTAGAAAAGAACCAAATAAAGTAATAGGTTGAAAATGGTCCTTAAATTATTAAGTACTAAAATATAAAGTTAACAAAATAATAGAAAAATCGGTATTCTCTCGTCTTCTCAAATGTAGGTCATCTGACACAAATGGGTTAAGAGTAAGAAATAACCCCATTTCTTATTCTCTTGCTACAAAGGTCCCATGGACCTATACATCTTCATTGATGCCAATCAATCATCTTTTACTAGCCTCAATTCTGACATTTTAAACAGTATAAACATTCACCACTTCTTATTCTACAGACTTTAAATATGCTTACAGTTACTAGAAAACCAACTTTTTGAATCAGAGATAGATTTTAAAAACCTGTAAAATTAGCTAAGGATTTTGAGAATATCAAAACTCTCTCTATAATCCATGACTCTAATGCTCATGTATCTTGATCTACAATTTTAAGCAGTAGTGGTTCCATACTTAGAAAAGTCATTAGTGGGGTATCCAAGGGTAAGATGACCACTCAAGAAATAAATGTAAAAGTGCCATTTATATGTTTTAGGTACAGAACTTTAAAACTATCCAGTGAAATATAAACAAACTTTATTTCTATAACATATTCTATCTATATCACAAATACAGTTTTTCTATTGTTGCTATATATATGCCTACATGTGATATAAGAGATTATAGGGAGCATCACCAATATTCTTTTATAAATATACTGTAGTATCTTACTGTATTTCACAATATGCTTTACATGTACATTTTAAATTACATGAGTTAATAAAATCTTCCATATGTGCTCAACCAAACTGGAAAAAAGGGAGTTAGGCTTTATATCAAAACAACGACTGAAATAATTTATGACATGAGTGAACAGGAGAAAAAAACCAAATCATACTAATATTAAAATTAAGCAAATCAACAAAGTTTTTATTAATGGAAGCATCATCAGAAATGAAAGACGTTTGAAAAATAAAGATAATTTCCGATGAAATTATCAGATTATATGGAACATTTCTGCTGTCCATACTAGTCTTTATAATTATTAATTTTTTTAAATTAAGAAATGTAATAATACTCATTCAAGATACTATAAATCTCTTCCCCAGAGTGCAGGAAAGTTAGAGAAAACTAATATCCACTGCAGGATAATACAAGAGGCTGTGGCCAGGAAGTTGGCTTTGAAGGCAAAGAAAATGCTCCAAGGGCTGAGGATATGATGGGAGGAGATAATAGAAGGTAGTCACAGAGTGAACAATTGAAAAACAGCTGAAGTGACCTTAACTGGGTCATATAAACACCATTAAAGCAGTCATTTATTTCTTTAAACAACTCTTATTTTTTCCAATGTCAAACTGCTCATTTCTGAGAAAGAATCCCACTAGTCTGCAAAAGGAAAATTTCTCTCCCTTTCTTTCACTGAGTGGAGCTTCCCTTTCCTCTACCAGATCAGAGTAGAGCGCATCCATTTACGTGGTTTCCCCCCAAAACAATCATCTTTTACCTTTGATTATACTACAAATGGATGCACACCACTTACCTAGAAGGGGAAAAGCAACCTCTGTCCCCTCATCAGTGCGTTCTGAAAAGGATAAGTAAGGGAAGAAATCATAGATCTTTTCATCTATTTATGATAATCTAGTCTATCCCCAGAGGTTAATACTGATTTCCCCAGTCAGTATACTGCCCTCTGCTTTATTTAGCTTTCTGCCAAATATCCCTAAAAAATTATGCAAAATGGCTTTCCATAATCTTTAACTAGATTTTCCCTTTTTGGCAATTAGTCTTACTATCTCCTAAAAATGATGCCAAAGAATTCCTTTTCTGCTTTGATATTTATATCCTTCAAATCTTTATGTTCTCTATAATCACTGCTCAAGAATACTTAAGACAGGTGTTCTTTACATACTGCCTCATAAGTCATCTCTCCTAACCCCTAATTATTCACATTACTGCTCTCTGAACTATTTCATATCCTGAAGTAATGAACTGTCCAAAACAGAAAGCAGTATTCCAGGTGTGGTCTCACCAGAAAATGAGAATCTATTATCCTTCCTGCTCCACTTCTCTATATATGCCATCCAAAAATGTCATTAGTGTTTTGCTGCCAGATCACATTTTAAACAAATACCTAATTCGCTTTCCACCAGAACTCCTAAGTATTCACAGGAATTTGAAGTTTTTCACATTTCTCTTTACATTAAAAAATTGTTAGATTTTTATACCTTCTTTCTCCCTTGACCCACCTCCCCATTCCCAAAACTAAAAAATTCAAATGCATAAAATTATATTTAGATAAATGATATTTTATCCTCTCTATAGAAGTGTTGCCCTATATGCACAGGTATTATTTATGGCCAACTTGCAAACTTTGTAATGACCTATTGATTTCCCCTCTAATTATTAAAGACAGAGTAGATACCAAGGACAATGTGAATTTGCTCTTAGAGCAAACTGGAAAAGATCTAAAAATGTAAAAAATATATTCTCCCCCAAGCATCCATCCCAATAATCCAGAAAGGTAGCCCTCCTACCTTAATACTACTTTTTAAGAGGACACCTACCAGTAGTGATGTATTCAGCAACTAGTTCTGACTCTACCACAGCAATTGATGGACTCTCAGGAGAATGTCTCTTTTCTTGGGTCATCTGAATAGGCACTGCCATTTGACTCAAGTCAATAGTGGGTTGTCTTGGTTTAGATTCCAATTTTTCCTTTACTGTGTAAAAAAGTCAGGGGAAAAGTTAACTTTTATTATAAACAAGTACCAAAACCAGAGCTGTCCATGGGAGTAATAAACCAGACCCTCTGGGGTGACACACTGGCAGTGACTAAGGAGACAGTGAGTTGAAAAGAAAAAAGCAGACTGCTATATATGGCTACAGAGTCCAAAACTTGTGCAACCATACCCAGCAGCCTAGTAAGAAGGACTCATATGCAATTAGAGTATAATCCCATCCTATTATCACTAAGCCAGACAACTGGCTCTCTTTGCCTTATACCCACCCTCCTTAGAACATTTCCTCTGCCCTTCTTTAAGGTACTCCCTGGTATACCTGAGTTCTCCAACCTGAAAACAAAGGGTGAATAAACAGTACAAAGCATGATTTGCTCTCAGGCACACCTACCCGGAATAGCACAACACAGCGATCAGTTTAATTTGATCTATTAAAAATATGAAATAATCTCTAAAGAAATATTATAATGTGTTTGATAACTCTTAAAAAATAAAAATTTTCAGTGTTAGGAAAAAATGGCCTCTCTGTTTCTGCAAAAATGTCTTATGGAATAGTCTGGAATCAAGAATGGTTTCTGTGGATAGAGTTACTTTTCTATCTTATCACTTTTTCTAAAGAATCTACTTGTTTAGTTTCCACCCTCTATAATGCATTAATGGAAATGGCTGAGTATGTCAAAAACAAGGAGCTGAGGAAATGATTAAGGCCAAAAATAACACCAATATACAGAAAGGTTAACAAAAAACTTAAATGCTAGTATTCTTTGGGTAGTGTAGAGTGGATGTTACAACAAACAGTAACCAGTAATTAAGTTCACTGAATGATCACTCAGATTATTCCCACAAAGCATATAATGTAACAAAGTTAAAATAATCATTTAAATAAAGAAAGCAAAACAAAACCAAAACAATATAAAAGTTACCCCACAAGTAGCAAACACAATGAACTAGGAATCAAAAGATATGAAGTCTCACTCTGCCACTAACCAATTGGGTATTGACTCTACATCTCAGTTTACTTATCCATAAAATGAAAAGGTTGGATGAGATCACCACTAAGGTCCCTTAAATATTCTGACAATATCTGAACTATGATAATGGAAAAGTCAGTATTTATAACATAGGTTTTTCCCAGAGTTTATTGAAGATACTTAGTAACTAGAAATACTGATAGGATCTTGTGATATGAGGACAGCTTTGCATTGAAGCTCAAGTGGTTAAATTATACAAAGAAATATGGAGATAAAATTAGAAGGAAGGGCCATTCATGGTGTTTTATGATCATTGAACTGCCCCACCATTATCAAGAAGGATGGCAGGGACCCTTCAATCTGCCTCCTACTATTCTTGAATAGAACTGTCAACTGTGCTTAATCTATCCTTCTGCTTAGAAGTGACAGATCTACTCCTTTCTGGTGACAAGAGGCAACAGGACTGCCCATTTTAAGCAGGAAACAGAAAAAAGCTCTTCCATTTTTTTCTTTCTACTTACTATATCTAACCTTCAGTATTCCTGTGCACATCTTAATGGCTGACAAGTAAATAGACTACACCAAAAATTATAGACAAGTCCAGAGGGGGGAAATGTGCTCAAATAATAACAAAGAAAATATAACAGTGGTAGTATTTTAGCACAACCCATCTCTAGAGATAACATGCTTCATTCAATTGAGCATGTGAATTCATACCTGTTGTCTGTTGGAGTTCTAACAGAGCTTTGATTGTTGAAGTAGCTGATTGTGATTCACTGGATACATCCTGATAAATTATGGTGGGGCTAGTCTCCATTGCAATCTCATGTTCTGACCAATCCTGACGCCGGGAAGCAATTACATGAACTACAGGCTGGGAATCTGTTTTATATTAGTTAAAAAAAAACAAACCCTATAAACAAAGTTTTTCTTTAAAAAACCAATTTGTTTTTTTAATCTTTGTATTTATTGTAAACTTCATGCTTTATCTCCCCAAGAAGATTATAAGCCCCCAGAGGGCATGTCTTTCATGTCTGTATTCATTCATTCATTCATTCAGTCACTCAACAAACGGGGCGTTTATGTGCCAGAGTCTATTTTTGGCATTGAGGACATAAAGGTGCTGACAGAATAATCAGAGGATACTCAAGAAGCATACAATCTGGTTGGGGAGACAGACATGTAAAAAGACAAATTACAATTCAATGTGATAACTGCTGTAATAAATTGGTGTGCATTTGTGTAGGTGGGTGCATGTTTGTGTAGAGGAATAACAAAATGCTGTAGGAATCTTATTTTCCCCAATGCACCTAAATATGTATTCTGTATTAAAACCTCAGCATTCAGTCAACACTAATTGAATGACTGAATTACTGTACGGAAATCCTGCCCGCCAACAAGAAGAATGGATAGATGATCTAGAAGCAGCATGATATAACAGGACACATATAACATTTCGAGTTCAAAGTCTTAGGTTACAGCCCAGCTCTATTAATTATTAGCAAGTTGATTCTTTGGGTATTAGTATCATTATTTCTAAAATGGCAACAATAAAATCACCTCTCTACTTCTCGGAATTTCTGAGGATATAATGAAATGATATATGTAGAATGGCTTTATAAACTACGAAGGGCAATAGAAATGTTAGTATTGTGGTGGTGATGGCAGTGGTGGCCTGAAAGTCCTCAATTCTAAGACTTCTTGTTAGTTTCAAAATAAATTACAACTCTAATTCAAGGTTTATCATATTTATCATATCAAGGTTTATCATGCTATAGAGGTATACATATAAACACTAAATGTGCATCAAATCAAGGAACAAATAATTCATTGAGTTTTCCATCTACAGAATAAGCAGGTTGGACTAGACTATTGTTAAGTTCCTAAACTCTTTTGTCTAAGATGCCACACATAATATTATATAGGATATGTAAAGGCATGATTTCTACTCCCAAATTTAGATTATAAGGGAGGAGACAAAATATATCCATATAAGCTTTATATTTTCAGGTAAAAGCAAATGATTAGGGTAAATAAGATAAATATACAGAAAGAAAAAGACTGCTTTGAATTCGAATGGTCAGTGAAAGCACCACAGAAAAATGAAATCATATAGCCCCCCAAAGTAGAATACATTCCACCTTCTATGAACATTACATTTTTTAAAACCATAAAGCTGTCCAAAAAGGTTAGAGCAAAAGGAACTCTTCAAAAACAAACAGAAAAAAAAAAACAGAGTCTTCCTAAAGAAAACAAAAATCAATATACAATAGGTCTAGAATTTTAATTTCCATTAAAAAAATGTATGCTTCCCCCCACCCCAAAAAATCACTGGGTAGAATATATGCTACGTGAGAGATATATAATTTCTGTTAAACTTCCCTCCAAATCTAGAAGATTGAAGGATACTAGGCCTACAATACCAAATGCCATGTAAAGCATATAATAATTTTTCTTTACTCATTCTAAGTAGATATAGAATTTAAACATAAGAGAACTGATTATATTAGGGAATCATTCTTTTTATATAACCTAAGTTCTCAAATTTAAGAAATTCCATTGATGATATAAGCACCCCTTGGTTGTATGAGAGGAACTATAGGCAAAGAATGACTTGGCAACTCAACTGTATGTACAACTGAATATCCTGAAGAAAGCAAGGATTGCATCTGTAGAGAGCGGAAACAGAAAGAGATGAGAAAACAAATTTCCACATAGACGCACCTATCAGAGACATAATCACAAATAACATCATCTCATAGGGACTGGGGAGATTGCTCATTCTCTTTCTGCCCATACTCAGAAAGAATAGTTGACCATCACAAAGTATTACTGCAACAACCCCAACAACAGCAACACAAAATGAGAATGTGAACCTAAATGTGAAAACCATTCCTTGAGTGATTTTCCTCTCTACTTTGGGCTTAGGCTTAGTCTGGATAAATCTACTGCCTTACAAGTCTGATGCTGGGATCAGAGAGTAACAACGCCAGGAGCCTAATCTCACAGTAACATTTGATTATGTAGTGTGCATTCATTTTCTAGATTTTTGGGAAACTTAAATGAAAATTATACATCCCTGGTGTAGTATGTATTCTACCCAGTGGTTTTTATTGAGGGGTGGGGATACAGTTTGCTAACAGTAATTAAAAATTCCAGATCTACTGTATATTGATTTTGTTTGGGAAGGCTGGTTTTTTTTTTTTAATGACTTCCCTATCTCTCTTGAGGATGGTGGCCTACTGACCCTCAGATATCTTTCCTTACAAGCCATTTAACAAATATTTACTGGATACCCACTACATGTTAAATACTAGGGATACATATTGTGCTGCTAATTCCAAAGGCACACTCAGGCATCACTACGGAAGAATGTCTGATGTCTTTACTATAAAATGCCTATATCATACTTTCATAGAATCCTAAGACCTTTCAGCTAGAAAAGATCTAAAAGTTACTTTAACATTATTATCAATCCTATGCCCAAATCTACACAACAAATATCCCAGCCAGTCCGGGAACTCCAGCACCAAAGAACTCACTACTTTCCAAAACAGTTCCCTTCCATCTCTGCACAGTTATGACATTCGGAATTTTATTTATAGAGTGGAAACAAGTCTTCCTGTGACTTCTACCCAATGGTTCTGGTTTCCATCCAGGTATCCACAAAAAACAATTCTTTTCCTTCTTCCATATTACAGTCCTCAAAATAACTGATGACAGATCCTATATACCCCTCAACCCAATCCAAGCCTCACCTTCTCTTCATAATAAATGTCCTGTCTCTACCTCATATAAAATGATTCCTAGATACCTTGTCCATTTAAACCATCTCTTCTAAACTAAACTCAACATGTCTACATCCTTTCTATGATGTAATATGTACATGCCCTCTGAAGTACTGTCTAAAGCCTAAGGCTTTCATGGTATTTAACTGCCTAGACAGTATTACCCAAAATGTTTCAGAGGACATTAATTTCTAAAGATGTTCTACAAAAGAAAGATTCCATGGTTAAAAAAGTTGGGGAACATTTTACATTATATACTCCACTCTTCATCTTTCACCATGTATTAGCACACAATGGCTCTGAAAAGTCCTACAATAAGTATGTTCTGCTTAACCTGGATTTATTCCCTACCCTTGCCATGACTAACAAGATCATGAAGTTTCTGGAAAAATCATCCTAGAAACCAAACGGTGGTCTGCTTAAAGCAATGTCTTTAACAGGATGCATTTTTGCATATGTCTCATACCTTGTTCTGTTTTAAATCCCTACCCTTGGTTTCATCTACTTGTTCTCTTCCATTTTACTTCACATAATCTTGTATTCTATCTAATCCCTCTTAAAACCTTTAAAAATTCAGCAGAATACAAGAAAACAAACTTTTAATATATATATTTTTAAAATCTGAAATTCAATAAGGCTAACCTATTCTCAAATGAGAAAGGGAAAAAAAGAAGATCCAATTAGGAATGAAAGTTCAGGAGCTGTGGAAGGCATATGGTCCAATTTTCAGTAAGTGACCTAGACAGGTATGGTCTTGATCCACTAGGATTGGTCACTTAGCTATCTACCAAGATCTAAAAATACTCCATGTATATATCACTTAAAAGGCCCACTTGAAAATAAGGGTGGTTAAGGTAACTGATATACATGAATACTAGATTTGTAGGTCTCAAAGATTGTGATCATGAGTTTATATCAAGAAATTTCCTATAAAAACAACATACTTAAAATAGCACTGAAGACAAAGAACTTCCTTATTATGAAGTCCAGCTTCATAGCTTCTTCCTTATAATTAGGAGAGCCATATAATTATCATCTAAACTGGGATACCTTTGAGAGTGAAAGGGAATGCTATTAATAATAATTATGCTAGAAAAGACATAAACTAGGACTTGCCCCATACAAACTGCAATGTGGTTACCTTGCTTACATCTCATTTATGGCCCACCTCTCACTACCTTGATTCTTTCTCAATGTTTAGTGACAACCACTGCAAACTTCTATCTACCCAAAACAAAAAGGAGGAATCATAGCTGTTAAGCAGTCTGACAACACCTACCTGTCAAAATTATTATCTAAAGTTTCCCAATTATTTGATGAACATAAGCCATGCAGGAAAGAATGGAAAGCCTTACCAAAAATAAAACTTCAGCTCACTGAATACATATCAAACAAAGAAAATAAAATGAAAAGAACTAGCAAATCAAAGCATACATGTTAGTCTGAAATTCCTAGATGCAACTATTTTGGAACTAGGGAACTATGTCAGCAACAATAATATAAATTGGAAAATAGATCTTACCTTGAGAACTTTGGGAGGACTCTGTAGAAGAAGAACTACTGTCTGTATAACTCTGTGGTTCTTCTTTTCCCTCCTGAATAGAAGAATTACCAGCCTCTGCCACCCTGGATGCTTGCTGTAATGTTTCTGTGACAAGTTGCCTTGTTTGTTCACTAACAACTGTGGCTTGAAATGTCACTGGTTTGGGTTTAATAAGAACCTAGAAGAAGAGCAGAAATATACCCAGTTTAAGTTTTAGAATACTATTTAAAATGTTAAACTTCTAGGTCATGAATAATATTAATTCTTGTCATGGAAAATAGCATTCTCTACATTTACTATGCTTTGAGCACAGCGCTGTTCATCAGACTAATTCAACTATGAACAAATTATAGTTAAACCACATACATTAAGTGGTAAATGCTAGACTGCAACAACCATGGTTCTGACAAGAGCCTTTGCCCGTTTTTTCTTGCCTGTAATGACTTCAGGAGTCAATTTAACAATCTGTAGGCTACATGGTAGAACTGACAGCCACAGGCTAAGGATGGCAAAACAGAAAGCTATGATGAGCCTAGATTCCCATTGGAATCCTAGAATTCCCCCTTCTGAACATTATTAACATAATAAAAATAAAACTCTAATTTAAGCCACTGTTCTTCAGGTTTCTTTTCATTTCAAATGAAATTCTTAATTGACACAAAGTAAACTTACTTGGGATCTAAATCATCTTTGAGGATATACCCAAAGGAACAATGATTCTGACAACTATTAGAAGCAATACAGAACATGTGGGAGATCAATCTCTGAAAAAGGTGAAAACCACCGATGCTAAAACAAGTGAAATAGAAAAAAATTTTCAAACTGAATCATTTGCTTCAAAATTTGGAATTGACTCTGGAATAAAAATGTTAGCTCACTACATTTATTTTTTATTTCTCCCATGTATAAGATTCTAAACCTTTTCATACTCTATATAAAGTCACCCATTTCCAAGAATTCAAGAATGAAAACATAAGTAATACAATGACTTAGATGACAGAATAAATGAAACTGTTGCTGCTGAAACTTAAAAGGCAATCTGGACTTCCTTCTAATCACAAAACTTATTTGTTTAGATAGTAAACTATTTGGCTATGGTTCTGAGAGAATCAATTCTAAAGGCAAATTATTAAATAGGTAAATTACTCCTTCTTACAGAAGTCCTAAGATAGCATTTCTCAACCAAAGCTGACTGTTTCCTTTAATATTCTCATACAGTAAGTATCTTCAAAATAAACAGTAGCCCAGCAACATGAAGAGTAAATATAGAGGCTCAATTTGCCAGGCAGATTTCCAGAAAAGTTCCCTTAGCAGCTGAAAACTGAAGATTCATAGCTTCTTCATTATGTAGGTTTCAAGTAAAGCAAAATTTATAATATAGTGCTTTTGAAGGTCATAGTAGCTTATAAAAAGTACATACTTGTCTTTGAGAGTTTGAGTAACTATCATTCTCCCTCAACCATATATTCCTCAAGTAACAATATACACCTTCAGCAAATTTTAGTCCAAGGGGATTCTTTTCTCCAATCATTGCTCATTAAAATGACACAAATATTTAGACATTAAAAAAAAAAAAGTACCAGACAGAAAGACAGGTTTTGAAAACAGATGTGTAATTAATAATATATACATTCATTTGTAACTTTTAAAAATCTGATTTTTAAAAAATTACTAATCTTTTCATTCAAATTTCTACCTTGGAATTTTAGGAATTTGAAATATAACTTATAACATACCTGTGTTTTCCCTTGCTGCCCATAAACAATTTTTGTTGGGATGATTTTAGCTGCTGGTTGAACTGTGGAACCTATTCCTTTTGGTTGAGTTACAATCATTTTGGTGATGGGTCTTGTAGCAGTGATAATAGCTGGCTTTGCTCCCGTTGGTACTGTCTGAATAGTCTTTTCTCCCTAAATTAAAGTCAGTAAACATATGACTTACATGTATTTAAATAATAAAAACTTTCCTTTTACTATAAAAGCACAAAAAGACTTTATCAGGATGACTGGAAAAAAGGCTATAAACTGTACAACAAAGAACAATGTTTCCAGGTGATCAAAAATCCTAGACTTAGTTGAAATGATTTTAGAAGTCATCTGACTTTCTGTCCAAGGAAAGCATTTTCTTTATGAGTGAATTTTAAAAAATTGCTCATGTAAGAATACTTATTATACTGTCTCATTCATAGGATATATATATTAGGAGAGCTAGAAAATTATAGAAGAATATATACTAAAATGTTAACAATGGTTATTTAAGAATTGGGATTATGGGTCTTGTTCCACCCTCACATTCATCTTTATTTTCTAATTTATCTGAAATGAACATTTATGTAATAAAAAAATTACTATGTACTATACCAATAGCTAAATTTACACATACAAAATAAACTAAGTTCCTCAAATATAAAATTATAAGAATAGCAAAATGTTTACGTAAAAAAGTATGAACAAGAAATGAAATGAGCAAAGACATTAACATTCTTTCTGAGGTTATACAGGAAAATACAAAGGAAAAAATTAGGACATTTTCCATGTTTCATTTTTACTATGTTACTAATATCACTTTACTCTATTAACTAGATAAGTTAAGCCCATTAACTTTTCAACATTTTCTACATTTTCATCTGCCTTATTCTTAAGTATCATTTCCTGGTCATTTATGGAGTCATTACTTGAACTAAATTAAATACAGTGATTTTATCAAATTACTAAATTTTTTTAAATTAAAATTCGTAAGTAAAAAGGATCTGAAAATTTTCACCTTATCACTTTTTCTTATTTTTCAGTCATCCTCATTCAAATATGTGGCTGTCCAAACTTAGCAGCCAGTAAAAATAAGACACCCAGGTGAGCTGACAAAAAGGTAATCAAATTTAAAGCTAAATATGATTACAAAAATCACAAGATTAATTATCTGTTGTAATTATCTAAGGGAAACATGAATATCTGCCAATTGTGTGATTATTTAACACACACACCCTCTTCACAGCAGCATCTCTGGAAAGAGCTCTTGTTTGTTTGCCAGGAGCACTGGTTTGTAAGTTCACATGCCTTGCTCTTAAAATGGCTTTAAAGGCCCTTTCCAAGTATAATGACTCATTCAAAGCCAATCAAAACCAACTAGCTATTTTTTGAAAAAGCTCTTCTGATGTGTGTGAGAGCATGCACTGGAGAGGAAGTGGTACATACAGAGCAGGTGGTGGTATGTGATGAAGAGGATGGTCATATATTCTTTTCTGCTTGTTTTACTATAATTTTCTGTGCCAAACTATTGCTATTAGCTATATCTAGCAGCTAAGACTGACTTTAGATCTATGGGAACATAGGACCTAGGGTACATGGCATCCTCTCTTACATACCAAGTTCTATGAAACTGCAAACCAAACTATAAAGGGTTCTGAAAATCTAAATTCTAATCCTGGATTTACTTTTGGCTTACTATGTGAACTCAGGGTGGGAACAATCTATGTTCTCCCACATGATGAAAAAAATCTATTGCTGGACTCCCATCAACAACATTAAGACTGTGATGCGTAGGAAGCGACTAGAGATCTATTACAATAAAGTATAGCATTCTTTTTGCTAGCAAAGTAGGGACATTACCAAGCCTAAACAGTTAAGTACCAAGAGTAATAATTATAAAAAAATTTACTGAAGACTTTCTATGTGCCAGGAACTCTTTCAAGCACTTTCAAAACAGCTATCAGTGAACAAACTCACTGGTAGAGATCATCACCCCCAACATACAAATGAGGAAATTAAGGATAAGAGAATTTGAATTAGTTAGCCAAGGTCAAACAACTTTGATACTTAGAGACAAAGCCCAGATTTATTTAACTTCAAACCTCTTAACCTCTTAAAAACTGCTTATAAATATAAACAAACAGAACTATAAATGAATCTGCTATTATTCATTCATTCATTCATTCATTCATTCATTCATTTTTGCTCAGAGGTAAAAATGAAAAGCTAAAAGTAAGTAACAAAGCCCTGTTAATTAACCTAGTCTTAATCTCAAATATTTCTCTTTGCCCAGCATAGGCCAAATACTAGGCCATTATCTAATGACAACATGTAGGAATAAACTTATCCCTAACAGAGGTCCCCTGTAATTAAGCCAGTGGAATCTTCTGTCTGGATCAAGCTAAGCATCTAAAGCATGGTCATAAGCAACCTGGCTATTAAGCAACATGTTTTAGAAATTACTATGAAAAATGGCATCAGTACATGGTGTTTTAAGTTATTACATCACAGTAGTGATAAATCAAGCCATTCTGGCCATTGTGGGGTTCTGAAGTCCTTAGGCAAATATTTGTATAGCTAGTCTTTTAAGTCTTCAGTGGATTGCTGAGTCTGCAGTTCAAGCTCTTACTTACTCCAGCATTTAGCAAAGTTGTGACAACGTTTTTGCCCGGGAGGCCTTGAATGGTTGTTCCTTTTCCTGTAGTCTTTTGCACAACAATCACATTGGGCTTGGAAGTCATTGGGATTGTAGTGATTTTGGTAGTCGTTCCTTAGAGAATGGGGGAGAAAAGGAGGCCTGAGTTAAAGACTAGTGATTATTTAATTATATCTGTTTATATTGTACACAATTTATACATATAATTGTCATCCCTAGATGATGTGAAGGCTGCCATGAGGATGAAAATAAAGATTTGGAATAGCAAATTACATGTTGTCCTAGAATGAGAAAATATTAAGAATTGACTCCTAACAACAGTCATCTTTTTGGAATCTGAGGACTTACACACCAAACTCAGAACTTAAAAATATCACTATCAGTTTCTCCAACAATATTCCATTCCTGACTAGTTAACTGAAACAAATCAGAATCTCTCTTACATGACTTATGTTTTCCCCAAACCCAGTATTATCACTATATGACTAGTGTGATGAGGAAACTCTTCAAAAAGATCATCAAAAAAGAGGTAAATACTTATCAAACTTCATGTAACACTAGACTCTAGAAAAATTTATGAAATGTCATGTATTTTTAATGTGATCAAAAGTCAAAATAAACGCTGACTCAGAGACTATCACAGATTAAATCTGTGCTCTTATCTACAGCACTGAAGAGGATCAAAGTCTACTTTATCTATTTGTGTGTGTATATGTATATACATATATATATTTCCAACTATTAGGATCTACTTTGTAGATCTGTATGTCCTGATCCAAACATTGTATTATCTTGCCCTGTCTCCCACATCCTTCCATAATCTGTTTCTCTTTTGCCTATGAAATCTATCAAATTTGTAATCTTCTAATGTCTAAATTGGAAATCCTGGTACAAATCTTTGAATCACGTCTGTCTTCATCCCATGTATCCCCCAACAAAATGAATGTTTCTGGAGCTACACACTGTATCTTTTATGTCACTTGATTTCTCAGTGCTTAGCATACAGTGTGTGCCTATTACTCAGTAACAGTATGTGAATGAACTTTTTGTCACCAACGTCTTCTTTCAAAATGTTATCAATGTCAGCAGAAAGGAAAGGCCCTCATCTCTTTTGGCTTCCCATTATTTTCTATTTCAAGTTTCTATATCATGCAAATAGCTCTGATGGTCCCTGTCTTATCAAAAATATCCTTAAAAAAAAAAAACCTTAAAAAAACCTGATTTTATCATGTCAAGAACCCTGAACATGTGAAGTTCATGAAAAACTTTCCTAATCTCTTTTGTACCTTGTTCCAACTTTCCCTTTTGGTTTTCAAAATCCTATACAATCTGGCCCTTAATCTACCAATTTGATCTTATTTGTTCCTATTCCATGATACACACCATAAACTCTAGTCTAACATGTAACTTCTTCACTATGGCTTCCTATTACCTACCACACAAAGCCCAAACTCCTCTGCTTAGCTTTCCAGGTTCCGCCAGACTTTAATTGTCAGGATTATCCAACATATACCTCTCCTTCAGTGTGTTGGTTTCCACATTGGTCCTTGAGCATACCAGTCCCAATGCAACTTTTGCGCCTGTAATTTCCTCTGCCTATGAAAACAGGCAAGTCATATTTTTCTTCTATAGGCGTGTATATCATTTATCAAATGACTAAGCACAGAACAGGTACTCATTAAAAACATGACTGATTAATATATTCTCAAGAAGAAAAACAAAATTTTATTCCTTTCTATTGGAAAACCTTAGCATTCCTTTACTAGAGATTTAGACTGTACTAAAAATAAGACTATTCTAGTTATGTCAACTTTTGGCAATCTTGTTACAGTATTTTTATAATATAGTTCTTTTTTAGGTAACTTGAGTATGTTACCTTAAGTTACCTAAAAAAGAACTTTTATTCATGCATCAGATTCACAAATGTTTTTTCCTTTATCCATGGTCTCTGAATAGTAGGCTGTTAAGAGCCACAAAACCAAGCTGCCCATTATTCACTTATATCAACTTTAACTCTTAATTAGACCCAATCCCTTAATTAACATAATCCCCCCAGTTATGATGCCTCTTTTAACAATGAAGCCTTACCAAATTCTGACTAATAAAAATAGTTTACAAAGCATTAGAAACTACCTCAAAAAAATGTAACCGAACTTTAACTCTATACCAAAGTACAAGAACCACTTTTTTGACAAAACTTTCTTAATAAGTGATTTCTGTCTATAAAAATATCTAATCCTTTCCATTACAGGTGTGCCAGTTAATGAGACAGTTACAAATCAAGTTCACCAGCTTAATAAAATGGGGCAGGGGAGATGTCAGAAAATAGGAGAAGAGGGCACAGCATAAGGCAAAGCAAGTATAGCGTTATATTAAAATAGAATACAATTTATAACTAGAATTATCAAATTACAAAAGTCTAAAATCCCAGTGAGCATGTTTCTATATCTCAGGTGATATACCTATGTTATATTGGAGAAAGAAGTAGTATTCATTTTTTAAAAAAGGTCTACACTTCTCATGTCACAACAGAATGTATACAAGTTTAGCATTTTGTAGGGCAGAGAATGCATCTAGTGTATATCCTTATGTATCAGCACCCAGTCCAACATCTGGCTCATAGCATATCAGAGAACCCACATATATACAGTCTTCACTTATAGAGTTGATACAATGGGTGCAAGTAACTGTGAATCACATTTAGATCATGTAATCCAGATTCCTGTTTAAAAAGAAGATGCCTATAAAAATTTGAGCATTATGGTAGGTAAGGCTTAAAGAACACAAATTTACTGGCCCAGATTTTACTGTTCACAGATTCTTAAGTCATCCTGAAATCTTGGTCGCTTGGGTAATGTTTTACATTGTTTTGCTCAAAGAATGAGCAAATGAATGAATGAATTAAAAAGTATATAAACACTTGCTCCTTGCCTGACATTACACTAAAGATTAAGAGAATCAAAATCAAGTTTTGCCATTGTCACAGGTTCTCATAATGTCCTCAGAGTTAAGATAATGAGTCCACTTCTAAGGGATCCAATCGTCTGCAAAAAAATATGCATGATTCTTCAACTAACCCTCCACAAAGCTCACAAAAAACTTTACATAGCATATAGTTCTATGTATACACATGTAAATAAATAAATGACTCTATATGAGTCAAATAACTGCAAAAAGTCATGCCTCTATTTAACTGCTTATTCCAATAAAAAGAAAAACTTGACCTCTTAGAATGCACTTTGGAAACATGGAAGCATGACCCTGCCTTCTAGGATATCATACAAGGAAGTAAGAACTTCATGTAATAATTTATGTGTTATAATGTCCATCACAGAATTACTAACCATGACCGAAAAGAATATAAGCAACTCAAAACATTCAACAATAAGCAAATGGTTAAATTATAGTGCATCATATAAGAGAATACTGTGTAGCAATTAAGCGGGGGTAAGGGGTGTCAAAATACATTTAATAGAATGGGAAAATAATATTATACGAAAAAAGATAAAACGAATTATATTAGATCTCAATTTTAAAATATATATATACATGCACAATGCAGTTATACAAAAAAAATGAATAGAAATATATAACTTAAATCAACACATTTCTCTGTAGAGTGAAAACTAAGTTTTTTCTTCGTATCTTTCTATATTTTTCAAATTCCCTTCAATGAGGAAAAGATACCACATTTTTAAAAAGCATTCTACTCTTACAGCTAGATGTTTGTGTATATGTATTTTTTAAAAAGTGTACATTTTTTGTTAAGGAATGGGGGTGGTCTGGGGTTGGGGTAGGTACAGAATCTAGAATCCAGCATCTGCTCATGGATGAAAGCACAAAACTATCTAAATTCATCCAACCAGGCTTACCAGTTTACTGTAAACAGACAACCTGGGATTGAAAACTACTAATAAACTAACCAATAATCACAGTATCATAGACAACAATACTATTATAAGAGAACTGATTTTATAAAAATATTGATATGTAACATGAGTTGTCAGAAATGAGGGACATTCTTTAGAATAAAATGTCAAATAGCGAAGCAGAGGTAGAGACAAAATGAGCTCCATGCAATGAATAAAAGGTGTTTCAACAATGTGCCAAGTATATCCTACAGTGCTAAAAATATTTAAGAACTCTTCTCAGGTATACCCATACACTTAAAATAGCAATTAATTATGAGTTGCTTTATATTTAAATAGAAAACATATATCTGATAAAATGTATAAATGTTATAGCCAGCCACCTCTCTGCTTCTAGGAAATGTGCTCTAACCAGGCACAAAGCAGCTAAATTATAAAAAAAGGTCTGAAAACAGCAGCCTTGTAACATCTAAACATTCCTTCAAGCTATATGGTACCATGAATTCATATTATTCATATTTAAGTAAAGAAAAACATAGTCATAAAAAGCTACATACCAATGAAAAACACTTTGAGAAATGTTTGATTGAGTATGTGCTCTATACTATTTAAAGATACTGTTAGGTAATATAGTTTGAGTTTTAACTGTTATTTAACATATCCTCTTAAAATCTGGAGTATGATGATTCTTTCCCCTGGTTTCACCTTTCTCAATCTGGCAAACACTGGCTTTTCTTACTTATACTTAAAAGTAGAGCCAAAATTAACAGCTTTAAATATAGCACTTTATGCCAATACCATGCCCTGCTTTGCTGTTTTTTATTCAGAGTTATCGGCTACATCATATTACTGCCAGGAACTTCAGTCCTTTCACTTTAGAATGTTACAACTCACCTGGGGCATACAAAATATGGCTAGTCTACAAAATTGGTTGACAGTTAAAGTCCTCAGGGTTTACTTGATCAGAGCTATTTACATCATTTTAATTAAAAAATAATAATCAATGAAAATGAATGCCATATTAACATTCTACTTTAGAATCCACAACCCAAATACTTCAGGAATTAATGAGCCAATAAAAACCAGGTAAGGTTCTAAAATACCAATAAATTAGCTTTCTGTATCTGAGTAAAATGTTTTTTAAAAGAGTCAATATAAATGGTGAAAAACAAATAAAGATATTCAAGTATTTTTATTTTTAATCAACTAAAATGACATCAGTAATTGAAATTATGAGATACGGTCCCTCAAACACATTTAGATAAATAAATACTAGTTCTTACACTATCTAGCTTGTGTGGTCTCCGACAGGTCAATTTCATGTCTGTACCCTTAAATCTGTTTCTATAAACTGGGGATGATACCAACCATCTCAGACTTATGAGATCTGAATGGATTAACAAATGGGAGAACACTTTATAAATGAAAAATCTCTATGCAAATGTAAACCATAATCTTTCCATTCTGATTAAAAGCAACATTTATGTTCTTTCTATTTTAAAACTATCAAAAGTTTAATATGTGAAGATTCAATACTAGAACTAAAAAAACAACTAATTTAATCACTAAACGTCAGGACTAAAAACAGCTCTAGACTTTTATGCATAAAACTGAAATCAAACAGAATCCTTTAACAGTTGAAATATTTTTTTCCTCTTACTAGTCACCTACACCTTTTACATATTTCAGATATACCTACCAGAAACTATATTACTGCTAATTATCTTGCCCCCCAAGGTAGCTAATGATTTGGGTACTACTGTAATGATGCTACCACTGGTAGTTTTCACATAGGTTGCAGCTCCAGGGGTTGCAGCCATCCGACCTATGGATGGACTCACTGTTGGCCGGGTATAAGTTGCCTGTGTGCCTATAAAAAAGGAAAAGGCAAAAGAAAAACTTGTCATTACTTATAGAAGAATGACAATTTAGGCAGTTAAAAGTATAATTTAATGTAACCTACATTGCTTGAACTTGAAAATGGAAATTCGAGGTGTCGAGACATTAACAATTTATAGCATTTTCGATGTACATAGCAAGAACTACAGCCAAGTCAATTCGAATTAATTTTACACATAAACTATTGTGATGTGTTGCATCAAATTACTAACCCCAAGAAAAAGTATAACTTTGTTCCTTTCTTCCACTACCCTTCTTCCACTAGTTTTATGCCAAAATAAACTTAATCATCTTTCCTGCCAGAGCATTTAAGCTATTTCTGTTATAGATTTTAAGGTCTCTGCATCTGTTTTATGCTGCCTCAGTGCCAAACCCAATGTCAGCACTCAGCAAATAAGGCAGTACTGTTTGTCTAAAATTTTACAAACTTTCACTGTTTTGTACTCTGCTACCCTGTAAATATATTTCCATCTTTTAAAGAGTTATTCCATCATTTTACTGGAGATTAAAGCTGAAGCTGCTGAGAGTTGCCAGGAATATTTCTTTTTAGCCTAAAAAGTTCACTATTTACATATTTCCCTACTTTAACTGACTTGTTAGGATATTTTTCTTCATGTCTCTTAAAGGATTTTATACTCTTCCTCCTCACTTTTTCTAGGGCTTTTTCCTTTTCCCAAACAGGAGTTAAAAACTAACCAGATGAACCTGTTGTCATTTCTTACAAACCCAGTAACTCAGAAATGCCATTCCTACACTAAGAAAGAAGATAATTAAGATAACATCTTCAACTGAAAAAAGATTTTTCATAATTAGATTCAGAGGTCATTGTGATAACTATTTTAAACAACCTCCTTCTCTCAAAAATGCTTTTAGCAAGTTATTCATCATTTAAAAATACAATCCCTATCCAAAAAAGGAAGGAGGGAAAGAACATTAGAATTAATTTGAACTGGTTACAAAGAAACATCTGAATCAGAAAAAAACCTAGTGCAAAATAACTATGCTATATAGATCCATAGTTTGAATCAGTTGAATTATAACCAGAAAAAAAGTCAACTTGAGCTTTTATTTTTTAAAGAAAAAAAAAAAAAAGGCACTGGGTTTGCAGTCAAACAGATCTGGGTTCAAATCCCAGTTCTGTCTTTTATTAACTATGTGGACTTGTACAAATTGCTTAATGTAAGTCTCTGTTTTGTAGTTGAAAATGGGAGCTAATAAAGCCTAAGTTAGAGTTAAGTACAATTTTTGTACAGACCTTTATACACTGGCCAATAGATGATAGCTTACAAACTTCAGACAAGTATCATTTTACACTATTTAGATTCTATCCTCTTAAATACTCTCCCTCACAAAATTTGGAAAGACTTACACAAATTTAAAATAATAGTAATGGATAATTCTAATATTAATTAACAGTAATAGCTACTGAACACTCTGCTGGGGACTTTACATTTAATACTTAACAATAACCTTTGGTACAGGTATTATTATCCCATTTAAATAGACAAAAGATTTAGAGGGATTAAGTAACTATTCAAGGTCACAAAGGATGATACTATTTTAAATGTTCGTACACTGTCACTTCCCTGGGTATAGCCAGGTTACTCTTATATCTAGGCAATATGCCATCCTGTGCTTTCTCAGTCTGAGCAATGCTTACTAGACTGTAATGTCTCATCAAAGTGAGATCCTTATGAGCTGGGACTCCTCATAGAAGTTTATGGTCTAATAAGGTGAATAACATTAAACAAATCAACAAACAAGTAGCTTAGTAATTAGAAATTATAGTATGTGCCATAAAGGAAAAGAAAAAAGGATAGTACAATAATCAGAAGAGAGCTATTTTAAGTTAGGGAGAAGCGGGAAGTCAATAAAAGCCTCTTTGAAGAATTGTCTCATTAATCTCTATCCTCAGTGTCAAGCACATTGCTGGTACAGATGAATTACTCAATGAATATATGACGAATGACTATACTGATGCTCAAGAAAACTTACCAGTAGGAGTGGTTACCAGTTTAGTTGTCATAATCGCACCATTACTGCTAACCACCATAATAGGGGAATTGCTACTGGTGGGCAGAGTTGCTGTCACTGGTTTGGGTAAAATTTTACTTGGTTGAACTTGTTGTGTGATGATTTTAACACCTTTGAAAGAAGAAAAATAAGTATCAGTACAAATTATTTTTTAAAACATATAATTTATATCAACCCAAGAGGGCAGTAGTTACACACATGTACTCAGTCTCGCCTAAAGAAAAGCTTTCTTCATATGAATGAAACTCTTTAAACTTTTATTTCTCAAATTCCTATCTTTCGTAATTTCTCTCATTAAAGAATACAATTAAAACATTTTAGAAATTATTAAACTCTCTTAAAAAAAAAGATTTTTTCCCTTTGTCTAAGACCATGTCATATAAGAGCTTTCAAACCAAATTAGCCATTCACCAGAAATTGACAGATAAACAATCTATTCCATGCAAATGACTGGGATGAAAGAATTAGGATAAGAAGTCAAAAACAAATGTTAATGTAGCTTTATATATTCCTAACTACACTAAATTTTTCACTAACCGCTTAAACTATAAAGGTTGTTAAAAATTTAAGGAGCAAGAACATTTTCTTTTTGAATCTTTATTTTTAAATTAACTTCTTTTGAAAGTATTTTTAATAGTTCACTTTGTCAAATACAAAATAAAGGATACACTATTACTGCACCTATAAAAAATATGTATGTGGACAAAAATTTGAAGGGAATATGTAACAATAAAATTAAAATGTTAGGGTAGAGAGGTTATGATTTTGTTAATATTTTTCAAAGTTTCATTTTAAATGTTATAACTGCTACACTGACTTTCCAAATGTACAATGTTCATTTAAAAGAAATATTTCATGCTAATTACAAATTTAAGTACTAATAATTGTTAACTGAGGAAGAAAATTTTGGTAAACTTTTTCCCCATTAGCTTTGCTAAAATAATTCATGGAACAGAATGTATTCCATAGACGACCAAAAACCTTATTACTTTTTTGAATGGTGATTAGGTTGAGAAATTAGGAAGCAAACAAATCTACTTAAAAGCTTTAAATAATTTTAAATTTCTTGTAACCAACAAAAAAATAAAAATTATAATACATACCTTCTAGGGTTATTATGAAGATTAAATAAATCAAAATTATAAAATGCTTATAGAAATAAAGAAATTCTGATTATCATAAATCATAAAGAGTGAAGCTATAGGGGAAAAATTATTTCTAGTATTATATGATTAATGAATTACAATAATGCTTAAGGCACATAAAAAGAAGTCCCCAAAGAAAAGACTACAGATGGAAAAAAAATTAAGAAAATCATAAGAAACTAATTTGCTCACCCTTACAAATAAGTTAAAAATGTGGACCAAATAAGTAATTTTCTAGAAAAATATTGTTTATCAAAATTGACCTCAGAAAAGAGCGATGTCTAAATAGACAAATTTCCTTAAAACAAATTTTTAAGAAGTCCTCCCTCTTTGCCAAAAAATAGCAGGCCCAGATAGTTTCAAAGACAATTCTACAGTCCTTTAAAAAAGGAGATAATTCCAAAATACTTAAAACCATTCCTTTTAAAAGTTCTCATAATACATACACACACATACACAAATTATACCTGTGTGATAATGGATATTAACTAAGGTTAGCTAAACCTATATCTAATTATTATGTCGTACACTTAAAACTAACACAATGTGTCAATTATATCTCAGTTAAAAACCAACAAAAACTACTCCAGAGATCAATTTCTAACAAGAGCATAAAGAGATCTGCTAACCTGCTGATACAAAGAAAATGGAAAAGTAATAAACAACCAATGAAAAGCTCTGGAAATGGTCCCAAGGACCAATAAAGAACTATCTATTAAAAAAAAAAATAGAAAAAATCAGTAAGAAAGGGAAGATCTGTAGTATTTAAACCAAGACCTGTTCCTACTTACCCCTGCTACAAGTGAGGCAAAGACTCCTCTACATACTGTTGCAGTCAAGAACCAAAGGTTTCCTATTCCTCCCGTTGGAAGTCTGAGTAGCAGCAGGACTTCTGGATCTCATCTTGCCCCTAGGTACCTATTGCTAAGGCTAAGTACTGTGAAAGTGCAGTCAAGAGGTGGGTGCTCCCTTCCACCCAGCATCCAATTCATAGAATAAAGGCTCCACCTTGGGCATGGTGTCACAGGGAATACTGGGGTCCTAATCACCACTGCACGGCTTGTGAGGTGGTAGCTCCACTACCAGGAGAATTAAGCCAAGAGGATCTTAGGCTGCTTCCCATCCTTCTACCCCTGCCTTCACTGACTGTTCAGCTCCTAAAGCAGGGGTGTCATTCAGAGAAGCATACCACTGACCCTACACCCAGAGCTCCAGAGCTGCCTGAAGGTAGAAATAGGTCATAAAGCAAGTAGTTCCTAATCTCTTCCCAAAGGAACTGACTTCATTTGTAACAGATCATGGAGAAATTCAAGCCTGAGTGTATTATAAAGAACAGTGGAGGATGTGATAAAAGGCAACTGGACTTAGGCTAGACAGTTTGCAGGAGAAAAATGAAAAATACAGAAACTCAGAGGAATCCTCTTGTGGTCTAATATCAAAAATAGAACTCTGTAACTACTATTCCTTCAAAGAAGCCACAATTTGTATTATTTTATAGAGAAACTTATGTTCCAGGGCATTGTTGAAATAGTGCAATCAGTTAGTAGAGGTTAACAGCTGAGTGTGGTCAAGGAAAGAAAGAAAGAGAACAAATACCAATACTACTGTCATCTCAGGATAACAGCGGGCATACCCAGAGTTGTACATCCCTGAGGAACAACATCAGAGACTTAACTTCATGAAAATAATTGACCTAGTCACTAAACAACAAATAACCAAGCAAATAAAAATAACAAAATGGGGGGCAGGTAGGGGAAGACCAGTACCCAACTATATCTAATATCTAAAATATTAATTTAAATTTCTAAAATGTGTAGTTTCCAACAAAAATCATTACAAGGTATGCAAAGCAATAGAAAAATATGACCTATACACTAGAAAAAAAAAGCAGGCAACAAAAGCTACCTGTGAGTGACCCAATATCAGACTTAACAACAACAAAAAAATACTTCAAAGTAGCCCTTATAAATATGTACACAAAACTAAAGAAAAGCATGATGATAGAAGTAAAAAGGGTATAATGACAAAGTGGCATCAAATAGAGAATATTAATAAAGCGACAGAAATTACAAAAAGGAACCAAATGAAAAATGTGGAGCTGAAGAGTACAGTAACCGAAATAAAAAATTCACTAGTGAGGCTCAAGAACAGATCTGAACTGGCAGAAGAAATAATTAGCAAATTTGAAAATAGATCAACAGAGATTGAGTTGAAGACTAGAGAGAAAATAAATAAAGGAAAAAAAACACGACCTCATAGAAATGTGAAACACCATTAAGAGCACCAATATATATGTAATGGAACTACCAAAAAGGAACAGAGAGAAAGAGAAAAAAAAATTCGAAGAAATAATGTCCCAAATTTACCCAAAAACAGTAACTCATACATCCAGAAAGTTCGGTAAACTCTACATAGGATAAATACAAAAATATCTACACAGATATACCATACTGAAAAGCCTTAAAGTCAAAGACAAGGAAAAAAATCTTGAAAGCAGCAAGAGAAAAACAACTTACCACTGACAAGGAAACTGCATTAAAGGTGACAACTGACTTCTCAGCAAAAACGATGCAGGCCAGCAGGCAGTAGGATAATGCATTCTAAGTTCTCAAAGGAAAAAACTATCAACCAAGAATCCAATATCTAGCAAATAAAGTCTTCTTACCAGATAAACAAAAACAGAGAGAATATGTTGCTAGCAGACAGGAGGGCTTTACAACGGATACTAAAGGAAGTTCTATGACTAGAAGGAACAGGAAACAATACAATGACATCCACTCTTGCCAGTAATACTCAACGTTTTACTAGAGGTTCTACCCAGGGAAATTAAGCAAGAAAAGAAACACAAGATATCCAGATTGTAACAGAAGAAACTATCTCTATTTGTAGATGACATAATCTTTTATATTTAAAAAATCTTAAGGAATTTATCAAAAACTGTATTACTACCAAAAAAATGACTTCAACAAAAGTTCAGGACACAAAATCAACATACAAAAATCAGTTGTATTTCTATACATTAGCAAAAGACAATCCAAAAAATAAAATTAACAATTTTTTACAACAACTTCAAAAAGAATAAAATACTTAGGAATAAATTTAACAAAAGAAGTGCAAATTTTATACTCTGAAAACCACATGACATTATTGAAAGAAATGAAAGAAAATCTAAAATGGAAAAACATCTTACGATCATGAATTAGAAGATTTAATTTTGTTCAGACGCTTATATGCTTCAGCTGATCTACAGATTCACTACAATCTCAATGAGAATCAGCTGACTTTTTGTAGCACTGACAAGCTGTTCACAAAACTGGAACTGCAATTTTGTCATATAGAACTGCAAGGGACCCAGAATGGCCAAAACAATCTTTAAAAAAAGAAAAACCAAATAGGAGTACTCCCACTTCCTGATTTCAAGGCGTACTATGAACCAATGGTAATCAAAGCAGTGTGGTACTGGCATGCAAACAGACATAAATTAATGGAATAGAATTGAGAACCCAGAAATAAACTCACACACATGGTCAACTGATGTTCAACAAGGGTACCAAGACCATTCAGTGGAGAAAAA
>CM053510.1:41602588-41666532 GCA_028627145.1 Eidolon dupreanum | reverse complement strand
AAGGAAGGAAGGAAGGAAGGAAACTGGGCATCTTCAAGATTAAAAACTTTTGTGCTTCAAAGGATATCATCAAGAAAGTAAGAAGACAGCTCACGGAATGGGAGAAAATATTTGCAAATTATATATTTGATAAGGGCTTAATATCCAAAATATGTATATTAAAAAAAAAACTTGTACAACTCAGTGACAAAAAGACAAACCAATTAAAAAGTGGGTAAAAGATGTAAACAGATATTTCTCCAAGGAAGATATATTAAGAGGCAAGCACATGAAAAGATGTTCAACATCAAAACCAAAATAGAATACCACTTCACATAAACCAGGATAACTAGAATCAAAAAGAGAAAAACAAATGTTGGAAAGGATGTAGAGAAAATGGAACCTTCATACACTGCTGAAAGGAATGTAAAATGGTGCAGCCACTTTGGAAAACAGTCAAGCAGTTTCTCAAACAATTAAACACAGAATGATAATACAGCTCAACAATTCTACTCCTAGGTATATACACAACAAAAATGAATACTCGAAAACTTACACATGAATGTTTCCACAGAATTATTCTTAACAGCCAACAGGTGGAAACAATCCAAATGTACATCAATGAACAAATGAATAAATAAAATGTGAAATATTATTTGGCCATAAAAAGGAATAAGTACTAATACATGCTACAACATGGATGAAACTTGAGAACATTAAGTGAAAGAAGCCAGTCACAAAAGACCACATATTGTATTATTCCATTCATATGAAAATCCAGAATATAGAAATCAAGAGACAGAAAGTAGATTAGGGCCAGAGAAGTTGCCTTAGGGAATAAGGAGATGACAGGTTCAAAAGAAATGGATTTCTCTTTGAAGTGATGGAAATGTTCTAAAATCAACTGTGGTGATGGCCATACCTATCTGTGAATATACTAAATACCACTGAATTCCACACTTTAAATGGGTTAATTAAATGGTATATAAATTATATCTTAATAATGCTATTTTAAAATATCCAGCATTTTAAAAATGGAAAACTTTACAACTTTTTCTTGGAAGCATATTTAACATTGAAACTAAACCCTGTCAGAGACTGCACACAAAAAACTACAGACCAATTTCCCTGTGACTATCAACACATTGTATTATCCACACCTCATACTAGGATAGATTTCAAAAGATTTAAATGTGAAAAATGTGAACTATAACTAAAACTCTAGAAGCTTGAGAAACCACACTGATAAATTCAACCACATAAAATGAAAAAGATTTGTACGGCAGAAGTCCCCATATATAAAGTCAACAGACAAACTGGGAGGAAAATCTCTGGAAATCATGAAACATGCAAGCACCAATTATCCTGATACATAAAGAATTCCTAGAAATTGATCAGGAAAAAAAAAAATAAGACCACAGTAGAAGAATGGAAAATTAATACAGACAGGAGAAAAAAAATGAAATACAAAAGGCTCCGAAACATATAAATAGTTGCTTCAAACTCAATCTCTATAAGAGAAATAAAGACAACACAACATTAAGATGATGACACCCACCCCCATACCCCAGCCCAATCAGACTGGGAAAAGGCAACTGTTTAATAACATACTGGTGAGAAAAGGGTAGTGTGAGGAAACTGGAACTCATGTACATTACTAGTTGGAGAATAAATTGAAAATCCCTATAGAAGATGATCTGGAACTATGTATCAAAATTTTTAATTATTTTATCTTTTGACACACTCCTGGGAATCAGTATCTGGGGGAATCACACTCTTGCTATTTATCCTACAGATATACTAACAGGCATACAAAATGACTATGTACAGTCTTGTTTACTACAGTTTTGTTTGGAAAAATCCCAAAAGACTGGAAATAACCTTACAAGGTATTAAATAAATTATGGTACATCCACTACAGAATGCAAAGGCAACTTAATTTTATGTACTGATTGTTTTAGAAAGATCTCCAAGAAACACTGTTAAGGGAGGGGGGAAAAGCAAATTGTAGGCATTACATTCTTCATCTGTGTAAAAAGGAAGAGATAAAAATTCAAATTTAAATTTGCTTGTATATGCAGAGGCTCTGAAAATACATAGGAAACTAAGACTTTTTTAATGGTTAGGAAACACTGGATAGAGAATCAAGTTATTCACTGTGTAAGTTTTTATACTTTTCAGCTTTTGATGAATGTAGTCTATATTTAAAAATAAAATAACTGCTTCACAAAAATGCCACCAAAACAGACCTTAGAAACTCGAATACAGCAGTATTATATGTTAACCAACATTACAGATATTGAAATCTCCCTTCCTTACTATTAAGATAAAATTATTTCAAACATAGAGTAACATGTGGTTAAAAAAAGTCAGACTGTGATAATATACAAGTATTAAAATACCATGAATGCTAAAAAAACAGAACAAAATATTACACTCAAATTTTTCCAGTAAAATCACAGGAAAGCAAGAAACTTTTTAGTATCTCTCACCTCTGCTGTTCCAGAGAGATGATTAAATATCCATTTTCGGAACAAGACAAGGATGCCTACTCTCCCCATTTTTTTCCAACACAGTATGGAAAGTCTTAGAGTAATTAAGCAAAAAAAAAAAAAAAGACATCCAAATCATACATATAGAAAACCCTGACTCCACCAAAAAAAACGTTAGAATAAACAAATTTAATAAAATTGTAGGATACAAAATCAATATACAAATATCAATTGTTTTATAGACTAATAACAAACTATCAGAAAGAGAAATTCAGAAAATAATCATATTTACAATTGTATAAAAAAATAAAATATCTAGAAATAAATTTAACCAAGGAAGTAAAATATCTGTATGTTAAAAACTATAAAGCACCGATAAAAGAAAGTGAAAACACAAATAAATAGGAAGACATTCTATTCTGTGCTCATGGATTAGAAGGATGGATATTATTAAAATGTCCATACCACTCAAAGCAAGCCACAGATTCAACGCAATTCCTAAAAAAATTCCAATGGCATTCTTCACAAAAAGAGGACAACCCTAAAATTTCTTTAGAACCACAAAAAACCCCAAAACACCAAAGCAATCTTGAGAAAGAACTATAAGGCCAAACGCATCATACTTCCTGATTTCAAACACTGTTACAAAGCTATAATAATCAAAATAATATGGTATTAGCATAAAAACAGACACATTATATCAATGGAACAGAATAGAGATCCCAGAAATAAAGCCATATTTGGTCAATTTATGTACTACAAAAGAGCAAGTAATATACAATGGGAAAAGGATAGTCTCTTCAATAAATGATGTTGGAAAAACTAGATAGCCACATACTAAAGAATGAAATTAGGCCACTATCTTACATGATACAAAAATCAACTCAAAATGGATTAAGGACTTGAACATAAGGAGTGAAACCAGAAAACTCCTAGAAGACAACATAAGAGACAAGCTCCTTGACATCAGTCTTGGCAAAGATTTTTTTTGTATCTGACACCAAAAACAAAAGCAATAATAAACAAGTGGGACTATATCAAACTAAAAAGCTTCTGCTCAGCGAAGGTAACCAATGAAAAAGCAACCAATGAAATGGGAGAAAATATCTACAAATCATATACTTGATAAGAAGTTAATATTCAAAATATAAAAAGAACTCATATAACTCAACAAGAAAAGAAAACAACCTGATTAAAAAATAGGCAGAGGATCTGAATAGACAAATTCCAAAGAAGACATACTAATGGCCAACAGGTACATGAAAAGGTGCTCAATATCACTAATCAGGGAAACTCAAACCAAAACGATGAAATATTACCTCATCTGTTAGAATGGCTAATCAAAAAGTTAAGAAATAACAAGTTTTGTCAAGAATATGGAGGAAAGGGAACCCCTGTACACTGCTGGTAGGAATGTAAACTGGTACACCCATTATGAAAAACCGTATGGAAGTCAAAAAATTAAAAATGGAACTACCATATGATCCAGCAATTCCACTTCTGGGTATTTATTGGAACAAATGAAAATACTATTTTGAAAAGATATCTGCATCTCTGTGTTCACTGCAGCATTATTTACAACAGCCAAGACATGGAAACAACTTAAGTGTAAATCAATGGATGAATGGATTAAGAAAATGTGGTATATCGCTACAATGGAATAGTAATCAGCCATGAGAAAGAAGGAAATCCTGCCATTTACAACATGAATAAACTTTGAAAGTATTATGCTAAGTGGAGTATGGCAGAGAAACATAAATACTATATATGATCTCATTTATACCTTAAATCTAAACAAATATAAACAAACAACAACAAAAAAAAACAGAGCTCACAGATATAAAAGAACAAATATATTGGTGGTTGCCAGAGGTTTTTTTTTTAAGAGGTGGGAGTTTGGCTGAAATGGATGATGGTAGTTGAAAGGTACAAACTTCCAATTATACAATGAGTAAGTCCTGAAGGTGCAATGTACAGCATGGTGATTATAGTTAACAATACTGTATTGTATATTTGAAAGTTGCCAAGAAAATAGATCTTAAAAGTTCTCATCACAAGAAAAAAAGGTTGCAACTTTGTGATAGACATTAACTAAACTTATTATGGTTATCATTCTGCAACACATACATATATTAAATCATTATGTTGCATATCTAAAACTAATATGTCATATATTAATCATATCTCAAAAAAATTAATAAAATGTTCCTATCAAAGAAACAAAATGGAACAAACTGAAAATGTCAGCATCCTCCAAATTCCTTTTCTATCATCAAATAATGTCCGGATTCACTGGAGAAAAAAAAATCCATTTTCTTTTCTTAAAGATAGTAAGTATGTTAAGAGGCTTTTTAATTTCTGTGTCTCAGTTTCCATCCTCTACCTGCCTTTTTATTCAATACTTTTATCATTTGACAGCTTACAGTAACTGACTTCTACCTCTAAGTTCCCAAGGCGCTGGAGATGCTTTCAATAAACTGCTAAATTGTTATTCCACAAACCACAAACTTCTTCATTGTACACAATGTCCTACATAATTTAGCACCTCAGCTCATAACAATTTTATGCTATATTCATAAATATGAACTGCCCTCTAACACAAGACTCTCCAGACTAATTTTTCCACTGTCCATTTCCCATAACCCCAATGGGCCCCAGAGTATAATTCTAAAATCTGGGTTTGTTTCCTCAGCTTTCTTTAGCTCTCCTGAGAGTTCACTGAAAAAAAAACTCTTCCTGCTAGACAAGCTGCTTTTTATCCTTTTTCTATTCCCAAGCTCCAGTTCTCTCTATATAAGTATTTTCAACAACAGGCTCTCAAAATACATTTTATAAATTTAAAAATCTGGTGCTTGAGGAAACTGTATATGGAAGTAAATCCATATATATCAGTAGTCTTCAGAGAACTGGTGATCGGAGAAGGATAACCATATCTTGTAAACATTTCCCAGTTACCTGACTCCTGTTTGATTTGAATGGTAGGCTTGATACCAGGTGGCAAAGTAGACTGCTGAGGCTGTTGCTGATGAGATACTGGAGAAGGCTGGGCCACCTGTTGCTGTGTCTGTTGCTGTACTTGATGCAACTGCTGCTTAGGAGACTGTTGATGCTGTTTGGGAAACTGTGCAAGAATCTGAGTTGGGGTACCCACTAAGCTTTTGGGGGAAGGAAGTCTGGTTGATGCCATTTTGATTGCTGATGTAGATACACCTGTAGATGAGTAAGGCAAAAGAAAATTTAATAGTAAAGCATAATTAAAATTACTTCTGGCTATTGTAGCAGATAATCCAGACTAGGTAAATTAATAAAAGCAATGATTTATTAAGCACTTAGTAAGTATCAGATATAATGTGTGATACTTTATATATTTGATACCTAGTCCTCAAACTCTACAAGAGGGGCGTCATTGGTCTCACACACAAAACAAAACAAAACAAAACAAAACAAAACAAAACACCCAAAACTGATTCCTCCTTGGTGAAAAGTTAGAATGAAAGAATCGGGTAAGATATTCTCATGTCTTTCAATAGATTTTCCTTTAGAAAATACAGGTTCTCAGTGAAATATAAGAACAAGCAAACTAAGTTTTGATCTTATTTGTAATACATTTTTTTTCAAATAGTACTTTACAGATTCTAGTGAGCCAATTTAAACATGGCATTAGATAAAAAATAATTCACACTGAAACATTCATCTTATGAACTATTTAAAGCATGGCAAAATGGCTTTTCTACATCTCATTTCCAATAATCTATAAATTAATATCCTGAGAACTCTAACTGGGTCATTAAATAATCATACGAAAAGTTACACGTGAGCATACTCAATATATCTACAGCCAAAAAAAAAATCTGATGATATAAGCTTTTAAGACATTTCTTTTTAGTGCAATACTAATATTAGCAAGAACACATACATAGGTAAGGAGTACAGTAACTTCCACTAAAGATCTATGAATTTGAGATAAATTCTTCCCTTTCAGATTTTTCATCAATAATCTTATAATTCATCAACAACACAATAGGACTACTATCCATAAATAAATTAATACTCCTAACAAAAAGAACCTGGAATATAACTCACTAATTCACCATATCAACTTTTTGAGCACTGCTGAAACAATGAAAAGAAACTGATAAATTACTAGCCCAATTACCAAGTACTTTAGGCTATTTTATACCTTCCTCCACCACACCCTCACTATGATAATTACAATGCATTAGAGAAAAATGTTCAAATAATATAACATCCTTATGTAAAATGTTTCTGGAGAATGATAAAAGATGAAGGAAAGACCCTGAGGAGTCACTCTGACTCTCTAGGTCTCAGCTTCCATGTTATGTTGAATTTCCCTAGCCCTAAAAGTCTAAGGGGTGCTATGTGGATCTCTTAAAATCACAGTTAAATACTTTGAGAGCAGACAAAGGTGAAGTTACATTTCTGTCTACAGAATGAAGGGCTTACTCACATTACTACACATGCCCCTATTCACGCCATCCCTCCCTGAATACTACTATGTTGGTGGCATGTGTGTACTATACTGCTTAGTTGCGCTGAACTAGATTATCATTGGAGCCCCTTTCGACATCAACATTTTATAACTCAATGAGTACAAAATGTTATACGAGTGGAAAACATCATTTTTAAACTACTTAAAAGCTTTAACCTTTATATTGCATGCATAATGAACTCTTGTATTGAGATAAATTGTGCACATGAGCAATCCCTAACTAAACTATGTTCTCCATATACTTTTGTAGAGGAAAAGTCTCATGCAAAAAGAGCCAGGGTTACTTTAGAATTGAAGAACTGTGTTCAAATCATGCCTTCAACATAATCACAACATAAACACTTATTACCTGTATGATCTGATTAAAGTACTTCATCTCTCTGAATATGTATTCATCCAATAAAAACTTACTGAGCAAATACTTTATGCTAGATCCTGGGGAAACTATTTTCTATCCATGAAACATTCTCTACATTCAGGAAGGTTAGGGAAGAAGAAAATCAAATGATCACACAAATCTATTATGACAAACTGTAATAAATGCTATCTTTGTTTTAACAAGTAACCAGTTTTATCCATCTTTTATCATTTTATCCTCTTCCTCTTCCAAACAATTTAGCACTAAAGCCACCAGGTAGTGCAAAACAAAATGGACAACTAGGTGGCTACAGAGAAGACTGGCCAAGCACAGGTTGTCAGAGACTGGCCTAGCATGGGAGTCAGAGTCCAAATATGATAAGAAGGGTGTCCACAATGGGGAACACAGGGGACAGCGTGTATATAAAGTTAGAGCCCACGGAGGATAAAGAGGGGTTCCATGAGTGTGAGCCACCTAATATAGGGTCTCAAAGCCACCACTGTAAGGGTTGGCTAAAGTGGTATATAAGAGTCCAAAATCGAAGAAGGGGACTTCTGGGTGGGAGGATGGCCTGGCACAAGTCTCAGAACTGTGCAGGGTGAAACAAGCACTACGCAAAAATGTAACATAGGGAGGGTGTCAGAACTCAGGTCAGGTAATAGTCTGCAGGATGTTAGAGCCTGAGAGAAGTGAAGAAGGTATCTGCATGGAGGTGAGGGCAACAGCAACAATAATGGCAAACTGGTTACATACCGGCAGACTGGTAAATAAGTATATGAAAGGTAACGGAAGCTAAGTTTTTCTCTATCAAAGAAGGGAAAGGAGAAAACTAGAATTAACAAGCAGTATTTGATTAAAATCAGATATATCAGTATGAACCCATAGTTTTCAACATATAGAAATAAATATAGATGCAAATGTTTGTGTGTATAAATGTAAATATGTGAGGGTATAAATGTACATATAGGCACATGCACACGAACACAAACACAATGAACATATCTAGCTAGCACCCAGATTCTGGTTTCTAATTATCACTTTCCACTAAAAGGAATCAGGGCTCCGTAAAGAAATGGCTGATCCCAGGGCTGGAGTAGGAAAATTACAAGATAAGTTGATAAATATAAAAAGTTATTTTCCCTCTTATGTAATTTCTTTAAAAGAAAATTGACTGTTTAAAGCAAAAAAGAATAACAATGCAAGGTAGGGCTTATATGTATATAGAATTAAAATGTTTATATCACAGAGCAAGGATGAGAGAGAAAATAGAAGTGAACTAAGATTACAATACAATATGGGAAGTGGTATATTACTCGAAGAAAAACTGTTATAAGTTAACAATGTATATTGTAAGCTCTAGGGCTGAGTTCAAGGGCGTTTTTTTTCACACACTCCCCCCCCCCGCCCCCCGCCCATATTTGGCAATCACTAGCAACACTTTTTTATTGTCATGCCAAGGGGTATGCTACTAGAGGTCAGGAATGCTGATCATTATATAATGCAAAAGTCAGCCCCTCACAATAAAGAATTATCTGGTCTAAAATGTCAGTTGAGAACCCTACTCTTGAGCAACTATTTTTTTTTTTAAAAAGCATAGTTAATAAACCAATAAGCCAATGGAAGAGATAAAATGGAATCTTTAAAAATAAAAAATCAATAAATCCAAAAGACAATAAAAGATAGAAATGAAAACAAAGAACAGAAAGGACAAATAAAAATGTGGTAAACTTATTCTCAATCATATTGATAATTACATTTAATGCAAATAGACTAAACACTTTGATTAAAAGGTAGAGATGGTCAAATTGGATAAAAAAAGCAAGACCTAACTAAACAATGTTCATAAGAAATGCACTTTAAATACAAGAGTACAGATGGGTTAAAACTAATGAAAAAATACATATCATGCAAACACTAATGAGAAAGCTGGAGTAGCTAAATTAACACTAGAAAAGGTAGGCATCAAAATAAGGAGTATCACCAGAGAAAAAGAACATTTCATAATAAAAAGGAGTTAAGGAAGCTATAGAAAAAAGTTAGAAGCTAGTAGAGGTTGGTTCATGACGTTTAAGGAAAGAAGCCATCTCCGTAACATAAAAGTGCAAGGTGAACTAGCAAGTGCTGATGTAGAAGCTACAGCAAGTTAGCCAGGAGATCTAAGATAATTAATGAAGGTGTCTATTCTAAACAACAGTTTTTCAATGTAGACAAAATAGCCTTATATTGGAAGATGCTATCTAGGCCTTTCATAGCTAGAGAAAAGTCAATGCCTGGCTTCGAAACTTCAAAGGACAGGCTGACCATCTTGTTAGGGGCTAATGCAGCTGGTGACTTTAAGTTGACGCCATTGCTCATTTTCCATTCCGAAAATCTTAGGGCCTTTAAGAACTATGCTAAACCTACTCTGCCTGTGCTCTGTAAACAAAACAACAAAGCCTATCTGTTTACAACATGCTTTACTGACTATTTTAAGCCCACTGTTGAAACCTAGTGCTCAGAAAAAGATTCCTTGCAAAATATTATTGCTCATTAACAATGCACCTGGTCATCCAAGAGTTTTGATGGAGATATATGAGATTAATGTTTTTTTTTTTTCATGCTGGCTAACATAACAACCATTCTGTAGCCTATGGATCAAGGCATAATTTCAACTTTAATGTCTTATTATTTCAGAAATACATTTTGTAAGGCTATAGCTGCCACAGATTTCTGTAATGATTCCAAGCAAAGTAAACTGAAAACCTCTGGAAAGCACCATTCTAGATGCCATTAAGAATATTCATGATTCATGAGAAGAGTCAAAATATCAACACTAATAACTTTGGAAGAAGTATATTCCAACTTTCACAGATAACTTTAAGGAGTTCCAGACTTCAGTAGAGGAAGTAACTGCAAATGTGGTAAAAATAGCAAGAGAACTAGAATTAGAAGTGAAGCCTGAAGATGAGACTGAATTGCTACAATCTCATAAAACTTTAATAGATGAGGAGTTGCTTCTGACAGATGAACAAAGAAAGTAGTTTCCTGAGATGAAATCTACTCCCAGTGAATATACTGTGAAGACTGTTGAAATGACAAGAACTTAGACTATTACATAAACTTAGTTGATAAAGCAACAGCAGGGTTTAAGAGAACTGACTCCAATTTTGACAGAAATTCTAGTGTGGGTAAAATGCTATCTAATAAGATTTGCATGCTACAGAGAAAGCATTCGTGAACGAAGAGTCCAATGTGTGGACCTTATCTGGATCTTAATTCAAAAAAAAATTTTATGACATGATCAAAGAAATTTAGATCCTAACTGGGTATTTTATTATATCAAATTATTGTTAAAAATTCTAGGTGGGATAGTGGTATTGAGTTGTGATTTTTTTTTTAGATGTACATGCTAAAGTATGTATAGCTGAAATTATATGATATCCTAAAACCATTCAAGATCAGAGATGCGTGAAGGGAAATAGCAGTTACAGATAAAACAAGACTGACCATGTGTTGCTCACCCTGAAGCTGAGTAATGGGCACATGAGGGTCCATTTTACTATTCTCTCTACTTATGCAATGTTTGGAATTTTCCATTATAAAAATTTTTGTAATTATGTTTTTTTTCTAGATAACCAACTCAGAATACCCATTCTAATCGATAGAATTTTAAGAATTCCCATATTCCAAATATTAAAGAGTTCCTTTACCTTCCCACAGCATGAGCCAACCATACACAATCTCCCTACTCACTAACTTTGGAAACATCTCTATGCTTATAAACATGGAGTCGCATACCCACCAAGTTACTGCTACTAAATCCCTTCCCTGTCTACCACCAGCAGCCTCTACAAGAATAACCACAGACAGAGACATTAGCTCTAAAACAGCCTTTCTTCAGTCCCCAACAGAAGCAGACACTGAATGCACTCATCCCCCAGGTACCCATACAGGAGCTACTGAAGCCTTGCAGTCAGAATTACAACTACAGTCTATATATTTATTACCACTTCCAACTAACGTTTAGCTTCTTAAAAAAAAAGAAAGAAAAAAAAAGTCTTAATTTCTTAGCACTAATAATATCTAAATTAAATAGCTCAAACAGAAACTCAAAATAATCATAGTTTCCTTGAGTACCTACATCCAGATACTTTTACAGCTCTCATGCTCTAATGAATTCCAGTGAATTTATGAGAAATCTCTGAGATGTCTAGCTTCCCTATAACTACTTAAGGCTCAAAGAGATACAGGATGCTAAGAAGAAAAAGAAAATAGATAAGTCATAAGTTCCCCAGATATTCAGAGGGTACCTGGAAAAAATTAAAAACGGGAAACAGAATCATGGAATATTCATTTTGCCTAAGGATAGTTCCATAGTAACCAAGAGAAATACCCCTCTTATCTCAAATACCCCTCGGAAGAAAGTAACCTTTCTAATCCAGTAAAACTTAAGCAAACTATGTGACAAGTACTGGGAGGGAAAAACAACTGTCAGTGGATGATAGTTTAGATACAGGGATCAGTCAGCTGAGGAGACACATGGCCTTTCTTTCTCTCACCTTCAAATTCTGAAATAGTGAATCTGGATCATGTTTACCTCCAGCATTTTAAACAGGCTCTCTGTTAAAAATTATTTCTATTTTTAATAATACTATAGTTTAATACTGTGCAAAAGGAAAAGTTGGAATGGTTTTAGAAAATTATGGTAACAAAAATTTTTTCAAATCTGCTAATACCTGTTATTGATTGAAATATTAAATTGGTATTAGAGCCAGAAAATAACAGATGCTCACATTCTACCATTACCACTGTAGAGAAAGAATACTGACTACATCATATCTATGTAATCTCTTCCTTGCTAACAGTTATATAGAACACACTAAACATGACTAAAGCAATTATGAAAAACAGTTTTCCTAGTCAAGTGCTTGCATTCACTATCAGTTCATAAATTAGGATATCGCCAAGTTCCAGTCTATTTCAAGCTATATACTACTCAAGTAAAATTCAATGAAAACTAATTCTAAGTACTGCTATATATTCCTTCTATGCTCCCTTTTTGATAGACTACAACCTTGAGCAAGAATTCTACATAATAAATACTTTCCTCTGATCCCCAACATTGCAAAAAGAAAATTTCTGACATAAGGGAAGAACACAAAGATACAGAAGAGAGCTAAAGTGATTTAAGCTAACAGGAAACTAAAGTTTCCACATTTCCTTTCCTCTGCTAAAAGGAAGCAATTGTTCAGTTCAGCTTCAGTTCCTCTCAATACCTTCCATCAGTCACCTATACAGAAAAATTTACAAGACTGAAGAAAAGGCAAATGGCATGTCCTTGAAATCATCTTCTTCCTTCTACTTATCAATGGGTAACTTACTTTGAAGAGCTTGTGTACCTGATGTCTCTTCTGAAGAACCTACAGTAAAATAATTTTAAGTTCCTCATTTAAAAATTCCACTATATTAAACTATTTATGTATATGCCTTTGAAATCTGTTGTGACCAGATTTACTCTACATTTTGTGAACCATTAATGGCCTAGATCAGGGGTCCCTCAGCCCCAGGCCAATAGTCAGTGGCCTGTTGGGAACCCAGCCGCACAGCAGGTGAGCAGCAGGTGAGTAGTGAAGCTTCATCTGTATTTGCAGCCGCTCCCCAGCATTAGCATCACCGCCTCAGCTCCACCTCATATCATCATCAGGCATTAGATTCTTAAAGGAGTGTGAACCCTGTGGCGAACTGCGCATGTGAGGGATCTAGGCTGCGTGCTCCCTCTCAGAACCTAATGCCTGATAATTTGAGGTGGAGCTGAGGCAGTGATGCTACAGCTGGGGAGCAGCTGCGAATACAGATTAACATTAGCAGAGGTCTGACTGCACAGAGACCATAATAAATCAATTACTTACAGACACACATCAAAACCTTATTAGTGAGTGGCAAGTGACAATTAAGCTGCATCTGGTAGCAAACTTTATAGTGGCAAGTGAGTTGAGATGTACTTCAATTGTACAGCAGCATCTGGTGGCAGGCTTTAAATTAGAATCCAACACAATTTTAGTCCGCACATGGCCCACCCATTATTTTCTTTACCACTCCTATTTGTGCCTCTTTCCCGTACTGTGCACCTGTCTCAGGCCCAGGTTTGCTAAGCTCACAAGCTACCCCTAGCCAAAACAAGTAAAAAACAAACGCCACTGGAGAGCGTCTTTGAAAAGGAGGAAAGACCCAATGATGAGACAAGCAGAAGACTCTATGATTGCCAACAAAAAGAAAGCTGTGTTGAAAAGAAAATACCAAGAATCCTACTTAAATTACGGGTTCACTGCAACAGGTGATTCACATTCTCCAAGCCTGCTTTGTATAAAACCTGGCAACCGACTAGCCAACGAAGCCATGACAGCTTCATTACTGCTCCGCCACATGGAGACCAAGCACCCAGCATTAAAACACAAGCCTTTGGAGTTTTTCAAAAGAAAAAAATGTAAACACAAAGAACAGAAGCAATCGTTGAAGGCCACCACTTCATCAAATATGTCTTCACTGAGGGCACCATTCTTAGTGTCTAACTGCATTTCTAGAGCTAAGAAGCCCTTTACTATTGAAGAGTTGATCCTGCCTGTTGCTAAGGACATTTGTTGTGAACTTTTAGGAGAGGCTGCGTTCCTCTTTTGGCTAGCACCATAACTAGTCAAACTGATAAAATAGCAGAGGATATTTAGGCACAATTGTAAGGATTAAGTCACCATGGTACACAATCCAGGTTGATGAGTCTACCAATGTTGACAACAAGACAATAATGCTTATTTTTGTACAATGTATTTTTCAGGAGGATGTGCATAAAGATATGTTAATGTGCACTTTTGTTGTAAACCAACACCAAAGCTACAGAACTATTCAAGTGTTTGAAGGATTACATATCAAGGAAAACTGAATCAGTCATTTTGTGTCAGTATATGCACCAACAGAGCAGCTGGCCTGACTTGATGGCATCTTTCTCGTTTCACTACTCAGGTCAAAGAGGTAGCTTCTGAGTCTACGCACTGTGTCATCCATAGAGAAATGCTGACTAGCCAAAAAAATGTCACCTGAACTTAACATTTTGCAGGATGTGATTAAAATTATCAACTACATTAAAGTACACAACCTGAACTTCATGCAGTTCTGTGAGGAGGTGGACACAGAGCACACACGTCTTTTCATACACAGAAGTGAGATGGTTTTCTAAAGGGAAATCACTGGCCAGAGTTTCCAAGTTACAATAGCAGAGATTTCTTTTAGAAAAACAGTCACCATTGGTAGCACATTTCAGTGACACAGAATGAGTCATAAAACTTGCTTAGTTATGTGACAGTCAACCTTCTTGACCAACTCAATCTGTCACTTCAGGGGAGAACAACAACTGTGTTCAAGTCAGCAGATAAAGTGGCTACTTTCAAAGCCAAAATGAAATTACGGGGGTGATGAGTGAACACTGGGATTTTTGATGTTTCAAACATTAGCAGAGATTTTGAAAGAGACTGAGCCAGGGCCTTCTTTCTCCCTGCTGGTGCATGATCACCTATCTCAGCTTTCGAAAGAGTTTGAGCATTACTTCCCAACCTCAAAAGACACCCCCCTCAAACTTGGAATGGACCTGAGATCCATTTGTGAATAAGCCAGGTGAACTGACTTTGTCCATGCTAGAAGAGGATCAACTGCTTGAGATCACAAATGACAGTGGCCTTAAAAGACAACTTCAAATCTTCGTAAATTCTGGATTAAAGTCAAGGCAGAATTTCCTGCAATTGCCACAAAAGCACTGAAAAGCCTGCTTCCATTTCCAACATCCTATCTTTGTGAAGCAGGGTTTTCTGCAGTGATGGCAACCAAAACAAGATTATGGAATAGACTGGACATAAGAGACACACTGTTTCCCCCTAGATGGGACCATGTAGTTACAGGAAAACAAGCTCAGGGCTCCCAATGATTCTGCATTATGGTGAGTTTATAATTATTTCATTATACATTACAATGTAATGATAGAAGTACAGTGCACAATAAATGTAATATGCTTGAATCATCCTGAAACCATGCCCACCACCACCCCCGGAATCTGTGGAAAAATTGTCTACCACAGAACTGGTCCTTGGTGCCAAAATGGTTGGGAACCATTGGCCTAGATAACTAGGTATTATGCACTAAAAAAATCTTGGAGTAAGTGTATTAATATAAGAAAGCTGCATAAGCCACTATCTTGACATTCTCAAATTAAGAGAGGGAGAGTGGTAATCTCTGATGAAACAGGAGAGACTTTCAGACCGAAAGCAGAAAAACACCCCCACAATTTTCTTCACAATTCCTATATATCACAGGGACAGAATTACATGGTAAATTGCCACTCACCTTGTGCTACTGTTGACATGACCACAGATGGTGTGGAAGATACCACAGCTGTTACTGCAACTGTATTAGGAATAGGTGATGGTGTAGAACTGCTGCTGCCACTGCTGCTACTGCTGACCAGAGAGGACTGTGAAGCAGTTATAACCACTGGTGGCTTCTGTGTTGTGGAAGCAATTACTGATGTTGGTACAAGCTTAGTGACTGCTGCATAGTTATGGGATTTGGAGAGAATGTTGGGCACGAAGGTTGAACTTGGTGATGTGGTCACTATAATAACCTGAGAAAGGAAAAATAAGTTATTTTCATATACCTACTATACTACTAATATATATACTTGCAGTTAGTTATATACAATTCAAAAACAGCTTATGAAACATGAAGAAACAATTCAACAAAGAGAAATATAAAATTAAAAATAAAAGAAAAAATTTTTATCAACCAAGTTTTTAAAAAGATAACATTCAATGCTGTGCAAGATATAGCAAAGTAAACATTTCAATATAGTGCTTACGGAATAATAAATTGGCACAATCTTTCTTGAAAGTAATTTAGATAGTCATTCATTTATAAATATTTGTTGAGCATCTACTATGTGCCAGGCATGGTTCTAGATGCTGGGGTTAGGGGAATAAACAAAACAGACAGTTTGTACTTTCATGGAACTATATTCTAGTACGGGAAGAGAAACAATAAACAAATGAAAAAGTAAATATATGTCACGTTGGATGAGACAATAAAGCAGGGTAGGAAATAAAGGATAATGGGAGTAGCTTTATGATTTTTTTTATAAAGTATTCAATGAAGATCTCTCTGATAAGGTGACATATGAGCAGAAACTATAAGTAAGCAACCAAGGGGTATGAACCATGTTGCTACCCAGAGGAAGAGCATCCAATGGCATAGAGAGCAGTAAATACAAGGGCCCTGAGGCAGAAGAAAGCTTGGGATGTTCAAGAAACCTCAAGGACATAATGAAGAACTGAATGTATAAAGTAGAGAGTAGTAGGAGACAGACTCAGAGAAGTAATGTAGGACTAGATGATGTAAAATCATGTTGACAGTATATACCCTTGATATGATATGATAAAGATGGCACTTTACCTTCTTGGTCTTCCTTCTGAAAATCCACAACCCTAGTCTAACCATGAGAAAAATATTAGACAAATTCCAATAGTGGAGCATCCTACAAAATACTTGACCAGTACTCCTCAAAACTGTCAATGTCAACAAAAACAAGGGAAGTCTGAGAAACTTTCATAGCCAAGAGGAGCCTAAGAAGACATGACAAGTATATGTAATGTGGTATCCTAAAAGAGAAAATGACAGTAAGTTAACAACTAAAAAAATCTGAATAAGCCATGGACTTGTTTAATATCAATGCATCAATACTGGTTCATTAATTATAACAAATGTACCACACTAATATAAAATATTAAGAACAATGGAAACTTAATGCAAGGTATATGAGATGAGAACTCTCTACTATCTTCTCAAGTTTTCTCTAAAACTGTTCCGAAAACATTTTTTAAAAAACATTACTCTATCTGCTAGGTTAAAAAGTACAGTAGGACAGAGACAGTAGAACAGAGAGACAAATTAGGAGGCTCCCACAATAAAGTAGAGATGATGGTGATCAAAGTGTTCGTAGTAGAAGTGGTAAAAAGTGAACAGATTCTGCATATATTTAAAGATAAAACCAATAAGATTTGCTGATAGGTTGATACAAAGAATAGAGGGGGGAAATGGTAAGAAAGAAATTTCAAGTTTAGAAAACTGTAAATGACATAGGGACAAAGCATTTCAAACAAAGAGAACAGGATAGAGCAAAGGTCTTAAGGTGAGAATTAGCTTGATGTACTTAAAAACAAAAAGCAAGACAGTATAGCAAAAGCATATAGGACAAAGAGAAGTTGGAAAAATAAGCAGAGGCCAGATCAAATTTGCATGCCAGAGTAAAGAATTTAGATTTTATACTAAGTCTAATGGGAAGCCATGGGATGACTTTAAGTAGGGTAACAAAATTTGATTTTATTTCAAAAGATCATTCTAGCTGCTATGTGTGGTAAGACGCAAGAGAAGTCATGAAACTAGTAATGAAGCTATTGTAGTAGACTAGGTGATGATAGAGGCTGCCTGGACTGGGGTGTCAGTACTGGAAATAAACAGAAGTGATCAGATTCAGATTATTTTGCGAGGTAGAATCAATAGCACCTGATGTATGGAAACGGCAGGGTTATGGAAAAGAATGAAGATTAGCTCCTAGAGCTAATATGCATTGGCTTATTTAAACCTCCCAACAATCCTCTGATGCAGATACTATTATTATCCCTATTTTACAGTTGAGAACACAAAAATTCATTTACAAATCTATAGTATCAGTTTTATTCTTGGTGAGTATAATGGTGGTATAGTGATGCCCAAAACAGAGCAGTGTCAGTCTATAGCCATGCCACCCTGAATGTGCCCAGTCTTATCTTATCTTGGAAGCTAAGCAGGGTCAGGCCTGGTTAGTACTTGGATGGGAAACCACCTAAGAAAACCAGATGCTGTAAGTGTTTAAAAAAAAAAAAAACAGGGCCATGTCTTTTTTCCTCTTTCACCAAAATTACTTGTATCTAGGATAGAAAATTGTTTTGAAAACACCAAAGAATTTAAGGAAGAAATTTTTTTTCACTTTTATATCAATCCTAAGGAAGGCCTGAAGTTAAATCAAAGTTTACTGAGTATGTCTTTATTCAGTACTTATAACACGAAGAAACTTTGACTATATTACTAATATATTTTCAGTGTTACAAAGAATTATAAGACATAAGTACATGTCTGTTACTTTAAGGGGTTTGTCATTTATTTAAAGAGTCAAGAGAAATATACAAGTCTTGACCAACAAACACCTATCTAGAGTTGACTAGCATACTTCTGTATAGACCTGATCAGCAAATACCTGTATAGCATTATTACAAAACTGCCATGAGTCATCACATAAACTGAGAAAAATATGTAAAAAAATCCCAGAAGCTTAAGAGTCCAAAGAACCTAAGCTTAATCCTGCCTCTGCCATGACAAATGGCAGACCCTGGACACGCTCATATCTCTGGGCTACAACTTTCAGCCATAAAATAGGGAGAATAATACCTACTTTGCAAATCATTACAAGGATTAAATGAGATAATGATGTGAAGCATCTAACAGTGCTAGGCACATAGGAGGTGGTCAATATTTGGTAGTCAACAAATGAGTAGTTTATTATTACTACTTAATAAATGGTAAAAGGATAGCAGTAAAGGTGTTATAGTACAATCTGGAAATATATTTTATGTACTCTATTTTTATTTCATTAAAAAAATTAAAATACCTTTTTCCAAAATTCTGTTATTACCTCTGAGAATCTAAAGAACTCATAGCTACTACCATAAGCCAAATCAATTATAGTAGTAATGGCAATTAGGTTTCACATTTGCCAGTTACAAACTAAAAGTAGTAGCTTTCCTGGAGCACAGTGTTTGTAAGGACTCTGAGGCACAGATGAGTATTCGCTAAGGCTTGGCAAGAAAGCACGACACAGTTAATTAGCAATGTCTGTCATGGGCAAGGGAAAGGGAAGCATTCACACTTGTGTCAAAAATTCACAATTTCAGAACTAGAGTAGGCACATAGGCATCTAACAATAAGATAACAAAACTTCAGCAAAATAAATCTAAAGCCTTTAAGAGCATGTTTTAGGTTATAGGAACAAATGATAAAACATTTTGAGATTTCAGTCTGTAAATTGATTCCTAATCTGAAAAGAAGTTATGCAATTTAGAGAGCCACCTTGAAGAAAATTTGCTTGCACTGTAAAGCTACTTATTATACAAGGGGAAATAAAGAGATTTTAAAACCAAGTGAATCGAACAGTGTTTATTCAGGCCATAATTCAAATTACTGACCTTCTAGCACTCACAAAAACTCCTTAAGAGTGCTGGGACTTGCACCCTAAGGATAAAATGAAAAATATCAATCAAGCGCATGAAAGCATAAAGCTATATTCTGTTGGTTTATATAAGTGCTATACCAATGTTATACTTAAAATGAAGGCGCTACATTAACACAGGTGGAAATTTGTCTACCTTGAAAATATATGACCTATTCGAATTTCAATCAAGTCCACAAATTTATAATTATAATGTAAAAGTCACTTTACCTAAAATAATTCCTAAGTTGACTTACATATAGGATTTGTGAGAAATCTAAGGTGAATGCAACAATGTCAACAGCCTAACAAGGCTTTCAAAAAAATCCAACCACCCAGCAAAAGGAAAACAAAAAGTAAACAAAAATTTCAAAGAATATTAGCCCACACTCCACTTGTCCAAGAAATAACAAAACTAATGGCATTGAGTATACATGAAGTAAAAGAGCACAGTTTTGCATCCGAAATATAACGGATACTCAATAAATATTTGTGAAATGAATATCGCTTTTAATAGAATTTGTTTTAATGTTTATTTCCTATACACAGCAGGACAAATCTAAGGTTCAAAGCCTGAAATTTCATGGTCTAGCTCATATATGACTTTGAAGATATGCCTTCTTATAATCATCACAAGGGTTTAACAACCTCAACTATCCTTTCTCAATCAACAATTTAGAAGGAAAAAACAAAAATAATGATATGGCAAAGTCAATAAATTTTTTAAAAAGTTCGCCAATTTCACTTACAGGTGAACCCCCATCAATTCCAAGTATTTTTATGTAAGTCTACCAAAGAAGATTGGAAAGTTAATAATGTTAGGTGACATTTACTGAGAACTCATCATATGGACTAAGCACTTTCCATGAATCTTCTCATTTAATTATCCTGATAACTCCAGGAAGTAAGTACTATCATTAACTTTGTTTTATAAGGAAACTGAGGCTCAGGAAAGGTGGTAGAGCCAGCACTAGAATACATCTAGTCATTTGATTCATTCAGTCAGTCAGTCAGTCAACAATTATTAATGAGTACCTACTACATGCCAGACACTGCTCTAAGCACTAGAGAATACAGTGATGAATAAGACAAAGTTTCTACCCTTGAGAACTTTATACTCTATGGGAGATATGGAACATAAATAAATGTGTAATATAATGTCAACTAGTTATAACAAATAAAACAGAGTAAGGGAATAAAGCCATGAATGAAAGGTAGGTGCTCTTTTAACTAACTATAAGTTTGTTAACACTATTTCTCAAATACCAAATTAACAGAGTAGATGAGAAGAAGGGGAAGAGAGAAGAATTATTAATAAAATAAGATCCAGCAAAAAAAAGGCCATAAAAACATGTTGACTTAAAAACTCATGGAGTATTGCAGGTTGATGCCACCTAATATAGATAGGGCTAGCACAGAACGCAATAACTATATTACAGTATTATATGAAAAGTAATTATGACAAAGATTATCTTGGAGTCATCAAATACAAATACAAAACATGTTCTGTGTAACACTTAAGAAGTCATTAAAAATAGTCAATTTCTATATATCAAGGGGTAAGCTTCAGTTAACTGATGAATTCACTTATATGGAACATCTCATTTACAACAGTGCAAATAAATAAAACACTGCTTTCCATAAAATACCTGTAAGGGGAGGTAACATTTTTTGAATACATATGTTATGTTACACTTTAAAATATCCAATCTTGTTTAATCCTCACAATAACCTTATAAGATTAGCATTATTCTCAACTCACAGATGGGTAAACAGATTTAGAAGGACTCATTTATCTTAGGTTAGGCTGGAAAGTGCTGAGGTTCCAACCTAGGCCTCTTTAACTACAAAAAATTTGCTTGATTTTTACACTACACCATAACACCTCATCCTAAGACTGAAAATAGAATTATATTCCACAGATCAGCTCGTTAGCACTTCTAGTTTATTAAGAAAATGATAATTTTATATATATTATGTAATGACATCTTTCCAGGAATCTCAAGGAGGGTCTTTAAATGAAAGTTATCGTGGCTCTGAAGGTTCAAAGGTAGAGAAGAGGTAAGATTTACCTCCATTCCTTCCCCCAAGTCTCTCTAAAATAGTATGTAGGGATTTTTTTTAAAAGAAGAGACACACAAACCTGTAAGGTCAAAATGGAAAGGAGACAATAGCTATAAAGATCTGGAAACCGGAAAACAAACAAGTAATAACTGATCAGGCATACCCAAGAAAGTGAAAACCTAAGACAGCAAACAGAAGAACAAAAAAACAAGACAACTCGCATCAGAGAACCCCAGAAAGACTCAGGAATTGAGAAGACCAGATACTTTTGAAGTGGAGGTAAAAGTGGAACTAGACAGAAGAAAATTAGTTGAAATTCTGTTTAAGCAGCATTTAGATCCTGTTATCCTCCCCATCCTAAAGGAAGACTAACTCCAAGGGAATTTAATGACAACAGGCTGAGTGGGGTGGGTGCTATGCTAAAAAGAGAGGTAAAGTCTATATACTGAATGGTGAAATTATCCAGCTCTCTCCCTCCATTTACTCTCAAAATACTAGCAGAGAGGCTTACTACTATAGGTAGGAGACTGGAAAATTCTTCTCTGATAAATCTGACCGTCCATGAAAAAGCCCTAATGAGAGAGACAACTTGGTAGAGGTAAAGGAGTAGTGGGTGTTTTTCAACAAAACAGCCCACCTAGGTGAACCTACAATGGAAGTCACCAGTCAACGTGTCACACATTTACACACAGCGGTCTCTGTCAGCTTTTTAGTGCCCACTTTCACATACAAACAGACAGCCAGAATTTAAGAAAATTCTGAAATGAGAGAGAGATCATAACAAATAGATAAAAGAAACTTATTGGTAAAAGAGAAAACATGAAAGAAGCATCAAAAAAATTATCCTGAATTATGATGAGAATACAGTGATTTTATAAAAGAGCAGGATGCTATTTTTTTTAAATGAATTTACAGAGAAAAAAGTTACTAGAAATTTAAAGTATGAAAGCAAAAATGAAAATTTCCATAGAGGTAGTGAAAGATGAAGTTAAAGGATAAATAAAATAATACTTATAAAGTATTTGATTATGTGCTAGGCTCTATTCTATTATCTAATTTATTTATACCCCACAACCCTATAGATATATTGTTTTTCCCTATTTTATAAATGAGAAAACTTAGATCTAGAGTCCAGTTTTCCCACAGTCACATAACTATTTAGTAGCAAAAACTGGGATTTGAAAACAGAAAGTCTAATGTCAAAATGCAGGCTTTTAACCATCATACTACAGTAGAAAGAAAAAGCAGACAGAAAATGGGAGTGAGAAGGATAAGAAAATTAAAGAATCAATTCAGGCAGTTCAACATCTTGAATAACAGGTGATCCAAAAAGAGACAGAAAAATCAAAGAAATAATTCAAGAAATTTCCCAGAATTGAAAGACATAAGTGCCTAGAATTAAAGAGGCCATTGAGTATACAATCCAAGGGTTAAAATAAGGACCCATACCAAGGAAAATTACCTTGAAATTTTAAACTCTGAAAGTTAATGAGTTTTCAAAAAGAAAAAATGCATCTAAAATTAGGCATTGGGCTTCTCAAAAGCAATACTGAAAGCCAACAGCCAATGGAGCAGTATCTTCATAATTCTCAGGGAAAATGACCTCTGTCCTCGAATACTTCCCCTAGCTAAAACCATCAAGAAAAAGGGAGAGCAGAATAGAGTTTTCAGTCCACCATGCAAGGTCTCAAAAATTACCTTTCGTCCACCTATACACTGAGAACCTACTAGAGGACATGCTCCAGCAAATGAGTAAATAAACCAAGAAAGAGGAAGATGAGAATGTGATGAAGGAAGAGCCCAGAAATCCAACAAGCCTAGGATGCCATCAGCATCCAGATTACTGTGGGATGTTAGAGGGTTCTAACATGAAATTGACAGCATACTGATGATTTGAACATACTGAGAGAAGAGTTTAGGAATAAATTGATGATAGCATACAAAGAATAAAAAAAGAAGACAACTATTCACTTAATCACTTCCCTCTTCTAGGAAACACCTAACTCTGACAACCTGTTACTCTGGCAAAGTAACTGAGTTCCTGAAGATAAAGTTATCATATTTCCAATTACAGGTTTAAAAAATCTTTTACATTTTAATTTTTTCCGAAATGGCATCACAATAATAAAATAGAATGAAAGTCTTAGAAGTAAGGGATCTGCCAGCTGTGGCATATTAGGCAAGTCATTTGGCATCTCAGAGCCTCATCTACAAAAGGTGAAATAATAACACCTATCCCAAAGCTTTATGTGCAGAATTAAAGTAAGAGATGTAAACATTCCCAGCATAATGCCAAGCACATAGTAAGCTCTCAGTGTATGTTTGTTAAATCTGAGTCATACTGACTGAAAGAGATGGAAATAGCAATTGTCGAGCAGAGACTTCCTCTACCACATACCTTCTGTGTTGTTGTGTTTGTCGTCTGTGTTGATGGTTTAGTGAAGGTTATTTTCACAGGAGACATGTGGGGTGGTAAGGAGTTGGCAATGCTCTGCATGATATTGCTCATCTTGGGACTGCCACTCACAGGCACAGTGATCGTCTTTGAGACTGGAACAACAGCCTTTGGAACTTCCTTTAGGACAACAGGTGAGGAGCTGGAAGAGTTTGTTCGTCGTCGTTTCCTGGGTTTTTCATCTTCATCTGAACAGCTAACACCTGAAAGGCGATGACAATATTGCTATATTTATATCAACCTAATACTGCACTTTATACTTTAAAATCTTTGTGTCATCAAGTCATCCTTGACCTCTCCCTTTGCCTTATGTTCAATTAGACAGTAAGTCCTACCAAACCTCCCTCAGAGAAGCTGTCTCTTAATGCCTTTCCTCCTTTATTTAACCCTATGGTCGTGTTAGGCCTTCTTATCTCCTGCCTATATTTTAACAATAACCTCCTACAAAGTGTTCATGCTTTTAATCTCTCTACTTCTTTTCCACTCTCCGTCCTAGTACAGTTATAAAATCTCACATAAATTCATGTCAATGCCCTGCTTCAAATTCTTTAGCAGTTTTTATCTCCCTACAAGATGAGGCACAAAATCATTACTATATCATTCAAAGTCCCACATCTTTCCAAGAACACAATACCCTGTTCCACCCAGGTACACTGAACTGCGTGCTATTACCGAAAGCCAGTTTACTAAATTCTATCCACCCGAAGTGTCTATATACTATTTTTCTTTGCAGAATACCACCTACCATCAATGATCTCTTCATCATTCCGCAAGCTATCTCTTCAGTGAATCCATGTCTCCTCTGAGTTTATAAAGCACTTTGTACATTCTCTTCTATATCACTTACCCCATGGCAATGCAACTGTCAGTCTGCATATGTCTTATTATTAAGAGGCTCCCAGAGGGCAATGACTAAGTCTTATTGGTTCATTTCCCTGGTATAGTACCTTGCACATATAAAGTTAGCTGAATGAATGACTATATCCCAAACTAATGTTGCCTCTGTGACTTCTGAGAATAAAGCAATACATTCCTGTTTCTTTGGACTAAATATTAAATATGTAAAATGATTTCTTCATGTTTGAGATTCACTTTCAAGGTTTTAAAAAAGTATTAAAAAATAGATCTCTACAGTTATTTTAAAAGACCACCTTGGCTAAAGACATAGACATCAGATATAAAGTTAATTAATAGTCCCAAATCCTTAGTTTTTTTCTTTATGCACTAAAGCCTCACTGTTTTTGTAAGCTTTAAAAAAAAAATCAAGTGAAAAACAAAATCTTTGCAACATACATAGAAAAATATCTTCAGAGTAGACAAAAAAATATATATATACAGCATGACTCATGGAACTGATAATAAAATATAACTCCTTACATGTTTAATTTTTAGATTCTAAACAAGGTTGACAAAAACTTAAAATCATTCCTGTCTAAAACAGCAAAGTCCACCTCTAAAAGTTACAAAGAAATCAAGTTTACAATTATATTGAGAAAAAATGAAAATCATGTTAAAGATCTCCAGTTGATATCAAAAGCAGAAAAATACTGACATAACTGACATTAATAACAAAAAATGAACTGGATTTTGAAATGCTTTACAGAACAGAATCAAGGGGTTAAAAACTGCAAGTAAACTTCAAAAAATTACAGTGAACTAGAACTATAAAAGATAGGCACTCTAGAATGCATTACTGAATCTAACCGATATTATATGAATTTTTTTAAAAACACTATAAAGATTACAATTATAGGAGTAAACACTGAATAATTCACATAAGCACATTCCTTCAGTTTCTACTCACAATTTTATTCCATGACAAAACACATAAATACTTGAAGGACAGCACTGTTCAAGGCAGATTCCCCAGAGAACGAAAAAGAATTTCTCAATTGCCCGGAACTGATTAAAAAGTGATACATCCTAGTCACATGTAAAGAAAGGAATTCTTTAGAACCTTCAAAAACTAATCACTGCTACTAGCCCAGTGGGCCAATGATTTAATCCAGGAAGGCAGATCTAATCAGAGCCTATGCTACAGCATTTAGCCAAGATGGCCCTAATAACACTGAGAATATCACTTACTTTTGACATAAACAGTACTTCCACTTGGCAAGACAACTACATTGGAGGCAGGACTGGCAGGTCTTGGAGACTTAACCGTTGCTATGCTGCCACTTGGAACAGGGGTAGAGGTTGGGGTTGACGTGGTACTTGTGTAGGAATAGCAAACCACTACTGAAGGAACGATAAAAAAGTTTGCTGTTAACTTTCACCAAAACTGTCCATGCATACAGAAAAATTATTTTTTACTGCAGGCCAATTTTAACATTTTCATGTGATCATAGAGGCCAGTACTAGGTATTATGTCTACAAGTTAAAAGGTATTAATAATCATTTCTGAAAACGATCACTTAACTGGGTTTTCCCTAAGTATTTAACAGCTGTCTACAGGTGACACTGCCAATAGAGAAGGGCACAGTTACAAAGAAATCAAGTTTGAAACTATACTAAGAAAAATGAAAATTATTTTCACCCATGGAAGAAGTTGAACAGTACTTATACTCCCTTTTAATAGTAATAGCAGCACCAATGATGGAGTGATAGACAATTTTTCCCTAACCATAGCAATTTCCAACTTGGCTACTAGGGGGGAACCAAGGCAAGGTTCCTTTCTTATAAACCAACTCACTAGTCACTTGCCATCCAAGCAGTACAATAATAACTAAAGTAATTACGAAATCATATTTTCATTTCTTAAGTAACAACAACAAGCAAGAATAGCTTATAGGCACCATTTACTGAGTACCATGCACTATGCCAAATTCTTTCCATATATTATCACTAATTATCAAAATACCACACCTTCATTCTAAAGATGAGGAATCTGAAGTTCATAGAAGCTAAAAAACTTGCTGGAGGTCACAAAGCTAGGATGTGGCAAAGTAGAATACAAACATAGATCTGACTATTGAAAATCCTATATTCTTTACACTTTACCAGAGAGTTGGCGGCTAGAAGAAGTAAAGTGAAAAGAAAAAGAGAGATACCATTCCTATAATAAAACAGAAACTCAATGGAGGTCAAGTCTGCACAATAACTGTCTCTTAAGCCTAAAAGAGCCTGGCATGCATAAAAAGAATGTCTTACTCTGTTCCACAGCCCACTGCTAGTCAAGAAAAGACAATTGCCCAAAGTAATTTGACAACTACATTATTTTCAGGGTCTCATTTTTATACAATACCAAAGTAAGCTGCTAAACTCAATCCAAATATGTGCTCCTGAATTTAATATTACTCTTGGTGACCTCAGGAGCATTCAAAGATTGTTAAAGCATGTGCCAATTACTAGAAAAAATAACAGAAAGCCTTCTCCATCTGCCAGGTAAGCCCTATTGGATTCGGCACACTGACTGGAAAAGAGAGCAACATATACCATTGATTCCAGAAGACAAAAACAGAGCTTTATATTCCAAAGAATAAGTGCAGCATCTTCCCCTAGAAGCTTAATGACATCTAAGGCCTTTTATTCACTCCAAATGAAATATACTGATACCAAAAATTCATTCCAAGAAAGCTTTTGCAATTTTGTGATTGATATAATTTGTACGTTGAACAAAAGGGAGATTTAATTTTGGCTGAGACTGAAAACTCTGTAGTTTCTAGTTTCAAAATAAGAATTGCTTCCTATGTTTTGCAACCTTAAAACACTGGGATAAAAACAGATGAAAAATAAGACAACTTTTCTTGAAGAATCTGAGATAAGTCATTTCTATACACATAAATATTTTTCTACTCACCTTCCTTGCTTCCTGTTTCTGCAGGCACTGGAAGAGATGCATTGTGCTGGATAGCTGCATTGGCAACAGCATTAGCTGTTACAGTGAAGGCGGTTTGGGGAACCAGCCGAGGCATCAGTGGTACCAATCGACGACCTTCAATGGACCATTCTGAAGAACTATTAGGTCCAGACATACTGAACAAAAAAGAAAACTCTGCTACAAGCGTTCTCAATCACTAAAAATGAATCAAATGTTTTCTCAAACAAATATAACTTTTTAAATTATAAAAAGTACCCTGAATGAACAGGAGAGGGTTTATTTTAAGCAAGCAAGATCACAATTATGAATAATAATCAGAATTCAAGGAATGTTACATATACTTAGGTTCTTACATATTTTACATATTCTATAATCTGAATCCTATAATGAAAATAATTAAAAATATGAAAAATTTTCCTTTGCCTTCTAAATAAATACCAACATTATTTTTATTAGTTTAAATCCAGGAGTGCTAATGAAAGCCAGTATTTCTATTAACTTTTAGAACTTAATTTTGTAATTAAAATAAAAAGGTAAAAAGGTACTCATAATTTTAAAAATCAGATTTTCCTTACTAATTAAGGATGGAATTCAATGAACCTTTGCAAAATTACCTAACTGCCTGCATGGCCAGAGGTTCTAAGGCTTTCAAACAAGGGAAACTGAGGCAGTAAACGAGGGAGACTCAAGGGATAGAAGAAGGCTGCATGTATCACTGAATATTTCACTGGCGATGTGTTAATTATCCTTCCTGTTAAAAAAACAGACTAGATCTGAGGACACTGGAAGAAACTTGCCACTACTTTTAAGTTTATTTATTTATATCACTTTTCATTCCAAGTATTTGAGGCTATTGAACTCTAACCCTAAGCAGATACTAGTCTGTTTCTCTACTCAACTTCTTGAGTAAATTCTATCCCAGGAATCCAAACAGAAGTTGAAATATGAAAAGATAGCTGTGTCACTTCTCTTGGCTTGGCTCCACAAAAAGTAATTGTGTTACTTCTTCTAACTAATGGTTAGAGTTGAGGTTTAAAATTCACTCAGAATCAATCAGTCCTTCACTAAATCAGAAATATTTCTGTACTTTTTTCAAAACCAAAGATTCTACAACCCAACCTAGAGTTTAAGACTGCATGTCCACTGAATCCTCATTTTTAAAGTATACAAAAGACCTTGTTAGTGGATAGCAGGATGATGATGATGATGATGATGATGATGATGGTAATGATGACGTTAACATCAATTAAGCACTTACTATATGTCAGGCATTGTTCTAAACATTTTATATGTGTTAACTCATGTAATTCTCATAACAATCCTATGAACTTGGTAATATTATCTTCTTCATTTTATGGATGGTAAAATTGAGTCACTGAGAGTTTAAATAACTTGCTTAAAGTGACACAGCTACTAAATGTCTCCTTCGACAAGCATACATCATATCATGTTACTGAAATTATTCACCACATTGTAAGTAGAGAGTATAAAATTTTTCAAATGTGTTTTATGTCTAACTTTTGTCTTTGATTTATACTAATTGGGCACTACTGTCTAACTACTACCAGCTTTCAATTAATAGAACAAATAAACTACACTTTGAGAAGGATTTACATTCAGTTCTGAAAGAAAACTTCTAGGAGCTGATGAATCCAATTGGGTTCCTATGGGAAATCTGCAAATTCCCTCATGGTTTAACACAGTCCTACTTAACACAAGAAAAAGAAGAGTTCCTAAGACCCCAATAACCCTCACCAATTTGTTATCACATAATCTCCAAGCTGATGCTAGTTCTGAAACAGAGGATGATATAAACAAGAAAGAAAACGGCTACAGCTAATTGTCAAGGGAAAAAATTCTAAAAGCTATTCAGCATTTTCTTGGCTTACTCCTATTCTGCTATCATTTTATTAGTATGTCACTAATAAATTTGCTTGGTGACACTTTACCACACAAATAAAATGATTTCTACACTTACCTGGTGCATTGTTTAAATGGTGGCAGAAATTATGGAAGATTAATAATTTGAAATACAAGAATATATGCTATTGAAAAAGATAGAATTTGCAGTGCAAAGGACACAACTGCACTTTTAGAAAGATCTATAAATCTTCCAAATTTCTACTCATGCAAACATGCTCAAACTTTTTATAAGTGAGTGAAAAATTAGACGTGTTAGAATTAAATCAAAAATTCCTATCTGCTTAGTAATGAGGGTGTAAATATGCATTAGTTGCCCAAGTCATCTAAACTAAATGTTAAAGATTTCTGTAAATACCTTACTCCAGGGCTTCCCTGGCAAATCTAAGTTATACCCAGATGCCAAGAAAGGTGGAAACCTAGTTCCAACCCCATTTCTGAGAAATCTAACATGATACTAATCAAACTACCTTGGTCCTCACATCCTTTGGCATGCAGGGCACCGCCACAAAATCCTCATCCTCACATAGAAATTCACACAGTAATCTATGAATGCTTGGTTAATGAAGTGGTTAAGAGACCAGTAACTTCAGAGAGGCTCTTTCCTCTAGAGGAAATGCTAGCAAGAGTGGCCCAATTAAAAACTATGAAATTCCTTGACATTCCAGGCTTTAATACTATAACATTCTGACATGTTTCAAAACTGAATTGGAGTATCAAACTTAATCATTGGTCTGGTGCCAAATAATAAACCCATGTTATGCTTTGATACACAAGCAAGGTTTTTCTCTGATCCCAGACATCTCACTCCTTTTGTTTCTACCTCCTTTGTGCTCAATCTTCTGGGCTTTCTCTTCACCTTTCAACCACATTCCTTCTGCCTAAGCTGCTGTTTTGAGCGGGGAAGGGAAAAGAGAGGAGAAAGGTAATGCAGTCAGTTTAGACACATTCCTCCTTGGCTGGAGTTGCTTTTTTCAGGCTCAGAATATGAAGCCCTTCTATACATATTCTTTGAAACTAGGTTCTGTTGCTACCTCTTATGGAAAGAGGTCGCAGAGGAGATGGAGAGAATGAGGGATCTATGGCTTCCTCACCATTCCTACTCATTGACCCTGGGGCTCAACAAGTAAATGCAACATCTGGTTAAACTAAAACCACAATATAAAATATTAAAACAAGAGTATGGAAAAACCTAAAAAGCTTAAAATTATACACTAAAGTAAATTCTTTTCAAGAAATTAAATTCATATATTAAAGAAATCAGAAAGGAGAGATAAAAAAGAAATCACAGGCAGATAAAAGCCAACTCTCAATTATCCATGCTAATAGATAGAGGAGGGAAAGGGAGAGGTCAAACAGATTAAAGAAACCCACATATTATCTAAAAACACTTTGGCAAATATTTGAAAATTCTTCCACCAAACCTTTTCCAGGACAACTAACAAGTAGTAAAATGACTAAGTAAAATTTTCACCTCCTCTCCCTTCCCACCCTCTGACTCCAGGTACTCCCAGGCAGCAAAATGGCTAAAGGATGGGCAGTATTGGGGGTGGGGAGGGAGGGGGTGGTAGATGGGGAAGAGAAGGAAAAGCAAGGGGCACGGTTAATTTGTAAAAGGGATATGTGCCCCTGAATAATTGAGAGCTTCAATTTTAAAATAAATACAAGAAAAAGCCTGAAATAATAATAACCTATTTGCATACCTGTAACTTGGTCTTTCACCCAAATATAAGGATAAATTCATTCTTTAAAGGGGAGAAAAGGAAAAGGAGACTAAATAAATGTTATCCTTTAAGTATGAAACTGATGCATCAACTTACAACTAATTGTCCCACAATATTGTTCCAATGCCTTTAAGGTACTAATTTTGTATCTAAGTGCCTCTGAATGCAAGCTATTGTTTACTACTATATTACCTAGCACGTAAGTCTCCTATTACCAGTTCTCAAATTAGAATGTAGGCTCAGTTATTTTTAGAGCATTCAAATTCAAATGTTTACAACAAATTAAAGGAACACGTTAGTATTTGCAGGTTTCAACCATGTTGGCCTAACAACTAAATACTTAGTGTTTCAAATGAAAATTTCCAAATTTCTACAAAGCATACATATCTACCACTGAAAATCTCAAAATTCAAATAGTGAAACTTTCAAATTATACATTTACAAAGGTAGCACCCCATTTTATAGGTTAAGTAAAATGAGGAACGGTGAAGCACAAATGAAAGCTAATGGATCTTTGGGGTTAATACAAATACTGCCAATTTAAATGCACTATTTATCATATTATGAAAAAGCACTGAATTTTTTCCTTTAGTTTTATTTCATATTAAAACATAAAAATAAAACCAATGAATTATACTATATCCTATTTTATGAACTGTTCCTATCATCTTCCATTAACATTTAAAGGATAATTTGTTCCTTTCTATTCTTTAGGAGGCACTCTCTCCATACATACTGTTAATGCTTTATCCCTGCCCTTAGCCCTCTGCCCCCCTCTACTCCATCTGTCAAATAGTTATAATAATCTGAAAATAATTTGATAAGAATCCTTTATTTTATTTTGTTGGCTTTTAAAAATAAATTAAGATATTCTGTATTCATATTTCTTAAAGCAGAACACGTAATTTATCTTTTGCTGTGAATCTCAAAACATGAAATATTAGCTATCAAAAAATGTATAATGCCTATTTATAAAGAAATATACACGTCAAATACCATTACAAAGAACCTCTAAGGGGCTGTCAAATTTGGAGTGCACACTACTTTGGTATCGAACTTTGCTTCAAGTAAGTGAATCATCTCATCTGCTAAATTGTGGTGGCCTTTAGTTACATAGAGATTACATTGTAATGGGATTTGACCTGAGTACTTAGCACTTGCCTAACCAAATCAAAAACATAACCAATTAAATAAACAATACCAATATGGTCAGGATCCCTGAGTACAGAGATATTACTATTAAGATAAAAGACTCAGGAATCTGCTACACAATAGGAAGACTTTCAAAACTATGTTATACTACGTCATAAAAATCAGGGGTGGTATGACTAATGGCTTACTTATGTGCAATTGTTGTTAACCGTTCATCGTTTACTGCTCTCCGAACTTCAGCACGGTGGCGTTCTGTTGAGATGCTATGAAAAAAAATAGCCATTATAGAACTCTGCCAAGCAGGCAGCTCTTTTCTATACTTTTATTAATGTTTAAGTCAACATTTTGCTTGGGGAGAGGGGACAAGACTGATTTGTGAAAAGATACAGATGGAGCCTTACATATATCTTCAATGCTTTATTTAAAGTCATAGAAAAGGATTCATACTGATCCCACACAACTGCAGAGAGAATTAGTAGCAAATTAGATATCATAGGAAGACAAATTCATTTTGATATCAAGTCATTACCTTCAAAACTCAGAAATGTCAGACATTTCACGATAAGCAGAGGTTCCTGTTATCTAAATATGCAAACAGCCACTGAATGATCCCTAATCATGGTCACTGAGAAAAGAATTTTGGCACTGAGAAAAAAAGTCTTCTCTAGTCCTTTTTAAAGCTTAAGAGACTATAATTTTATGTTCAGTGAACATAATAAATCAAAGTGGCAAGATAATCTGTTTCCTGTGACTATATGCCATGAAACTTGACACGAGGATATTACTCCTTTATTACTCCACACTTAGGCTGTATCTTCTACAGCAGCGGTCCCCAATCTTTTTGGCACCAGGGACTTGTGCTCCTATGAGAATCTAATGCCTGATGACCTGAGGTGGAACTGAGATGGTGATGCTAGCTAACACTGGGGAAGAGCTGCAAATACAGATGAAGCTTAGCTCACTAGCCAGCCGCTCACCTCTTGCTGTGTGGCCTGGTTCCTAACAGGCCACAGACAGGGCCTGAGGTTTGGGGACCCTGGTTCTACAGTATAATGTTACCACCATGGTAAAAATGCGCTTCTATTGACCTTATTAAATACATGTAAAGTTAATACTAAAAATCTGAAAAAAAGCTACACCCATTCCATTTATAAATGCTCAATAAAATGAATATCACTCTTCATTATTATAATCTTCACTGCTTAAGCAAAACCTATACCGTGGACTTAAGCAAAATTTAAGGGGCTAGACAGCAGAATTTTTGAGGAAGTATAAACAACAAATGAACAAACACAAAATACAAATCGTTAAATAATAAGATAATAAGACCGAAGATTTAGCTTAAGAATGTCCCAATATTAATGTTAATTAAATACAGGAAAGGCTTCTTCCCCATTTTCACTTAAAAATGAATAGAATAAAATGGTTTTAAATGTAGAAAGGAAATTTCAGTTAAAACAGAACACTTTCTGAGAAAGCTAAAGATGTTACAATGGATCAATCCAAGTATCAAAGAACCCCTTCCATGAGAATTTTTTAAAGGATTCAAGTGCCTCTACTGGGAAGCTGAAGGAATAAACTATCCTTAAGGCTATGACTATGTAATCACCATACATTTCTGTGAATTAAGACAACTTCCTATTATTTCCTCTTGCCCCCCAAAAATATTACTGGGACACTCTAGAGCTTCACAACCAGTTGCTGCCAGATCTTCTCTCCCACACTCATGTCAAAAATACCTTCCTTTCCCAGGTGGCCCAAGTCTAAAACCCTTAAACCCTTTCTGATTATATTACAAAATAAATGGTAAATTACATAATTTCCTGTAACAAAGCACACAACTGGGATGAGATCTCTAAGCACCAACAACTTGAATACCTGTCTTCAACTTGAGTGTGTAAAGTACTGAAACCTCTCGAAATGAAATTTCTAGAGTCATGTCTCACATTATGATAATTTACCTAAGAACTTTTGAGAGTTCTCCAAGAAGATCTTTCTTTTCCTTGGTGAGATCCCCCTGTGCCCGAAGTGCACTGATAACTCCAGCATAGGCCTCCAATTCTAGAAGAAGAAAATTATTTAATCAAGAAAAGACTTTAACATTTTAATACTGTGGCTACAGTGAAACTTCAAAGCAGGAAACCTAAAAACTCAAAAAATCAATACATAAAATTTTTTTAATTACTCTCAAAAGTTTTATCTAATAACATAGATTAAAATGTCTTTAATAATTTTATATAATTTTCTTTTTATTGCCTCAAGAAGTCACATATGCAAAATGTGTAGGCAGAAAAATCTAACGGTAAATATTTTGTCTCACACATTACTACTGAAGAATATTTAACTCTGAGGCTACCAACAACTGAAAACAGGCTCTAAATGATATAAGGTTGATAAGAGAAGTTTTTAGCATAACTGAAGGTGCCTTCACTAACCATTCCTTGAAATAATTCCTTAGGCCTGCTAAGAATTCAAACTATATTCTACCTCCTTCCTGGGTAGTTAAGGGTACTGAGTACAGTGCAACTGAAAACCTACTGCAACGAGAGTCAAATGACCAGATCTGGCTCCAGCACTGCCACTTACTAGTTGTATGACCTTGGGCAAGTCCTTTCTCTGAGCCTCATTTTTTTTTTTTTAAATCTAGAAGAAACTTTGAAGGTACCTTTCATATCTAAGCTCCTCGACATTTATAAAAACCACCCTTGAAATGACCAAAGCAGATTAGGGAACATGAATTGCTCTTAGAGCAACCAGGGCTTAAAATACTGAACTCTAATGCCACAGTTTAATTTCATTATCTTTCTACAGTAATAACTATTATGAAATAAAACTGTCAATCCCTAGTACCATTTAAAATATAAAACCAAAAAGCCCTCAATGGCTCCCAATGAACCATGCCTCCCTCCCAGTGTGTACACCCCTGCGTACTACCTTCATATATCGTACCCTCTCACACTGACTCTGTGTTTGGCACGTGACTTGCTTTGGCTCATGAAACATCAGCATATATGACGCAAACAGGTAACACACTTGCACACAGGGCCTCGCTCTTTTGGAACCCTGATCTCACCAAGCTGTGAAAAAGACCAGGATGAAAGGCCACATGAAGAGAGAGGCCCAGCCCTCTCAGCTGAGCCCAGTCAACCAACTAAGCTACTAGCTGAGAGAGCTCAGACAAGAACAGCAATCCAGAGTCATGAGAAATAATAAAAGTTACTGTTTTAAACCGTTAACACTATGAGACAGGTATATCTGAGTAAAACAAAATGATGGGAAATAAGTGTCCAGACTATAGCTATCTTCTTACTCAATTCAAGTTGCTACCAGTATTTGCTACTTGCCAATGCCTGACACACAACAGACCCTCAGCGTTAGCTGAATAATGAAGGCAAGGACACCATCATCTTAGGTACTACATCAGTAATAGCCTAGTTCAGTTCACAGTTCTGTTAAAAAAAAAAAAAGCTTTATATGGAAAAGTGAGTTGACTACATTAAATAGAAATGTCTGGTCCAACTGAATTATCCCAGATGTAAACAACCTGTTTGTCCAATCTATACTGAATACTGTGTAGAAGTTTCACTGGGTCTCTCTAGAAGGACAATGGTCTGCTGCTCAGGAGTAGTGAAGAAAATACTTAGTTCCAGGAAATAAATATTTGAGCTGCTATTAGGACCCAAAGTAAAGTTCAGAAAGGCGCTGGGGATAACCAACTAACAAATCATGATACTCTAAATGTTTATGCCCTATTGAGTCTACAAATCAGTATTGAATCTTATTATATATACCAGATAGTGTGCTAAATCCTGCCCTCAATGAGTTAACTTCAGAATAAAGGTACAGTGAAACAAGTCATCAGACAATTATGATACAGTTTACAATACAGTGGTAAAGGCAAAGAGGAAAAACACATCATCTAGTCTGAAAGCATAAGCTTTAATCAGGAAGAGAACTGTGCTCCAGGCAGGCACGGGGACAAAAGGCAAATAGGCAACAGGAATAGAGAATAAAAAAGTAGATAATTCATACAGGCATCAAACTTAACAGTCAGTAACTATTTTGAGAGCTTTACACCAGGGAAAGTATAAATGTGCCTGTACTTGGATAGTCACTGATTCAAACCAAAGTACTAGTTGAACATTACTACAAGATGCCATGGAAAATATTTATATAAACAAAAAAAAAGTCCTTATCCTCAAGGTGATTGCAATCCAACAAGGGACATGTGTAAGGGAATAGAGAAGGATAAAAATGGAAAAGTATTTTGGTGCCAGACTAAGAAAAGCCTCTAATTCCAATCTAAGTTTTTATTTGATAGGACTCAGTAAGTGACCGAATGTGGAAAGAACAGCAGGAAAAAAAAAAAAAGAATCAGGTTTTGTAGTCTGCAAGATATTTAGGAGAATGTCAATATCTTTAAAAAAAAAACTGGAGAGGTCAGAGAGAGGAAGTGGGTGAAGAAAAATAGTTCACTTCTGGTCTTTGGAATTTATGGAGATCAATTAATTTCTTGAAATTAATTCAAAAAAAGTGAAATTAACTAAAGAAATCTGACAAAGATTTTTGACATTTCAAGTCTCACTCCAAGTCTAACTAAAAAATCATGCACAAAAGAAGTGGCAATCTCACACAAAATTGAGACTCAGAACAGTCACCATAGATAGCTACACAATCCAAGGTACTTCCTCCCCTTCTTCAAAAATTCACTCATGTAAAGAACCTTTAATAAGCTTGCCAACCTCCTCACTTTTAATTTTTATTTTGATGGGTATCCTCAGATCCTGACAATTATCAATTTATAGTATTATTTTTGGTACCATTCTATTATAATGTTAACTCTAATGACATATAAGCATAATGAAATAATAAACACATACAAACACCATAGAAAACAAAAAAATTACCAAATCTTTTTATAAAGCCCTTAACCCATTCCATTTAACAAATCAATTATACTATACTCCATAAAGCGCCATGTCAGAGTTATAGCTCAGGAATAGTCATAAAAAATAGGGCAGAGGAAGAGGCAGGATAGAAAAAGATAAGCACTTAACTATCACTGGTATGTTCAGTACATCATAAAGGAATGCTCTATCTCAGTTTCTTTATATTTAAGTAAAATCTAAATGCTTAGCATTTTACCTTACAATGATTTATAACCATTTTTAAAAGGACAAAACTAATTCTTAAAATATTTTAAGCTAATTCTTAAATACAGCACCTTCACTAAACTTCCGAACCTAGAGATACTAGTTGAAGGAAATTCAAAGATTTCATTGTTATGATAATGAGCTAATGGATGGGGAGGAAGTCTCTCTGCAAATCTCTATCAAGGATCACCTCCCAAAGTGAAGGGTCATTGAAAATGGCATTACCCTGTAGGAAGGCTGTTTTCTTTTGTATAGAAGCAGCTCTCCAGCAGCATTACCCCACACAGCTCTGACTAAAATTAAAGATAAACTTAGACGTAAAGTTTACAATTTTAAAACATAATCTCTTGATTCAAAGCTTCAACAGCCCAGAACTTTAGTTAATCTACTGTAGCTGTGATCTGTTCCTCCTTAATTATTTCAGCTATGAAATAAATACAAGCCATCTTTATAGTTGGTAGCTAGCAAGTTATAGCAATTACATGTAAGTGTATAGAAAACCATCTTCAAATTAGTACTAAAAGTTTGGATAAAAGGTAAAAGGAATGATTGGAAAAACAAAACACCTCTCTAGTTGTGCTAAAATACAATGCTAAGTAATTTAAAAGACAGAAATCCTCATAGTGGCCTGAAGGGAAATAAAAACAGAAAAGGTTATTAGCAGGCAGGAGCAGAGCACCTATGACCAGATTTACACATACGAATCTCCAACAAACATTTCATCCCCAACAAACATTTCTTTTAAAGAAAAGATTCATTTGCAAAAAAAATAAATTGTCTGAAAGCAACAGCTTTAAAACACTATACACTGAGATGTCAGGTACTGTGATAGGCTCTTTTTATATACAGTTAATCCATATAACAAATTTATGAGGCAGGTATTGTTATTCTTCCTTTACAAAAGTGTTAATAGATTTAGGGAGATTAAATAACTTGTCCTTGATCACGTGGGATACTAGTAACAGAATCAAGACCCCAGGTCTGTCTGAATTCAAGCCCCACATTTTCCCCTTCAAAATCACAGACATCTAAATAATTCCTATCTACTGCCAAAACATTTAATGTTCTTTTCAAATTATTTTTTCATTTACTGAGCACCTACTATGTGTTAGCCTATGACTACTATATTCTAAGGCACCATTTCTCAACCAAGGATCCTCATCTGAACCACAAAATACAGAAAATGATTTTTTATCAATTTTCCTAAGGACAGTACATAACTAATAACATTTTAGGTGCATGACGAAAAGTGAATTCATTACATACATTAGATGCCTTAGCATTAGGGCTTAATTCTCTCCCTAAATGCTAGTTAAGAAAGCCTGCTCTAAAGGAAAAGAAAAATGAAATAATTCACTACAAGTGGAAAGGGTGTTTCATTACTGATAGTAAAATGTAATCTGGGAAAATCAGAAAGCTTATATTAACTTAGAATTCAGAAACAATATGTAATTTACACATATATTCATGAAGGATAAAAGTATACTAAAGTAAGACTGGAATCATATTCCCTTGGTTAAAATCCTGACTACATGACTTACTATTAGCATTACCTTGGTTCTAAGCTTCAGTTGTGTGATCTGTAAACTGGGGACCAAAAAAACACCCCATCTTTTAGATTTGAGTTGAATGGAAAGAACTTGGAATAGCCCATACCCCTCAAGAACTTTTAGCTGCTATAATTATTATAATTCATGCACCTACTATGAACAAAGCACTATGCTAGGCACTGGGGAAAGGAAATGTAAGATGGGAACTATATACCTCTAGAGAATTTCTAATGCATGCAAATAGCCATGATCCAAAGAGAAAAAGTATCAGAGAGAGGCATAAAAACATCAAAAATTAAAATCATACCCAATTTTCGAAGAATCCTTTTGCATTCATCCCTGCTGAGATCCAAAAGGGTTGGCCACACAACAGGCATTGCTGCTTCTTTTTGGTAGCCCCAAAGAGCTTGTTTTCCCTATCAAAACAAAAATAAAAAATCAAATTACCAAAGTACATTCAAAAGGCCACTCACCTGGAGATCCACGCACCAATAAGAACATCTCACCATCCTATTTCACCACCATACTTTCCAACTACTGACAAATGAAGAATTACACAATCATTTGGGAGCTTAATATTCTAGCCTGTGACATTGGAAAAAAGCACAGGTTTTAGAGTAAGATATCTCTAGATTTGAGTTCCAGTTTTCAACTTACTGGCTGTGCGATCCTGGGAAAATTTGCCTATCTAAGCATACATTTTACATATCTGTAAAACAGAGGTATTATCACCCAGCTTGTTATGAAGGTAAAAGAATAGTGTAATTGAAGTTCTTATAGTGGCTGGCACCTTAATAAACAGGCACTACTACCTGTGTAACCTTGGGCAAGTTACTTGGCTTCTGTCCACTTTTTCACTTATTAGTTACATGAGATAAAATATGAAAAGCTCCTAGCACGAAATGTAGGTTAATGGAACTTAATAAAAAAACTTTCTCGTCAAGCCTTAACAATGAAAGATGAATTTACATCCTGTAGTTCTTAAACAACCATTGACCAAAAGTTTAGATGTGAGGAATTTACTTGGTAATGAAAATTTCCCTGGTCTAGAGTATAAAAAGACAACAGCGCTGGGCGCTTGCACAATACCTGCTTAGGACACAGTAGATCCACTATAAATATTTGTTAAATAGATAAATGAATAATTGAGAAGAGTATAATGAATGAATGAATGAATGAATGAGCGAGCTCACTGGTCTAGAAGTCAGGCACAGAACCTTAATAACTACTACATCCCGTTACAGGATTGGGGCTGCTAACTCCAACTCCACGCCCAGAGTTGAGCCCCCCCTCCCCCTACTTCCCACAGTCCTCTCAGCTACGAACCAACCGAGAGCAAGGAGAACAGGACTGCGCGCCCCAGTCAGCAGGATGACATAAAGAAAGGGGGTGGAGAAGAGGAAGAAGGGGCAGAGTCAAAGGAATCCGCTCCCTCCACAAGCCAGTCCCCGCCTCCCGACAGGATCTTGGAGGCGGTCGACACAGCCGGAGTCAAGCACCACGTCACGGCATCCCGACGCGTCCCCACCAGCGGACCCCACCACGGGGCCGCATCGCACTGGAAACCTGGGCGGCAGTTGCCGGAGCTCGATCCGGGAACTGGGATCTCGTATAATCCTTCCCCTACTCATGTGTCAAAGAGGCAAGCCCGCCCCGCCCCCTCCCCAAACACGCATTCTCACAGCACCACAAGAGCAGCTAGCCCACCCTCCTCATCGTTGCCGCTTGGCACCGACCCCAATGACAAGCCTACGACCCCAGCACGTAGGGACCAGTAGCCAGAGTCCGGGGCCCCAGCCGGCATCAGCGCCTCGCTCCCTCCTCTGCCGAGAGGACAACGGGGAGAGAGTGGGCGCCCGGACAGCCAGGCAGACGACCGAGACTCACCAGGAGGCTCCCAGAGCTGGACCCCGGGGAACCCATCATAAGGCCTGCCAGAGTCCCCTTCAGCCCACCTCGGGAGCCCAACGATCCCGTTAGGAGACAACGGAGGATGGGGCTGGGCGCCCCAAACTGGGCTCCGAAGGCTTGGCCCGACGCTCCTCTAGCGTAGCTAATCTGCCAGCTCTTCCCAGCACCCTGTCTGAGAGTCACCCACCTGCCCGGTCTTTCGGGGCTCATCTAAAAGGTTCCTCCGTCAAGACTAGGGGACACCAGGAATTGGGTTTGTTTGCGGTACCTCAGAAGGGGCAAGATGGCGACAGGTGCCAGGGCGCAGGCGCAGCTGCGCGCTGCCGGTCGGGAGATGTAGTTCGTCTTTCCCGCCTTTCGGGAAACATACAGCAGAAGGCCTCCATTCTCCTGGCCCCTCTTTTCCGCTGCATTTTGAAAGGAAACGAGAGCTATCGCAGGGGGTGTTGGGAGTTGTGGTCCGAACCCAAAGTCTCCTCTCGCTCCCGGTCAGTTGTCGGGCGCGCAAGGAAGACTGGGATTGTAGTTTCCTTGGCCTCTCTTCCAAACCCTCCTCTCAGGCTTCGCGCGCCTGGCCTCCGCTGCTGTCTCCCAGCCAATCGGCAGCGCTCTCTGCTACGTGTGGCGTCACACGTAGCGGTCAAAATGGCGTCGGTAGTTGGCGCTGTATCTTCCCGGGGGCTTTTATTCTAGGCGAGGTTGGGGGCGGTAGGAAGGCATCTTCGACCCTGAAGCGACGTAGAGGATTAGGATCGGATTCCTCAGAATCATGAGAGCAATTATCAGCGGCTTCCTACTACCCCCCCCCCCCCACCCAGACACCAGGAGAGAGAGTCTGCGCTACGGGAACCAACTTAGTGGACATCGCAATTGCCTGTACTCGATTCAGAGGTTGCGGACTTGCAGAGAAGGGGAACCCGAGCGTCCCCGACTTCGGGTTTCATGCTATGTCTGTCAAAGGCAAGAAGGAAAAGGGGTTTATTTGAGGCTCTACAACGTGGAACAATTGTGCGAAGGAAGTATTGTTACCCCTGTTTTACAGATGAGAAAAGGGGCCCAATATATAGTTACTTGCTGTCATAAAATTGAAGCCAGTGCCTGGTATTGTTGAAGATTCAGTCAAATTTTGTGATTGCCCTTACTCTTAAATTTTGTACTTGTGGAAACATTAGATCAGGTTTTTAAATATGCTCAAGTCAAAAGTGGTTTTTAATATGCTGATAGTAAAAAAGTTTTTTTGAAAAAATGAAATTACTACTACCCTATGGGGATGTCGTGATACACAACGTAGAAAAAATTTACTTGTAAATTGTGGACCACTGTACAAATGTGTGAGACTTCATGTTTTTGAATGGAGGTGTAAGTTAGGAAGAGAAATAGTGTTTAAGTTTCCTACAATTTGCACATTAGCTAAAAATACTTTCCGAGGTCCAGGAAAATTGTTATTGTAAAAACCCAAGCCTGCCTCTTCAGAAAGTCATGAAGATGGACAAGTAATGGACAGGCTCTCCCTCTCTGATCTTCCAATGCTTTCTCTACCATCTATTTTCCACTAAATTGAGGTACCACCTATTTTCAGGTCAATTACTTAAGAACTCTTGGAAGGATGGCAACTGAAACTTTAATAGAAGATTTTTATAGTTTAACATACATTCTTTGATTTGACCCTCACAGCAGCTCAGTGAAGTAATTATTAAGATTCCCCACTACTAAGAAAGAAAAACACAGATATTCAAGAACTTACGCAATTTCACAAAGCTAGGAGTTGAAAGGGACTGGCCTTTATAACCCCAGATCTTCTGACTTTAAAGTGTCATGTCAAGGTGACAGGTAATGGAGTAGACATGGAAAGATAAAGTGCTTATAACACTGATCCTGACCATAATAAGTAGCATGTGAGTCAATGATTATAATTGATTGTTGTGCTTACTAAGAGCCAGTACTGTTCCAAGCATTTCACATATTCATTTAGTCCTTGGAACAACTTTATGAGGTAGAAACTATTCCCTAATTACAAATTGAGTCACAGGAAGGAAGTTAAATAGCTTGCCTAAAGTCACACATTATAAGTAAATGGTAAAGCCAGTATTTAAACCAAAGCACCTTGGCTCCAGAGTCTACTCTAGACCAGTGGTTCTCAAACTTTAATGTTCATTAAGAACTGTTTAAGGATCTTGTTTAAAAGCAAATTTAGATTAAGTCTGGATAAGCCCTAAGATCCTATATTTCTAACAAGCTTTCAAGTGATGTTGATTCTCTGGCATCAACTACCTCTAATGTACCACATCCTCCTTTTTTCTTAGCCATATCTATCATTTGTAGTCAGAAGCTGCCTTCTACTTGCTGCCTCTGACTGCTCCATATTCCCAGATGTTCCCAACATTAAATTCTCTTCATTAAGGATAAGACTCAAACTTTACCCTGAAGAAGGTTATCCTGCCCCTACCTTTACCTCTAGGATGAGACAAGCATTCTCACCTCTGTTCCTATACCATTTACGACACATCATATTACAGAGCTCAGAACACTGAATTCTGGTTGTTTGAAAATCATCCGACCAGACAATGAGCCCTATAATGGTCATTGGAAAAATCTTCCTGACTAGACAATGAGGTTAAATAGTTTGCCCAAAATAGTAAGTAGCAGAGCCACGATTTCAGATGAAGGCACTTTGACTTCAGGAAATGTGTGGTGAATAAAATGAAAGCCACCCTCTACTTCCAAAGAAGAAAAACTAAGACTTATTATCCTATTAGACATAACTACCTCTAGTCTGGGAAAGTGTATTAGAGTACAGTACCTGTCTCAAACTTTATTACTCTATTAAGTAAACAGGTTTCTTGAAACAAACTTCAAGATGTGTACCATTTACCATTCTAATTTTGTAGTGCTATATTAGAGAAGGTAGATTTCACCATTGTCATGAAAATATCTGTTAAGGTCTATCATATTGTACAGGTAGACAAATTTGAAATGGATAAGACCTTAGAGATTCATTTTCTAAATGAAAAACAAAACAAAACAACACTGAGTTCCAAAGAAGTCAAATGAGTTAACCAAAGTCATACATGAATTTCATGACAGGACTGGGACTGAAAACCAATGCTTTTGACTCATAGGCTGCTGCTTGTTCCACTGTACCACACTGCCCTTAGATTCTTACCTTCAGAAAGTGTTATTACCATACTAGTATAGCCAAGGTATGTACTAAAAATAGGAACAGCAAGAACAGAAAACAAATGGAATATCAAATAAATCAAGATGAGTGGATTTGGGGGATAGGAAAGAGAACGAAAGTAAAATGGGATAACTGGCAATCACATACCCAAGCTCAATGGAGGATCAGAAGTGCTAGTAGAGCTTCAGAAGGGAGGTGAAAGATCTGGCTACTGCTTTTACTCCTTTCCCTCACTGTCTATTAAATTCTGTAGCCTCTACTTCCTAAACAGCTGACCCCATTGTTTTGGTGGGCTCATGATGAGGCCTCATTACCTGTGTGAATGGACCTTTTTTACCAACCCTTTTCTTCCAAAGGAACCTCTGTGCACTCCTCCCCCAGTACATCCACCATACTGCCCATGCTGTCAGGATGAGCTTTCTAAGGTTTAAAGCTCAACATGTCAGTCTCCTGTGTAAAACTTTCCGGTGGTTCCCAGTTGCCAACAGAATAAAGTTCCAGCTTATTTTTTTATAAGCAAACCCATGCAAATGCAAAGAAACTTCCTTACACAGCTAACCTCTTAGAGCACTACTGCCCTCTCTTTATCTTGTCTAAAATCTGACATTTTCCTTAAGTTCACTGCTTCCCTTGAAGCTCTCTCATATAGAGTTCTCCTTTCTCCCTACATCTTCAGTATCTTGAACCAGCAAGTAAAGGCTGGCATTCTCCTAACTTGTCACTACAGCTTTCAGACTAACTACCTCTGCATTGAGGCTTTCACCATCAAGCCATGCAAGCTTCATTCCACCCTCATTCCATTACTCTAGGGATGAAAGAATTTTAAGATAAAGATTTTTAACAGTCTGCTATTAGCAGCTTAGGTTGCTCCCTTGTCCACTCTGCCTTTGTACTCACAAGAGAGGGATACAAACCTTTCCCCAGCACTGCCACTCGAGCACCCACTTCTGTGACTATGTCCTGTATTTTGTTCTCCAGAACTGTTCTACCTCTGAAACTAGTAACCAAGGTATTCCACATTCTAAACAGAACTTTTTTTCAATTCCGGATTTCTTAATCCTTTATCCTCACCAAACCTGCTCTTCAACTTCAGTGAAATCTGCATGCAGTTTACAGCCTCACTTCCAAGTCTGTTCTCTGGCTTTATTTTGGACTCAATCTCATCAGTACTTCTAAGTTCATTCAACCACCACTGTCCTTCACATAGATCTTCAAACAGCCCTAAACCTTGAATCAGATCTCCCCTACATCCCTTCCCATGTTGATATATCTATTAACTATTAGTGTATAATAAATTATCCCAAATCATAGTGACTTAAAAGAATAATTTAAAAAATTTTATTTCATACAGTATTTGCAGTTTCTGTGGGAATCGAGAGTGGCTTAGTTGAGTGATCTGGCTTGGAATCTCTGAAGAGGTTGCAGTCATGATGTCAACTGCAGTCTGAAGGCTGACTGCAGATGGAGGATCAGCTTCCAAGGTAGCTCACACACATGGTTGGCAAGTTCTCTCTATAGGGCTATAAGGCTATCTGAGCATCTTCATTAGGATATGGTAGCTGGCTTTCCCCAGAGCAAGTGTGTGTGTGTGTGTACACAAAATCAGGTTTTATATTTGTGTGTCTAAAAAGCAGTAAATCTAGAAAAACTTAATAGAAATGAGTTGAAATAATATTAGGTATCAGTTTTTGAAGTCCCATTATAAAAAGGACACCTCGTGTGCATTATTTCATTTAGACCTCACAACATTCCCATGACATAGTAATTATTATTCCACTTTATAGTTGGGGAAACGAAGGTCTACAGAGAAAAATAATTTGTTCCATGTCAAATATTACCAGAAGACTCTTCCCAAGAACAACAGATATCTTGGAGTTCTGGTTATATGGTTGCATGATAAACCATTGCTGTGGCTTAAACAATTATTTTGCTCACAAATCTCCAATTTGGGTAGGGCTTAGTGGAGACAGTTCATCTCTACTCTTGGTACCAGCTGGGGCAGCTTAAAGGCTAAGATCTGGAATCATGTGAGGGCTTATTTATTCATATGACTGGCAGTTGATATTGGCTGTTGCCTGGAATCTTTGCTGGGATTATCAGTGGGGACATCTGTATGCAACATCTCCGTGTAGCACGGCTTCCTTACAACATGTGGCCAGATTCCAAGAGCAAGTGACTAGAGAGAAAGAGACAAGAAGAACCTATATTATTTTTACAATCAAGCTGTGGAAGTCATAGCATTGTTTTCTTCCATACTCTGGATTAGAACAGTCAAGCTCACCCAGGTTCGAGGGAAAGGGAAAAAGATTCCATTTCTTTATGGAAGAGTAGTAGAGTTCTGAAAAAAACGTGACACTAGAAATATTGCTGTGGCCATTTTTGGAAAACATCCACCAGTCAGTTCTCTGTCCACAACTATTTATATCCCTCTCACATTAAAAACACACTCATTCCCTAAAACTCCCAAAGTTTCTTCTCATTATGCCAGGAGGCTTGGGCTGCTGAAAGACTAAGAGGTTGCTGTCATACTGTGAGATTCCATTCATATAAAGTTCAAAAGCAGTAAAAAACTATAGTGATACAAGTCCAAATAGTAAAGACTTTTAGGGGAGCAACTGTTTGGATGGAGCATGTAGGACCTTACCAGGGTGCTATAAATGTACTATAATCTTGATCTGGGTAGAGATTAAGTGAAGAGACAGGCATATGTAAAAGTCTGTACATGTAAGATTGTGTCCTTTATGTAGGTTATACCTCAATAAAAAGTAAAAAGGCACTACATTGGTGGATACGTGTCACTGCATGTTTGTCAAAACCAATGGAATGTACAAGAGTGCACCCTAATGTAAACTATGGACTTTGGGTGATGATATTTCAATGTAGTTTCATTCACTGTAACTCATGTACCACTTTGGTGTGGGATGTTGATAGGTTGTGTGCATGGAGTGTTGGTGTGGGGAACAGGGGCATATGGGAACTTTCTATTCAGTTTTGCTGTGAACATAAAACTGCTCAAAAAACAAAGTTTATTAATTAAAAAAATAAGTAAAAAGAATTAAAACAAAAAGCCTATAATAGTTAAGGGTAGGTGTGTATGTGTGTGTATATGTGTGTGTATGTGTGTGCAACAAATGATGAATAAATGAATGAATGGTTTAAGGAACAATGGAAAATTTGGGTTCCCATTTCTTGAAAATAAGTCCTGGGGAAGTTCTGGCTTCAGGCATTACTGAATCCAGAGATTCAAACAGGGCCAGTCTTAGTTTCTCTCCATCCCTCAGCTCTGTCTTCTACTGTGTTGGCACATTCTCAGGTTTCATGTTTTGACTCTCAGCAGTTTCAGGCTTTTATTATCCTCCCTGCTTACAGCCTAAGCAGAAAAGAGCACATGCCACTTCTTCCAAAAGTCTTATCAATAGTCTTCTTGCTCTATTGCTTTTAGCTCTGTCTGGGTCACATACCCATCCCTGAATTGTGGCCAAGGGAATGTAATGCCCTGATTTGCCAGGCCTGACCACATGTTACTCTCTGGGAAACGGAAGGGGACAGGAGTAAAGTCAATTATTCCCAAAGCACATAATGTGGGTGTGAGGGTAGGCTTGGTTTCCCTTAGGAAAATTAGTGTAATGTTAACAGAGGAAAGTAAAAAAAATGCTGCACAGAAAAATCACAGATGCTAACTAAAATAAACTATGGCAATGTGTGATAAGTCATAAAAATGTTCATACCCTTTGATACAGGATTCCCATTAGTGAGAATAATCCAAAATATAGCAAAAGTTACATTAACAGGTTTTAATTTCAATGCTATCAAAAAATTGATAACCTAAATATCTTACAATAGGAGAGTATTTACATATTTCACACATCTACTCATCATGTCATTTAAAATAAGAATTATAAATAACATCAAGGAATATGCTTCTGATAAGTGGAAAAAGTATATACAGGTAAATATCAAAATAATAATAATAATAATGGAAGAAAACATGCCAAAACAATACCATATTACAGTGATAGAACTATAATGATTCTTTTTTTTTATTTCCCAAGTTTTAGGTATTTAATTATTGTTATGACTTAATAACGTATTTTGTAAAACTCCTCAGTATCTTGTTAAGAATAGTTCATTCTCCTAAGTATGGAGTAGAGCCAAATAAAGAAACTGCTATATAAGTTGACTAATGATTCTGGTTAAGGTAATTGAACCTCAGAGTTAGAACAACATGGGAGATAATCAGATTAACCCGTCATTTTAGTGAAGAAGAGTCTGAGACCCAGAGAGGTGACATAAGCTGTATACAGAACCAGGGGCAGGTCTGATTTTCAGGCTAAAATTGCCTGCATTGATTTAACCAATCAATTAACCTATGGATTTTTTGAGATTGTTTTATTTCTTTGAAAACACATCCTCGAGTTCAAGTTGATATCCACCCTTCGATTACTAATTCAGATTAAAGCAGCTATTATCATTTCTGTTGGGCAAATGATGTTTTTAAAAGAATATTAAAACTAATATCATGGCTTTTTATGTCCTTCCTTTTCACATCCTTGCACATCTTTCTTTGTAAGCAACTTAGTGAATAAATGCAGAGGAAGCCCAGATCTGGTTAAATTAAATGGACCAAAGTAAAGTCTTTTTACTTCTTTTGGGTATCAACCTCCTCATTCATTTAATGAAAGAGTGTCAGGTCCCATGCCAGGCCCTGGAGATAAGGAGAAGAATAAAGTACAACCATTATCTTCCTGGAGCTCACAGTTGAGTGGAGAAGTTAAATACATGCAGATAGTTCTGCATACCATAGGAGAACCTGATACACAGAATGTTCATAAAGGTGTTTAAAAGTACTCTGGTATCAGGGAGAGAGGATATCTGTATCACAGAAGGCTTCATAGCAGAGGTAACATTTAGGTTGGGCCTCATAGGTTGAACAGGATTTGACCAGGCAGAGAAGTGAGGAGAGAGTGTCAAAGGTATCATCAGAGCAGAGGAAGTGGGAAAAGCAAAGGGGTGGAAGCTAAAAGAATGCATAGGATGGCAGGAAGCAAAATGCAGGATGTTGGACTCTTAGTGATCCTGAGCTGAGAGTATTTATCTGAATAACTTGGGGAGTTCTATCAAATTTCAGAAGGTTGTGATGTACACCCTTAGCTGAAACCTATAGATGGCCGCTGAGATCTTGACTGTACTCTAAAAGTTTCTGGCTTTGTGATTACCACAGTACCTCACAAGAGAGCACCAGACCTAATAACACAAGTTATTGCCATCTAATCCACACTGGGACCTAAGTGGAAAAAATACTGTCTGTGCTCTGGAAGGTGATTTGACACTGATTAATGACTTGATCATTAGAAAGCCAAAAGGAATTGCAAATGAAAATAGAAATACATAATCTCACACATTGAGTTTTCTCTAGTTCATTGAGGAAAAAAAAATTTTTTAGGTTCATCCAAATGCTAAATCACCTCAGGTGAGAAACTGATGATAATCAGTAATTATCACAGGTGAGATCCAAGATATCTCATAAAGATGGAAATAATAATCTTGTCAGAAATAGAAATCAGCTATCATGAGTGGGGGGGACTATAAATCCACACGTAATATCCAGCTTGTCTTCACCTCAGAGAGTTTCCAGCTGTTTATAACGTTCTGCTGTAATTTGCCAGAGATTAAATGCATTTTTAAAAACTCTGTTCCAGCTAGCTGAATGAAAGGCTTGGAGACATATTCTCTTTCAAGACTTGTTAAACACTTGTGAAGTCTGCAGAGAAATGTAGAAGGTGTCCGCTTTCTTGTCGGTTCCAATGAGGATCTTTTTGTTGCAATGCTAGGGTTGATCATTATTTATTTTCTAGGTGAGCTAGTGGAAGACCAGGTCAGGTCTCTCTTGGGTTGAAAGGGCCCTTGATGAGATGCTATGGGCTTTAAACTTATCTAACACCGAGGCCAGCAGTTCAAACCCAAGCCTTGCTAAAGGCAGAGGCAATAAAGGAACACGCACTTATGGAGAGCCCAGGGAATATATGAATTGAGAAATGATTGTGAGAAGGAGACTGTCCAAACAACACTTGTATGAGTATGCACACACACATCGAGCTAAAGTGTACAAGACAATCAGTGGTGACAGCAGTTATCTCACCAGATTCTGATTAGATTGGAGACTCCTTGAGAGCAAAGACTGAGGTTTTTGAGCTCTGAGTCTCCAGCACCTTTGTGTGAATTACTGAATGGCATGTTGAACCTGAGATGACAGTGGTGTGGGCGTGTGGACATGTCCTCTCACAATCACCCCAGAATGCCTAAAATGCCACAGACAGGCAGTGCACCTTCACGCCCCGCCCTGGGGCTGTTCTCCCATTCTTCTTCTGCCTGGAATGCTTTTACCCTGTCCTTTCTTCCACTCCCTTGCTTTTGAAGTCTCAAAATTCTTCTCATTCTTTGTAGTCTATCTCAAATACCTTTTAAAAATAATTCTCCAAGTACACATAGGAACAGGGCATGTTCTCAGATTCCCAGTTCTACGGCTTTCAAGTTCTCGAACAAGTTACCTCACTTCTTTGTGCCTCAGTTTCCTCCAGATGGGTTTTCAGGAAGATTTAATGTGATAAAATATGTACAATACTTGCCTCAGTGACCAGCACAGGATAGATGATCAGAGAGTTAACTGTTAGCTCTCTCCCCTGGTTAACCTTCCTCTGTGAAATCCAGCTTCATGCTTAATAAATGTTAGCTCCCTCTGCCTATACATTCTTTAACACTTCTCTTAGATGTCTTTCCCCCAGCCTGCCACTCCCTTAACAAGTATAATTTCTCCCTCCTCTGTTCCATGGTGCTTTGTTTATGCCTCTTTTCCAGCACTTATTAATGTCTGACTTGTGCTATAATTCATTGTTTCCCATCCTTTTTGGCTGAAAATACTTCAAGGGCAGTATCTCCAGCAATTAGCATAGGGACTAGTTTAGAACAGACATTCCATAAACGGTTGTCTAATTGAAACAACATTTAATCCAGCTTTCCAGGAGGCAGAGTGAATATGTAACATGTCTTCTCCCAACAAGTACTGAATGGTTTAAGGAGCAAGGAGGACATTCTCTGGCAATTAAGTGGTTCAGAGTTGATTGCTGTCCACACAGCCCAAGTGAGCAGAGGCTCCACTTCCAGATGTCTTTTTTTTCTTCCACTTCTAACCCAGCCTGCCAGAGGAGCATTCCCTAAAGGGTAACCCAATATATCTTTTTTTGGCTGATCTGATTAGAGTGTGAAATACTTTCTTTGGAGAAAATGCATAAGAATGGGCTTTTCTCTGTTTTTGCACAAGAATGAGACAGAGGTGAGGGAGAGAGAGGAAAATTAAAGCCAGAGGAAAATCTATTATACCCCAGGAGATGAAGAACATATGTAACCAACACAACAGATATTGTCCCAGTCAAAACTTCAGAGCTTGAGCCATGAAGGACTCCATACCCTTGCACTGATCCTAGGAAAAGAATTAAACAGATGCAAACAAAACAAACAACAACAACAAAAACCCTCACCTCTTCCCCAGAAGCTATTCTTTGCAGTGATATCTGTACCAACAAAGAAGTGAAAGCAATGTAAAAATACAATGCAATTCGACAAATATTTACTGAACTACTAAGTGCAGAGGCTCTGGAGTTATGGAGATACTGGTGCAGCTAACTTCTAACCTTGGTCCATTCTTCTATCCACTCGATTATTTTCAGCACAGTATTTCAGCCAGTGTTCAACTAAGGAAGCAGAGTTATTCTGAGTTTTGGGATAAGCTATTTACTATAATAATTCGACTTAAACAATTATGGGAGGAGCTGGGACAGTTCAGCTCTGAGAGTGAAGAGGACAGGGATCTGTGAAGTCACCAAGCAGTAAATCTCCAAAGAAGCTAAGCACATCAGCTGCTGTGAAGGGGTTGCTAAGGGAAAAGTCTACAGGAGAAGTCCATGGGTCCATAGTTAACTGCCTGGTGGTGGGCTTGGAGTTACTATTGGCCAAGAGAGTCAGCAGTTGGGAAGAGCTGGATGTGGTATAGAGAGCGAAGGTAAGCTGGAATCTACTGGCATCTGCCGTATCTGTTGTTGCTGTAACTAACCCCCACGATCTCCAGAGAGCAATGGCTACTGATTCACTTCTGCTTCCCAGATCTCAAGCATTATTGTTTTTGACCAGCTTTAATCTAGAACCATACATTTGCAGTTTAACCAAGCTGACACATAAATTTTCTTCATCACCATAAAGTTGTTTCTATCTTCTTCCAATTTTCTACAATGGAAAGAGTGGGCTTTTCTGAGGGGCCTGGGTTCTCATCCTGGTTCTGCTCCTCCCTAGCTATATGACCTCAGGTAAATTACCATTTCTGGGCCTTATTTAATCAGGAGCCTTTCCTCTGTGCTATCATAGCCCCCTGTGCTTCTTTCGGTTGTAAGATTTATTTCATTTCCCTGTCATTATTTATTTATGTGTCCATTTCCTCCACCAGACCATAAGCTTAAGCATAGGGATCATATCTGGTTCCTCTCTGTGCCTAACAGTATCTGGCACAGAATAGATGCCCAATAGATGTTTGACGAATGAACCCTTAAAAAAAACTCATCTATCTCAGCATCATGTGAGAACAGGCTACAGACACCCTTACCTCTTACATAGCTTCTATCTTAAACCACTTCACTTCCTAACCTGTTTTAATTATCCTAATTTCTGATTCCTGGGCTTGTCTGCGTATCACCTGCTACTACCTCTTAGACATACTACTTGAAATGTTCAGGCCTCTGGTTCTATTTTGTTTGAATTTTCATTTTCCCCTCTGATGAAACTATTTTCACTTTCTTTGTATATTTTTCACTCTCTATCCTAGGCTCCCGGGTCAGAGAGACAATAAAAGTATCCGCCTCAGAGAGTTCTCAGGCTATTGACCAACATCAAGGAAACTAGAAATTCCAGGACAGTATGGTAAGAGGTCTGAAATATTTTCGGGGTACTGTGGAAGCATAGAAAGAATGAACAGCACCTAATCTTACAAAAAAGAGGGAGGCTTTCAGAAGAAAGTACAAAGAAAAGGGAAGCTTTTAAAAGAAAGTATAAGTTGATCTGAGTCTTAAAAAATTGCTTAAAAGATTCCCAGGCAGAGAAAGGAGGACGTGGATTACAAACAGACACCAGTAATGCAGAGGTGTGAAGACAGGAAACATCAGAGTCGGGGGGACTGCAGGTAGGCACGTGTGGTGGGAAGACCATGGAAGCACAGTTGGGAAGTGAAGGGAGATGAGCAAAAGTCAGGTCATAAATGGCTTGAGTTCCAAGCTAAGGAGCTTAGACCTGACCCTATAGGGCAGAGATAATAAATTGTTAGGATGATTTGGTCCAGAGATGTGTTTTCTTTGTCTCACAAAATTTTCTTTTTAAGTCATTTGGCCAACATTAAAAATTGGGAGATTTTGTATAAAATTCTGGATCTCCAGCCTCTGTATAAAAATCAGAAGACCCAGCCCACTAGGCTGTCATTCCCACGTGAGCTAAGTGTTGTTTGTCCTCAGATGTCATACATATTTTGTAACTTGCTCATCTCCACTACATCCTTTTGTCATCACGCTTGCACTCTTGTTTTTCTTTAAGGGGAGAAATATTTCTTAGTACCTGTGCCTCTGTGAAAAGTGGAGAAATGGAGGTTAGGCCACAAGAGCTAGGCATTCCAAAAAATGGAGAATATAATTCTCCAAAAAATGGAGAATATCAACCAGTGTATCTGTTGGAGGACTGCAACTTTCTCTTAAACCCATCCCCACACCCCGTTTATGTTACTTGCAGGGTTTTCCATATAAAGAGTGATGACTTCATGGGGCTGCCTGATTTTTCATAAAACCTAATGGCAATGTTCATGGACCATCAAGAAGGAATGTGCCAGGAGTGCTAGTCTTAAAGAAGGTGTAGGAAATGTGTACCTGTCTGACCAGAGCTTTTCAGAGCCAATACTGACTCTCAGAGCCTCACATAGGTGATGAATTAAGTTGAAAGGAATTGAGAGGAGGACTCAGGAACAGGTTCGTCCATGGCCCAAAGGCAGCTGATGGCAGGAGTTCTCTGTAGCCAGTGACAGCATGGAGGAAATGCAGTGCAATACCCCACTTTCCAGATCCAGGGCCAAAAGACCTAGTTGTCCCAGCAATCATGCAGAACTGGCCAAGCTTCTCAATAAGACAGTTACTATATCCTTTCAGAAACCCCCTGATCCTCACATCCTAGGACTGCACTGCACTTCCAAGTATCTAAGTCCTCCAGCCCTTCCAGAGCCTGGAACTCCCACTCCGAGCTCTTTGCAGCTGGCTGAGAAGAGGCTGCCTTGGGCTCCTTCAGGGCCTCCTGTCTTCTGTGATGATTCTCTGCATCTTGGCTCTGGAAGTCTTACCTCCTTTCCCTGTGTAATTGATCCCAGTCCTCTGGCTCTGTCAGCACCTCTGCTGTGTGCCTCATGACGTGTGTGAGCCTCGAGTTGAGCAGGAACCCTCAGAGTTTCTTCCTGGGACATTGAAGTTGCCTTTCTGCAGTAAGCCAGACACCTGGGCTCAGCTAGTTGGAAAACAGTGCCTTCACTAGGTTCTCAAGGAGAAGGGATCCCCCAAGTCTTCAAACTGATTTCCCCACTCTCCATCTTTTCCTATGTCTGTTCTGCTTGTACCTGCTGAATTAACATACAGGAAAGCATAATGTTAAGTATGTCATGTTTCTGATTAAAAGCCTCATTGGCTTCTCATTTCCTACTAAATTCAAATCAAGTCATCTTCCCTGGTATGTTGGACCTTACCCAGGATGACCCCAAATGCCTTTTCTAGGCTTATCTCCCACCATAAACAGCAAATACTCCAGACACTTGCAATTCTCTGCAGACATGGCATTTTCTTGCCTTGATTCTTCTCTTCCTTCCTCCCTGCTCATTCCCACCTGTCCAAAGCCTACTCAGTCTACAAATCTCATCTCAAATCTACTTTCAGTGTTCCTAACAGTTCCAGTTACATGTCATCTCTTCCTGCTTGAGGTTCTTGTCACATGCTTGTGTTTTCCTTGTTAAACCCTGGGCACTGTCTCCTCCCGATTGTAATGATGTGGCCCATGTCTTGGCCTTCTTGCTAGACTGAGCTTAGACAACTGGGCCGAGTGTGTTCATTAGTATCACTGTGTCCCAGACAGAATCTGGTGAAAGCAAGATGCTCAGAAATATTCATTTGAGGTAACTGTGTTTCTCCTACTGTCATATTTTTTGTTAGATTCAGAAAAAAAAAGCCTTTCTGGTATCTCTCATGTAATCCTAGACTCTTCATCAAGGAATGGATCTTAGCTGTCATTTTTGCCTAATCCCGCATTTGATGATAGGAATCTCTTCCTGACACCCCATGTAATTTCCCAATGGGGCAGTTGGAAAAGTGGTTAGTCCCATCCAGTTGGGACTAAATACCTGGAGTGAGACAGGAATTTTATGTACACAAGCACCAGAGTTGTTTCTGTAACTAGTCACAAAGGCAATTAAGTAGGTCAGGGTGACCTCAGTATGACTATTGTATAACTATTCACTCCCCAGGGGAAGGTAACTGGTTTGTTGACTGCTTGCTATGAATGGTTCTAAGCCCCTGGCCCAGGGTTCCTCAGTGTAGCTGCCATCTGGGCCCATGGGACCTGAGGGCAAGGAAACCAGTTGTAGCATGCTGTTGCTCCTAGTATTTACAGTGCTGTGAAATAAACTATCTTTCTCTGATCCACTGAATCTTACTGTCTACTTTCAGCACCTATGGAGTGTGGCACGCCAACTTAGAGTGCTATTACTCTTGCCATCTTCCATGAGGTTGGAGTTCTTCCATGACACAGTATCCTATTTTCCACTGGCAATGAGGTCATCACAAGCCCAGGCATGTCATATAACAAGCCCAGATTGCCATCTTTGAGGGTCAGTTTCCAATGACCATTTTCCATTTACTACTCTATCGCCAGTGTTCTGTCAGAAAAACTAATCATTATAGATCTGTGCTATCCAACACAGTAGCCATTAACTACATGTGACTATTTACATTTAAATTACAAAAATTAAACAAAATTAAAAATTCAGTTCCTCAGTCACACTAGCCATACTTCAAGAACATGATAGTCACATACAGCTGGTAGATACTGAATTGGTTAGCACAGTTAGGCCATCTCTATCATCATAGAGCAGCTGTGGACAGCACTACTCTAGACCATTTCGAGCAGAAAAGAATTTAAAGCAGGAAATTGTTTACAGAAATGCTAGATGAAAGGGAGTAGCCCAAGGAAGAAGGGCTTAGAAGGATTAAAGAGAAAATGGGAGATCAGGAAGGTGCTGCCACCACTGGGCAAAGCCAGCCCACAGCGGGTACTGCTCTGTCAGGGATGCTGCTCTTGAGGAAGAACCCAAGAGCCCATGCTTGGCACTGCCACTGCTGCTGGAGGTGCCACCGAAAGGCAGGACGAAACAATGGCTTCTTCCCTCCAAACTCCTTTAATTCTCTTGCCAACATATTCCATCTGGCAAGGGAGTCTACCAAAATGTAATTTGCAAGTTTCTACACTTCTTGTAATACTAAAGAGAGAAAAAAAAGAGTGGGACTGTATCTTATGACAAACAGACAGCTGCAGAGTAGGGGTTTATCAATAATGATATAATTAGGAGGTGCCGGGGCTCCCATCCTGTAGCTTACAACCATTTCCTTATCTCTAGTAACTGCCCCCTGCTTTTTATCTTCTAGCCATATAGAATTGCTTTTAATTCTTCTCTAAAGTCTTATGTTCTTGCTATTTCTCAGATCTGACATATACTGTTCTCTTTGCTTGGAACACTCTTTTCCTTGCTCTTCACATAGCTAGCTATTCTCATCCTTCAAATATCAGGTCAGATGTCACCTTCTCAATGAGACCTTCTGTGACCTTTCCAACCTGCCTCAAATAGCCTCATCACCTCCCACTGCCACCCCTGACCTTGGCAATTTCCCTTCATGTACTCTGTTTATTTTATAGCCCTGTTTTTATTGAAAATTATTTTCTGTGTTTGTTATCTGTCTTCCTTCACTATAATGTAAGCTCCAGGAAGGCAGGGGCCTTGTCTGTGTTGTCCAGTACTGTGTTCTCAGCATTTAGAAGTGTCTGACAATTAAGAGACACTCAGTAAATACACTGTCTGAATGAATAGTTTCTATCTGTCCTTCAAGTCTGAAATCTTTCCTGTCTCTCCAGCTGGGTGAGGTATTTCTGCTATGTGTACCCATAGAACCTATACTTCTCCCACTGTAACACTTAAAACAACCGTAATTACTTATATCTGATCCCTTGCTGAACTGTAATCTCAGTGAAAGCAAGAACATGTCAATCTTCTTTGCAGTTGAGTCCCCAGAGCCTAGCACAGTGTCTAGGCTATAGCTGGAAGTGAGAAATTATCTGATGGATTTGGTCATCATATTGCTTTATCAAAGAATTTGGAAGATTTAATGATGGGTATATAGACTAAGCAACAGAAAACAACAAGGCAGTTTTTAACTCTAGGAAAAACTAAAATCTTACCAAGAATGAAAATATAATCACAAAGCCCTATACAGCTTGGCTGTGAGTAATATTTACATAGTCATAATCAGGGCTAACAGGACTGTATTTGTTCTATTAGATAGTATTAGTTGTTAAAGTGTTGAAATTCTTCCATGGTTAGTAAATAGCATCTACCCCAAGCTCCCTGAGTACCACTATTCCAGCTGTCTCTGCTCCCTGTCTTAGAACTCCCTGAACCTTTCCATGATCCAGCAACCAAAGAGATAATACCTGGCAGCCAGAGGCTCCAGAACCCTGCTCGAGAAGCCAGCATCTGTTTGGTTCAGTCAGTGCCTGTGCCAATCATTAGCCTCCAGCCCTTCCTGGGCACTGCCATTGGTTCCCCCGGAAGGCTTAGCCCCACTCTGCTTGCTATACTCACTTGAGCCCAGGGAGGACTGCATAGGAACCATCCAGAGACTTTTCTGGTACCCACCAGCCTGCCAGCCAATAGCCCTCCTGACCCACCTCCCTCTCGTCAGCCCCTGTTCCTCAGTATGCCACCTTCCCCCTGCAGGCTCAGATCTCACCAGGAAGGAGGGCAGTCCTAGAGGGGATGTTGGCATCTCAGACGGCAAATATTTTTAATGGTACTCCCAGTCATAATATGTAAATATTGCATAATGATTTAACCAAAAATTGTGACATAATTATACTGAAGGACAGGGCAGGGAATAGTGTTAGAGAAATCTTCCATTGTTCAAAGTTAGTAGATAATTTCTGAACTTAAAAATCAACAGGGGAGCATTTGAAATCTTGCTCCTTGACATATGTCATCAGTTTGGCTCAAATAAACTCTTACAAAAATTCAAAAAAATTAATAACGACAGTATAGGTATATTATTTTCATAATAAATACCAGAAGAAACAGTTGAAAGAGTCGAAAGTGGCTAGTTGTTTCTGAGGAGCAGGGCTTGGGGTGGGGACAGATGGGACAGGAATCTATTGTTATTTATCAAAAGCCTTAGAGAAAATTTTGATTTTTGAACTACGTACATATTACTTTTTTTTTTCTTTTTTAGGGGAGTATTGCAGGAATCTTCTTTTTTTTTTTTTTGCAGGAATCTTGATGTGAGGTGATGGCCAGTGGTGATGGCAATGAGAAAGAGAAAAGCAAATCCAAGAATATCTAGGATGTAAATTGTATAACTTGGTAATTGACTGGTGCAAAGATGGAGAAAGGGCAAAAGGGAGGAGAATCATACAGATTTTGGTGTGTAGCTGGGGTTAGAGGAGGACTATTTCTGGGTGAGCACTTGGATGCCAAGTACCCCTCCAGACATCACACATAGCAAGAGTGACTAACTCTGCTTGGGAGAATTAGAACTAGTTCACAGAGAAAGGGTATCTGACCTCAGTCTTGAAAGAGAATAGAAATTCCCAGTTTCACAAAGGGTGAGCTCTCAGGTGAAAGGGAAGGATATTCTTAGGCAAGGGTGATGGAGAATGATAGTAGGTTAGTTCAAAGGCACAAAAGCATTATTTTGGGGTGGGAGTGAATAGTGAGTTGTCCCATGTGGCTGCAGTGTGGGAGGCATATGGGAGTGAAAACAGTGTGAAACAAAGTAGAAACAGGAGTTTGTGGCCAGAGTCCAAGAGCCTATAATATAGTCCAAGTGATCCTCTCCCTCAAGCTGGTGGCAGAATAACAGGTACAAATCAAATGGTGAAAAACCATTTGGAGATACATATCAGAAGCCATTAAAATGTTTTTAACCTCTGTCTTACTAATCCTTACTCTTCCTGAGGATTGTTCCTAGGGACATGCCTTTTTAAAAAGATGGAGTGAGCAAAATATGTTAAGATATTTATTGCATCATTATTGGGAATAGTGAACAATTGGAAAACAACCAACATTTCCATCAGAGGAGCATACTTAAGTAAAAGATGGTACATTGATCCAATGAAAAATAAATATGCAGACTTATGAGCCTGTCAGGAGCTCACCCAGGAGGCCTGCTGGGCCCAGGGGAGGGAATAAAAACAAATATGGGCAGGAAATGAAAGGTGGAAGAAACATAGACACTAGGTTGGCCCCAGCAAGGGCACAGGAAGGGGAGCTACCATTTATTTATTGGGAATATCCCTTTCAGTATCTGACTTAATCCTCACAGCAATCCCATGAGGGTAGTACTAACACCATCTCCATTTTACAAACAAGGACCTGAGGGTCAAAGAGATGGAGAGCTTTGCTGAGAACCATCTAACTTTGAAGTAGAGGAGCTGAGATTACAACCCAAGTCTACGTGATGGCAGAGCAGTCAGTACTTTTCCTCTGCACCATGAAGCCAATTGTTAATGATGACCATGTTATCTATGGGGTGCCCCTTTTTCTTGGCTCTAGTATCTTCCTTCAGTCTTGGAGAAGCAGGGCCATGCCTGTATGGATATCAGGGGCTGGCAGTTAGTAGCTAAATTATATATTCTATTTTTGTTGCTCAGCAACAAAATAGAATATATAATTGAGTCAGTGATGAAAGCAGCCAAAAAAAAAAAAAAAATTATGCTCACAGTCAATAGCAGAGAGGGGCAAGAGGAAATGGAAACAGATAATGTGTGAGTGGGTGCTCTCCTTCCTCTTTCTCTTATTTTTGGGGTATCTGTTCTTTTCACCATATTATTCGCACAATTGAAAAATACATTTTACAATGAAAAATGGAGACTGAAAAAATATGAGCCCTTGAGGTGACCCAATGGCCATGCCTTGAATGCAGCTGCAGTTCCTGGCCTTCCAAAGCCGTCTGATGACAGTACTCATAAAGAAGTTGGCCCCTTCTGGACAAAGGAAGGAAGGAGAGAAATGCAGTGGGTCTTTGCCATCACGTTCCAGATGTTAGTGTCATTGCTATCTTCCCATGAAGCTCTCACCTGGGCTGGGGAGGTGTGGCTATGACTAGCACTTCCCAGCCCAGGACACTTTGTATGTAATGATTATTGCTGTTCCCTGTTCTTAGCTTTGGTTCTCCTGCCTGGGGCTCAGGTTCAGTTTTGCTGGGGGAAAGGCCAGTAATGTATTGACAGAGTCAGCAAAGAGAAGAGTGAAAAAGGTCAACCTCCATGCTAGGATTTCAGAGCTGGAGCCCAGTAATTCTTTCCTTTTTTTATGCTCCATCCATACCTCACTTGATTTTATTATGACCTCTAGATAACCAGTTCTTTTAGGATTCCATGCATTTGCCTGTTTTGTTCCCTCAGTCTGGAGTGCCCTTTCTCATGCTTCCCGGCAGAGCTAATCCCTGCCCATCCTTTAATAGCACTTCCCTGAGGAACTTTCCCAGTCTCCTCTGACTCCCACTACATTTGATTTGTATCTTTCCTGTGGCAATCATATTTTTCTGCAATATGTTATAGTTATTTACGTCCATGTCTGTTTCTCCCACTAACTGGTAAGCTTGTCAAGGTGGGCAAGGAACATGTTTTATCCAACTCTAATTCCATATACAGTGTGGCAAATATCTGGTGTATGGTAGGTGCTCAGTAATGTATGGAATGACATTAAATTAAAATGGCTGAATTCTTCCTCTCTCTGTGTCATGGACTCTCTGGGAAAGCTGCTAAGACTGTAGGCAGATGACGAATCAGTTTTATACCCATTTCTTTCCTGTGCATTTTGAAGGGGTAGGAAGAGGAAGAAAGTTAAATACAACTGTGGATCCATATTCCAGAGATTTCAGTCAGGGGTCATTAAAGGTGTAACAATATGAACAATAACTAACATGTGCAGAGACTCTTACTTACACTTTCACATACATTAACTCTGCTGGGTCTCACAAGGACTTTAGGAAGTAGACTGGGTGGGCAATAGTAATTGGCTTGTCCCAATGTTACAGCCAAGGAAACCAAAGCTCAGAAAAATGAACTGATTTGCTCAAAATTACATCAACTCAAAGTAGAGTTGGGACTCAAACCAGGATCTCTTAACTCCAAACCCCATGCTTTAGAGGTTTCAGAGGTGACAAAAACACACACTCTTTCCCCCTTAAAAAACAATTGCAGAATGAAGGAAGGAAACCCCTGGTTTAACCCTTGATAACATGTACTTGCATCAATCCCCAGTTATTCCTTCCATGGCTGTCTATCTGCTCATTTATGGGATTAACTCCTCAAGGATAAGGACCATCCCTTCTCCTTTATTTCTCTCCCCAAAGTTCAGGTGTCTAGTGATCCCCACACTTTTTCTGGGTCTTTGTTTCCATGTCTGTAAAATGAGGAGGCTAAGCTAGAAGTTTCAATTGGGTCACATTCCCACCAGCACCCAGCACAGAGCCTGGCCTAGTTTCCATAGCTCTCCTGGTGGACGACTCCCAGCTCCAACACTAGAGGCCTCCAGGACTCCAGCTGACATGATGGAGTGTGTACCACGCTCGTTGCAGCCTCTTCGCAGGCTGGTTGCGGAAACTGACCCTCCTCCAGACAGCAAGGCTGTTCTGCTCACGCAGATCAAGTTGGGAGCCTCATTAGTCATGTCAGATGACATAGTTAACACTTAGGGCTGACACAGCCAGTTCATCAAAAGCTCCTATGTGCCTGGCTCCACGGCTGCAGCTGAGGAACTACTGTATGTGGAGCAGGCAGCACATCAGAGGAGCAGCGCCAGAGTGCTTCCAAATTGGTTTTGATTAATTGCATAGACATGTCTTTAATTGGTGCCAGGGTAGCGGCCAGAGAACTTATGGGAAAGCAGGATGTTATGCTTTCATTCCCTGAAGTCCCATAAAGCATGAAAGATGAGGAACAGAATCACTGCTCGTTGAAAATTTATCGACCGTGCAGACCCAGAAAACACAAATAACTATCTGAATTGAAACCTAACCTCATTTTCTCAACTCACTGGAAGCCATGCATGTTACCCCCTTCCCCTCCCCCCACACCCCTTCCCCCCACCCCGTGCCCTTGCCTGCCTGCTGAGATGTACAACTGAGTGAAAGGTGTGATTTCTAAGAAATGAGTGCTTTACTACGGAGACGGCACACTCAGCTTTCACAGATGGGCGCAGAGGTATCTGGGAAGGCCCCTCCCCTCAGAAACAGCTCTCCCTCCAGCCCGTAACCATTCTATATAAACTGATACAAGGCTAGTTCACTATGGGTGAAGCGTCCATTCACATGTTCATATTTACTCTTCTACTGGATGTTTAAGACACATGTATTGAGTCTGTACAAATACAAAGCGCTGTTCTGGTGTCATGCGGAACACAGAGTGGAGCCTTTCTTCCGGGAAATGCTATTCAGAAGACAGGTCCACAGATGAACTAATGGATGATGGGTGCATGACATACAAGACGAAGAATTGGGATTTGACGTCATTAGGACTTGGATTCAAATCCCAGCTGATTCTTATGATTGGGCCACCTCAGAAGTCACTTTGATTCTGTGAGCTTTACAAAATAGGACAATAATTTTCATTGTACATAGCGGCCATGAGTCTTCTAAGAGAGTTAAAAGTACCCTGCGTAGCACCTGGCACTGGTCAAGAAATGGTTGCTAATTCTGAATAATCAGGGAGGTTCTGAGAGAATGCTTAGTGAGAGTTCATATATTCAAGGAACAAATGTTTACTGATCACAGATTCTGTGCCAGGCTCTGTACTGGGAATTAGGGATTGAGTTAGGAAGCTCTGCCCTAAGGTCCACTAAGGGGTAGTGATGATATAGTATGGTAAGAATGGTAAATTGTTACAGGTGTGCTGACAGAAGCCTACTCAGAGGCAATGGAGAGAAGAGACAGTGGTCACTTCTACCTGGGGAAATCAAGAGAGATTTGCCTGAAGAGGCAA